>JASGCC010000078.1:932302-1317302 GCA_030067915.1 Hydractinia echinata | reverse complement strand
ACATCTTTCTCTTCCAAATCATTTTATATTTTTCTATTGCAAAAACATTTTCCATTTTTCTCGTGCAAAAACATTTTCCATTTTTCTCTTGCAAAAACATCTTACATTTTTCTTATAGCAAAAACATTTTACATTTTTCTCTTGCAAAAACATTTTACATTTTTCTCTTGCAAAAACATTTTACATTTTTCTCTTGCAAAAACATTTTACATTTTTCTCTTGCAAAAACATTTTACATTTTTCTCTTGCAAAAATATTTTACATTCTTCTAAACACGTCTACAAGTCTTACATTGCCTTCGAAAGTGAAACAAGTACTGTTCCAGTCCATCCATCAACATACGGTTCGGTTAGTGTTAGTTTTCCCAAATTCGCCTTCGCTAGTTTATACCTAAATATGTTATAAATAAGATGTAAAGGCTACATAAAGTCGCTATAAAAAAGATTCAACTAAAGAAAATGGGAACGGTGAACCAATTGTGTTGCTTAAATAGTATTTAAAAAAAAAAGAAAACGTTATACATGCTACTTCAAATGGGGAATTGCCTGTTAAGTTTGCATAAACATAACTTTTTTAGTTCTTAAGAAAAAATGAAAAATCGAAAATGTTGAAATGTTGACACTAGTTCTTTAAGTTCTTCCCTGTTTTCACGACTAAAAATTTTTTTCTACACCAGGAGATAAATTCCACCATTTTCTCCATTTTTACACTCTTTAACATATTTACTTGTTTTTTTGTTGTTATTATTTTTTTTTTTGGGGGGGAGGCATTATTAATTGCGGATTTTGTTTCTTTACGTCACAAATTTCTTTGAAACAGAGGCACTTGCTTGCTTTTTGAAAAACCTATAAATTAGTATTGATTTTTTTAACTGCATGTAATGTTCAATTTAGTATAAAAAAGATTGCAAATTTCATACAGAAAGATAACGTGATTTGAAAATTTGGTCAGTACACTGTTATTTGTGAATTAGTCTATTTCGGTTTATTGGTTAGTATATTTTTGGTACTTATAAAGCATGTTTTTTGATTTCAGAGATGAAAATCCTCCGTTAAGGCTATATCAACTTTATTATTGACTTTCGATAAAAAACAAACAAAGAACAACAAACTGTAAAAATCCAAAATCTTGCAATATCAAGCGGATGTAAAAAATGGCAGGTGTTTGTTTGTTTTTAAGTGGTAAAATAATATGGAAAAAAAGATTTTAGCTTGTAGAGACCAGAAGAAACGTTTAAGAAAGACGTTGTGCCTCCACATAAAATCTAAATAATTTAAAATATTCATTTTTACAACATCTCTTTCGGAGAAATGATAGCATCTATATAATAATACGCCAGTTCCGTGTCTCTGTGACAGGCAAAGTGGATGTGTTGTTTTTTCTAAAGAAACAGCCGCGGTAACATGTCGCTTTTGCTAAACTTTTATTTTTATTCTGTCTTTTGTGGGCTTTTTCAAATTGATTTAAAAATTTTGTTTTAAAAAAGTCACGGTTAATTTATTTTATTGTTCTCATAAAAACCTTTGTGTAATGATGTAAACTTTATTACACAAAAGTCACGGGTAACTAATTTTTATTATTCCCTTAAGCACGTGTCTATTGTCTACTGTTATATGAAAAACATACCGGTTTTATTTATTCCCGCTTGAATGGAATTAACAACAAAACGTTTTGACGAAAAGAACAATGAATTTCGCTGTTTGGCTAAAACAAATCATGTGATAATATAAAGTGATTTCATTAGTTAGGAACTTTATTGCATGCGAATTTAAATTTACCGTAACGGGAGCTTTGTTATAAATTGTTATACGAGTAAAGTCACAGGCAATTAACGTTGTTATTATAGTTGTCAATTTCGTTCAAAAGTTTTAATTGTTAGCGTCTTTAAAATGAAACCTGACAACAAATGATTTTGTGATAAGAAACATAGAATAAATTTTAAATGTTTTTGAGTGGATATCTCCACGGGATTTCGTTTAAAACGTTTCTTTTTCAGCCTTCAATAAAATTATCAACAAACCTTTTTGTGATAAGAAGCACAATAAATTTATGGGGATTATTCCACGGGTTTAAATAACTAGTCTATATAATAATGCGCCAGTTCCGTGTGTCTGTAACAGGCAAAGTGGATGTGTTGTTTTTTCTAAAGAAACAGCCGCGGTAGCATGTCGCTTTTGCTATACTTTTATTTTTGTTCTGTCTTTTGTGTGCTTTATGAATTTGATTTAAAAATTTTCTTTTAAAAAAGTCACGGTTAATTTATTTTATTATTCTCATAAAAACCTTTGTGTAATTATGTAAACTTTATTACACAAAAGTCACGGGTAATTAATTTATATTGTTCCCTTAAGCACGTGTCTATTGTCTATATCTATTATCTATAGTGGATTTTTCCACGGGACTAAATACTAGTCTATATAATAATACGCCAGTTCCGTGTGTCTGTAACAGGCAAAGTGGATGTGTTTCTTTTTCTAAAGAAACAGCCGCTGTAACATGTCACTTCTGCTAAACTTTTATTTTTATTCTGTCTTTTGTGTGCTTTTTCAAATTGATTTAAAATTTTTGTTTTAAAAAAGTCATGGTCAATTTATTTTATTGTTCTCATAAAAACCTTTGTGTTTTCACGAAAAGAACAATGAATTTCGCTGTTTGGCTAAAACAAATCATGTGATAAAATAAAGTGATTTCATTAGTTCGGAATTTTATTGTATGCGAATTTAAATTTACCGTGACGGGAGCTTTGTTATAAATTGTTATACGAGTAAAGTCACGGCAATTAACGGTGTTATTATAGTTGTCAATTTCGTTCAAAAGTTTTAATTTTTTGCGTCTTTAAAATGAAACTGACAACAAATGATTTGGTGATAAGAAACATAGAATAAATTTTACATGTTTTTGAGTGGAGATTTCGTTTAAAACGAACGAATAAAATAAATTTAAGTGGATTATTCCACGGGTTTAAATAACTAGTAAAAGTAATAATATAGTAGTATAATTCATCGTGCAAATTTTGAAATATGTTATAAATTGCTTCAGTTATTGAATATTAGCCTTTTACTCATTTATTTAGCTATGTTATAAATTCTAAAGTTTTTTAACAGTTCTAATAAAAGCATTAGTTAATTTTTTAACAACTATTAAGACTTTTTCAAAGATAATGTGTTAATTTTTCAAAAATTATGAAGTTCCAAACAAAAAGTACGATTGTTATAAAAAAAGTGTGTAGCTTAGAAAAGTGCTGTATTAGTAATTCTAATATACATTTATAATTCTCACTTTGATTTTTAATTAAAAAATTAATACCATACAATAATAAACTGTTCCTCAACTCTATAATAATAGTCCTTATCTGTCTTTCTTAATGCAAAATGGCACCAGAAGTAGCAGGTTTTTGTTTGATCTAGCCGCAAAGTCATTGAAAAAGCGGTGTTTGATTAATTTATTTTTAGATTTTATTATTTCATTTTATTTAAATTAATACTTAAAACCGTATTTATGGTCAAGATTGTATACAAACAAAAATACGTATTAAAAAACAACAACAACAACTAAAAACAGTAAAATTTAAAAGCAGTAATATTTGTAGGTCTTTTTTTTTTACCTTTTTGTTTTGTAACAGCTCTGTATTCGTTTTTATATTTGTTTGTTATATGTTTTTACAGGTTAAGATAAATATATTGTCACGTTTTCTAGCCATATATAAATCTTAAAGAAATCAATTTTAAGACGTCGGCTACAAACATAGACTTTTAGGGGGCATCCTAAAGCCAGTTAGCTAGCTAGCCCTATTTATTGCTATTCTTGTAAGGTTTTTATTTAGTTATTGAAAAAGCTTTTTATCTTAACCAACATTACTTATTTTTGTGTTATCTTTACCAATCTGATTTTTACTCAGCTGCACCTAGGGTTATGGCTGCCGTAATAGATCTCTTGGTAAAAAGTGAAAGTACCAAATACATTTGGCTGCAACAAAATTCTCAACAAATAATGCTAAATTTAGCTAGGTAGCTAAAAATTTAACTGTAATATTGAATCAATTCGATAAGACAACAGGATTTTACTTTTTGGCCACAATTAATTTAGTAACAATAGGCTAAATACTATGTTTTTATTTAAACATTTATTTTTGCTAGTTTAACAAAAACGTATTCCTTAAAAATTACTGATTGTTTTAGCTGAATAGGGTAACAACAAGCTGTTTCCTGTGTTTTTATTTTAAACTGAAGTTGCAATAAAGTATTACGGATAAAAGAATGTGTGATATGGTTTACCTGGACTTAAGTGCTCAATTTGGCATTTATTACTCAATTACTTGTGGAAAAAGTTCTACTGGCTAGTTATTAAATTGATATTTCCCCTTCTTAACGTCTAAAAGTATGTCATCAATCAAGTAAAAAATAAGAAATTGTATGTTTAAGTACACGTACCATCCACGCACTCTCGGATCATAGTATGGGTGTACTTGGGTTCCTGGGTAAATTCTTGTTGTTCCATCTTCAGTACCAACATACCTATAACAATTTAATTTCAAATTAAACTTGAGCTACCATCAGGCAAATACATATCCGTTACAATAAGGGGAAAGAACTTTTGCAGTTGATTAAATGTGAAAACTAGTACTTATACGCCTTTGCTTACAGTATCCCCAACAAGTAATCAAAAATATAGTAATGTGTTTTCTATTTCAACAAATAGCAAAAACACCATCGTTAGAAAGGAAATATATCTGACTAGTCACAAGATATATACTTTTTATGTAATTTACTTTTGCATAACAATATTACTAACAGCAATCTTAATAAAAGGTACGCATCTACATCAGTTTGTAGACCAATTTAACCGATAGCATACCTCCATATCGCATAGATACTTTCAGTAGTATTTGTTTTTTTCCAAAATTCATCTAAAACACTTGTTGCGATTGCATCTTCTTGTATGTTCTTAGCTATACTGCTTATCTAAGAAAGAGGAGCAAGACTCACACTTAGATATAGTTGATTTTTCATCATACTCTATTTTAACGTTTATAATTGGGACACATCCCAGTGTTATTTAACAGACAAGGAAATCATATTTTTACTATGACATCAATATTAAAGACAATTAATTCCAATATATAACACAACTTGTTTCATGGCTACTTGGGAGTGATTTAGCTATTTAGAAGTACTAAGTAAAACGAGGCAAATTTAAAGTTTACCCTTTTTTGCTATGGCTAGCTAGAGTAAGTATGAAAAGACAAAGCTATGGATTTAGCTAGAGCCATAACCTGGGAGTGAAATTACATCACAGTTTCTTGCCATATAGCTACACTACACATATTTAAACAACCTGCAGAAATTTTCATTGTTTATCATGTTACCACGTATGACCATATTTTGTTGGCATGTGCAAAACAGTTGCACACTTTTTTTAACCAAGGCTTAATAAAATATGGAGGAGTTCTTTTTAAAATAACCTTTCGTCGAAACATCGCAATATCTAAAATTAAAAAATTTTAACAAGAAAAACTTTTGCGATTTTGTGATTTTTTTTTAAGTTTGGACCTGTCTATGTGGAGGATGGAAGTTTTTCATTTATCTGAATATTATGCTAGCTAGGTACATAAACATAATGTATATAGCTACTTGTAATTTGTACCATTAGTTAAGAACAAATGCGGCAATCCTGGCCTGGTACTAGGTAATAAATATTATCAAGATGTGACCATCCCCCATCATCAGAGACATCAGAAAGGGGTTTCTATTCTATAATGCTCATTGTGGGGTGCCTTATAATCTTGTAAATTCAATTAAAACAATCGTTGCAATATTCCTCTTCTTCCATTTGTACTACTCATGGTATCTTGTTTCATTCAAGATGGCGTACCGATCGGACGTATCTTGGTCTGTTCGTTTACTTTTGACGATTATATTTTGTTGCATTGTTTGGAAAAGGAGTCATTGTAGCACAGATGTTTACAATAATGTAGGAATATCACTAACACAAGATCATGTTAAAACGATGTGGAATTTACAGTACACAAGTAAACATAAAAAGTTACGAACAAACGATCGCTTTTTGGTGATCATTCTTTTACTTTCTGGAGATATCGAAACTCAACCTGGACCCGAAGGAAGATTGCCGGAGCTATCGAAATTACTTGGTCAGAGAGGTCTAAAAGTTTTCCACCAAAATGTAAGAGGATTACTTTCAAATATAGATAGGGTAAAAACTTTGTTATGTGATTTTAAAGGGATTGATATTCTTACATTGTCAGAGACACACATAAACACTGATACATTCAACGATAATTGTGAACTTTACCGTCTGCCGGGGTACACATTTATAAATCGCAACAGAAAAAAGGGTACTTGTGGTGGCGTCGGAATGTATATTTCTGAAAGAGTAAAGTGGGTACGTAGAAAAGACCTAGAAAACGAGAAAGTTGAGTGTATTTGGATTGAAATGTTTTTGAAAAATGGAAAGAGTTTTCTTGTAGGATCGTTATACAGAGACCCCTGGTTGGATCCAAATATCTGCCATCAAACTTTAGCTCGCTATTAAACGATATGCCTGATAATTAGTGAATTAAAAGAAGTTACAATCCTTGGACACGTAAATGTTAATTATCTTAAGAAAGATGATAATAAAGAAGTTAAAGACGTTTTTGTTCATTTTGGTTTTGCACAAATTGTTAAAAAAGCAACAAGAATTTCCAACGACTCGAGAGCGTTAATTGACACCATTTTTACAACGCATCGAACAAACATTCCATCGCATGACGTCATACCAACTAGCATAGGAGATCATGATATGGTTGGCTACGTACGAAAAATAAACTCTGAGAAATTTAAACCTAAGAACATAAAATGCAGAAACTATTTACATTATATGACCACATTAAAATGTGCGAAGAGTTGCGTAATATAAACTGGGAGCCTTTATACTTATGTACAAATGTAAACACTGCATGGTCGTTTTATAAAGATAAGCTTACAAACATTTTCAACAAACATGCACCAGTATTTGATAAACGTGTAAAGGGTCGTTTATGCCCCTGGATGACAACTGATATCCGTGTATTAATGACTGACAGGGGCAAAGCACTACGTTACGCTCGGAAAACCAATAAAGCCTGTGACTGGACCGCGTACAAAAAACTGCGAAACAAGTGCACAAATGCTGTGAACATGGTTAAGTTTAATTCCAACAAAAAACTTTTAGAAGAAAATTCAGATAAACCAAGGAAGTTTTGGCAGACAATAAAAAACATCATGCCTTGCAAATCCAAAGGAACTGTGTTAAAGCTGACACTCATGTTCAAAAATCTAACTTACTATGCAATTTCTTTTCAAACATTGCAATGACTTTAAAAAAGAAATCCATTTTCATGAAAGATTTCATTTGGCACCAACCAAACAAAGTTGAACCAATAACGACACAAAGGTTTCATTTTAAATATGTTTCCAAGTCTTTTGTAGAAAAGGAATTGAAGAACTTAAAACGCCACAAGGCAACTAGTATTGATAACCTTCCACCAGCTTTGATGAAAGATAGTGCTAATGAAATATCACAACCGCTATGTTTCATAATCAACTTGTCACTGAGTACAGCAGACGTACCTACAGAATGGAAACACGCTACTGTTACACCAATACACCAGTACAACTATCGTCCAATTTCGATTCTACCAATTGCCTCAAAAATCCTTGAACGAGCTGTACATACACAATTGATGGAATACATGGAGAAAAATAATTTGAATTCTGAGCAACAGTTCGGATATCGACGTAAGAGATCAACTGATATTGCAGCTACAGTATTCCTCGACAGCATTCGTACCGAAATTGATCGTGGAAATTTAGTTGGGGCAACCTTTATTGATTTGTCTAAAGCCTTCGACACAGTGGGCCACAGCGTTCTGCTATCAAAGCTACCATCTTTTGGCATTCACGACAATGAGTTAAATTGGTTCACCGACTACCTTTTCAATCGGAAACAACAAGTCGCTTATGAAAATTCGAAATCCAACGTTTTAAATATAACATGCGGTGTTCCACAAGGCTCCATTTTAGGACCGTTGTTGTTTTTGATTTACTTCAACGATTTTAAATCAGCCCTACGTAGGAGTAAAACAGTGGAATTTGCTGATGACACCGTGTTGTATGTTGCACACAAGTCCGTACAGGATATTGAAAATGCTTTGAATGATGAACTTAAAAATATATCGACATATCTCGCAATTTGGTAGTGGGAAAAAATTGTCATCTATGTCACACAAACCGAATATTAAATTTAGTACAGTTGATATTAACGTAACGAAGCGCTACAAGTATCTTGGTTCCACAATTGATCCAACTCTAACTCTATCAGATAACTTCAACAAAGCATATAAAAAAGCTTCCTCTCGTTTAAGTCTATTACAAAATCTGAGAAAGAACATGGACAATAATACTGCCACAACAATTTACAACACTATGATTATACCACTGGTAGTTTTCAACAGTATCATAAATTTGAACTTCTCAAGAACCGAAATAAATAAATTGAATTCTCTGGACAGCGGTGCAAAACAGATAACCAAAAATGCCAACATCAAATCAACTCACACTGTTATTTTGCGACATACTTGTAAAACGGTGGAGAAATGCATTGCTAGTGAAACATGTAGTAATATGAAAGAATACTTTGAAGTAAATTATCCCTCCAAATGCACGAGAAACCAAAACTGTTTGCTGAAGATTCCAAAAATCAAATTGGAAGTAACACGAGGCAGTTTTCGTTATATGGGAGCGAAAATATATAACAGTTTGCCACTAGATATACGAAAAGCGACAACTGTGAATGAATTTAATCAAAAGATCAAAGATTTCGTATTTTAGATTATTTACCTAATATTTTTACGGTGGTTCTTAATTTTCTTTTTATCAACAGCTCTCTATTTTTCGTTTTAGTTTTCAACATTTTTATTTTCTCACATTCGTTTCTATCTATCTATCTATTTATTTTGAAGAACGTATTATATTATATAACATGTGTGCAGACTTTTCATTTATAGTTTTCTATTTTTAATATTTTTTCTATTTTTAATATATACTTAGTAAATTTAACCATTCTCTCTCACATTTGTTTGGATATAGTCTGTTTGAGTATGTTTATAATCTTCTCTGTCTATTATATAAAGATTTTTCTTTTGAATAGTTTTCTACTTTTTAACATATCTATAGTAATTTTAGAGCATATTTTATATATAATTTATTTTTTAATCATTACTTTTATATTTTAAACAGGATACATATTTATAGCAGTTTTTTAAAACTGAAATGTACATATCCTGTATAAATATTCTGATAAATAAAAAAAATAAAAAAATATTTCTTTGCATCATTGTCTTCAGTTCCAAGTCAAGATTTCTGAGTCAACCGTGAAGTTCAGTTGTGTCGCTTTCACAAGTATCACTGCTAGCCAATACTATGGACAACGTAGTGGAGCCCTGAGTAATTTCGGAAAAATGTGGTTCTACCATATGATTTTCAGATTTTTGCTGCTCACCCTTGAATCCCACTCCCCATATATATAGGAAAAATTGTCTTTAATGTGATTAGATGATGAATAATGTTTTACTTATACATACATCTTTTAGATTTAGCAAAGTAACAAAATGGATATTCCATTTTGTTACTTTGCTAAATCTAAAAGATGTATGTATTCAGATAAATCAAGAAGTTACTAAGAAGAATTCAAGCTTATTCGAAATTCAAGATGGTTTGATTATTTTTTGTTGTCAGAAGTAACCATACCACTGAGAGTCTTTATTGATTAATTAATTGATTATAAATTTTGAGGCTGACAATCGCGTTAATATAAAGTGCCTTTAACAGAAAGGAGTACTTATTTTGCAGCTGTGCAGAGTAATATTCGCACAGAGGATATTTCATTAGTTACGGTCGAGTTTGCTAAAAAAAATTAATTTTTATCCTGCTACACAAGCCGTTTTCAAAAAAACAGTGGGACAAGATTTAAATAGCACTCAGTATTACCATGATAGGTGAAAAGTCATTCGTTTTGTTTTGAATGTAATTCATTAGTCCTGTAACAGTAGACAGTTTCTCGTCTAGAAAGTATGTTTTGGACATGTCAAACACAGTGTTCAGTAACTTCAAAGTACTGGTATCTAAAAAGAAAACAATACCATATACGTTTAGCTTAACGAGTGTTATAATACTACCGTGACATTTTAGCACAAAAAACGACGTTAACAACAACACTGTGTATAGAGTATTGAATCCACAAATTGGTTCAGTTGGTCGATCAAAGGCAAATATTCTTACCAGTTGTAGCTGGTTTATTCTTCACAGAACATATACCCTGTGTGATATTATAGACGTCTAAGCGGTGATATTTTGCATTCCCATAGTGTCGTGTATTATGAAGATTAAATCCCACTTCTTCAGCATTACTTGCAATTACAACTGCTATCGAAAATGTTGTACTTGGAACCTAAGAGAGTAAATCTTGTAGTTGTATATCACAATATGGGGTTATTAAAATTGGCCAGTAATAAATAAGTCAAGACAAAGACAAAGGTGGCTGTTACAAAATACACATGCCATACCCTCTTCCATATGTAAGTCATATTTTTTTCTTCGAAAGCTGTTCCAGTTGATCCAGTAGAAACAGAAACATTCTGTAAAAAAGTTTCTCTACCCGGATCACCCCTAGATAAAACAAAAATATATGTGCACAGGTAAATAAAATTAATTTTCTTAAAGATAACGAATCAAGGTATATAAGACGAAAAAGTTGTCAAATTTTGTATGCCTCAGTAAAACAATGGGTTTGAAGCTCACAAAAAACATGCTCAAACAAGGTGTGGATATATTGCATATTTTAGATAATTTTTATATAAAAATGTTGGCTTTGTTCAAGTATTCGATAAAATTATTAAAAGCAAGCTAACATAAATGACTAGCTTTTTACACACACAAGGCTAAAGCTATAGAAACAGCGGTATAGAGGAAAAAAAGATTTTGTATACTTAACAAAAATAAAGCCAGAAAAAATAAATTTCAAGCATATATGATTATTTGTATGCATAATATGTCAAATTTATGAAAAGGTTGCTGACTTTGCCACTTTCTTATGTTAAAGCTAATAAACTCCACTTTTATTGTTGGTAATCTTAATCATCAGGTGTTCCATAGATAATAAAAGCATCAGCAAAAAGGCATGTTTGTGTAACACATTGTTTAATTTTACTGCAGCTTTCTTAGTTTTTGGTCTTGTTTTTTTTTGACACTGGAATCTTCAATCGTATTTATTCTCTTTGGACTAAATCTCTTGAAAGTCTACAAACGCACATTAAATTTTTTATGAAAGATACAGATAAGATTTAATAAGGGAAGGTTGACCAGGGTGACCTGCAGTATATTCACAGTGACAATTTTCTATTTAACTCCTAATAAAATTAGCTTTAATACTAGTCGATAGCCCGTGGATACATCCACGGGTTCACCGTTGTTTATTTACCGCATTTTGTTTGTCTCGCTACTGCGGTTACCATTTTGCGTGACAGACAGACGTATACGGGTATTATAATATAGATAGCATAAGACCATCACCATTAAGTCTCTTTGTTTTTTAACTTACCGTAGCAATGAATAATACACTTTATCCCTAAACTGTTTTGTCGGTTCGAATCTTGTGATATCGAGAGTAAAAGGTCTGTCACTGCTGTGCATTAAATCTCCAAATTTTGGATGCACATATGTTGTTCCTAAAAAAATTACAATTAAGACAATAAATTATTTACAAAGTAAAATAACCATGAAAAGCATGTGTAACATAAACCCTAACCCTAATCCATATTAATGTATAATACTTTTGGTAGGACACTCAAGGGGGCTGGAACTCTCTCTCTCTCTCTCTCTTGCTTAACGAATGTCCCAATTAACTGAATTTCCTCCAGAAGAAAGGTAAAAATCATACTTAACAAGATATTATGTTAATTTGAATTACTTCAGGAGAGTAAAAAAGGATGACACAGAATGCTGCAAACAAATAGATAGTGTTCTATGCTGTTACCTAATAAACTTAAATATTCTGCTATTTGAAACAAGCTAACTTAACTTTAACAGATTTTTTGATGCTTTTAAGGCTAAAGGTTGAAGCTTAGCGTTTCCTAATTACTACCTTGATACTTTAAATACTCAAAACCTGAACTCTAACAAGACAAATTTCATCAAACTACCTATTTCACATTGAAGTTATCATATAATAGCCTATTATGTCTCTGGATTGTGCTAGCATGGCTGTTTTCTGTGTTTTGAAAGAATAGATGATAAACGCTAGGTTAATCACAATATTTTTGAAATGAAACGTTATTTTTTCAAATGAAATTGATTTACATTGTAAAATACGAATGTTAATTTTAAACAAATAATTTGAGAAAAACCACTTAAAGGACGCTTGACAAAAGAAAAACATGGACATTAAAAAGAATCGAAAAGACAACAATTTTCTTACCTTGATCATCAATTAAGAAGACATAAAAATCGTCTTTTTGAGTAAAAGATTGTGAAAGTAACCCAAACAATTCCTCTCGAAGGAACATAATACATGCTACGCCTATAATTTTTCCCTTGACTATGCAACGTCTGCAAGCATCAATAGCTGTCCCTGAAGGAAAACCCACATAATTATTGATCATTGACCTCTTATAATGGGTGTATTTCTGCTTTAATTTAATTTTAAAGACAACTAGTTATTATCTGTCATTCTGACGTGTATGAAATTAATGTGTTATATGATTTTTTGCAACAGTATAGACTACTGCCTGGATTAGGTAACAGTTAATATAGAAGTTAGCAAATAATTTTTCTTTCGTTTCCTGCATTTACACATAAAAATTTAAACAGATTTGTATTACTATAATACAGTAACAAATTACAAAAAATTAAATACCTAATCCATTAAGGTCAAAGTATGGCATAGAGAAATGCACTGTCCCAACAACTTCCTCTCCAGATAAAGCATTTAGGATTGGACTCAGCATTTGACGTATATCATGATCTCCAGGTCTGAACTCAACCATATCATTTCTCCACTGAGAAAATTGTGTGCAAATAAAAAATTTTTAAAGGTAAAAATAAACAAAAGCGCAAGTCGAGAAGTATCACAAAAAATATAGTTACAGGTTTAATAATTTAATCCTAACATTATAAGTATCACAAAAACAGTAGTTACAGGTTTAATAATTTAATCCTAACATTATAAGTATCACAAAAAATATAGTTACAGGTTTAATAATTTAATCCGAACATTATAAGTATCACAAAAACAGTAGTTACAGGTTTAATAATTTAATCCTAACATTATAAGTATCACAAAAACAGTAGTTACAGGTTTAATAATTTAATCCTAACATTATAAGTATCACAAAAACAGTAGTTACAGGTTTAATAATTTAATCCTAACATTATAAGTATCACAAAAAATATAGTTACAAGTTTAATAATTTAATTCTAACATTATAAGTATCACAAAAAATATAGTTACAGGTTTAATAATTTAATCCTAACATTATAAGTATCACAAAAACAGTAGTTACAGGTTTAATAATTTAATCCTAACATTATAAGTATCACAAAAACAGTAGTTACAGGTTTAATAATTTAATCCTAACATTATAAGTATCACAAAAAATATAGTTACAGGTTTAATAATTTAATCCTAACATTATAAGTATCACAAAAACAGTAGTTACAGGTTTAATAATTTAATCCTAACATTATAAGTATCACAAAAACAGTAGTTACAGGTTTAATAATTTAATCCTAACATTATAAGTATCACAAAAAATATAGTTACAGGTTTAATAATTTAATCCTAACATTATAAGTATCACAAAAACAGTAGTTGCAGGTTTAATAATTTAATCCTAACATTATAAGTATCACAAAAAACAGTAGTTACAGGTTTAATAATTTAATCCTAACATTATAAGTATCACAAAAACAGTAGTTACAGGTTTAATAATTTAATCCTAACATTATAAGTATCACAAAAACAGTAGTTACAGGTTTAATAATTTAATCCTAACATTATAAGTATCACAAAAAACAGTAGTTACAGGTTTAATAATTTAATCCTAACATTATAAGTATCACAAAAACAGTAGTTGCAGGTTTAATAATTTAATCCTAACATTATAAGTATCACAAAAACAGTAGTTACAGGTTTAATAATTTAATCCTAACATTATAAGTATCACAAAACAGTAGTTACAGGTTTAATAATTTAATCCTAACATTATAAGTATCACAAAAACAGTAGTTTCAGGTTTAATAATTTAATCCTAACATTATAAGTATCACAAAAACAGTAGTTACAGGTTTAATAATTTAATCCTAACATTATAAGTATCACAAAAACAGTAGTTACAGGTTTAATAATTTAATCCTAACATTATAAGTATCACAAAAAACAGTAGTTACAGGTTTAATAATTTAATCCTAACATTATAAGTATCACAAAAAACAGTAGTTGCAGGTTTAATAATTTAATCCTAACATTATAAGTATCACAAAAACAGTAGTTTCAGGTTTAATAATTTAATCCTAACATTATAAGTATCACAAAAACAGTAGTTTCAGGTTTAATAATTTAATCCTAACATTATAAGTATCACAAAAACAGTAGTTACAGGTTTAATAATTTAATCCTAACATTATAAGTATCACAAAAAACAGTAGTTACAGGTTTAATAATTTAATCCTAACATTATAAGTATCACAAAAAATATAGTTACAGGTTTAATAATTTAATCCTAACATTATAAGTATCACAAAAACAGTAGTTACAGGTTTAATAATTTAATCCTAACATTATAAGTATCACAAAAAATATAGTTACAGGTTTAATAATTTAATCCTAACATTATAAGTATCACAAAAACAGTAGTTGCAGGTTTAATAATTTAATCCTAACATTATAAGTATCACAAAAACAGTAGTTACAGGTTTAATAATTTAATTCTAACATTATAAGTATCACAAAAAACAGTAGTTACAGGTTTAATAATTTAATCCTAACATTATAAGTATCACAAAAAACAGTAGTTGCAGGTTTAATAATTTAATCCTAACATTATAAGTATCACAAAAACAGTAGTTGCAGGTTTAATAATTTAATCCGAACATTATAAGTATCACAAAAACAGTAGTTACAGGTTTAATAATTTAATCCTAACATTATAAGTATCACAAAAAACAGTAGTTACAGGTTTAATAATTTAATCCTAACATTATAAGTATCACAAAAACAGTAGTTACAGGTTTAATAATTTAATCCTAACATTATAAGTATCACAAAAACAGTAGTTACAGGTTTAATAATTTAATCCTAACATTATAAGTATCACAAAAACAGTAGTTTCAGGTTTAATAATTTAATCCTAACATTATAAGTATCACAAAAACAGTAGTTACAGGTTTAATAATTTAATCCTAACATTATAAGTATCACAAAAACAGTAGTTCAGGTTTAATAATTTAATCCGACATTATAAGTATCACAAAAATATAGTTACAGGTTTAATAATTTAATCCTAACATTATAAGTATCACAAAAACAGTAGTTACAGGTTTAATAATTTAATCCTAACATTATAAGTATCACAAAAACAGTAGTTTCAGGTTTAATAATTTAATCCTAACATTATAAGTATCACAAAAACAGTAGTTACAGGTTTAATAATTTAATCCTAACATTATAAGTATCACAAAAAACAGTAGTTACAGGTTTAATAATTTAATCCTAACATTATAAGTATCACAAAAACAGTAGTTACAGGTTTAATAATTTAATCCTAACATTATAAGTATCACAAAAACAGTAGTTGCAGGTTTAATAATTTAATCCTAACATTATAAGTATCACAAAAACAGTAGTTGCAGGTTTAATAATTTAATCCTAACATTATAAGTATCACAAAAAACAGTAGTTACAGGTTTAATAATTTAATCCTAACATTATAAGTATCACAAAAACAGTAGTTACAGTTAATAATTTAATCCTACATTATAAGTATCACAAAAACAGTAGTTACAGGTTTAATAATTTAATCCACATTATAAGTATCACAAAAACAGTAGTTGCAGGTTTAATAATTTAATCCTAACATTATAAGTATCACAAAAAACAGTAGTTACAGGTTTAATAATTTAATCCTAACATTATAAGTATCACAAAACAGTAGTTACAGGTTTTAATAATTTAATCCTAAATTATAAGTATCACAAAAACAGTAGTTTCAGGTTTAATAATTTAATCCTAACATTATAAGTATCACAAAAACAGTAGTTACAGGTTTAATAATTTAATCCTAACATTATAAGTATCACAAAAACAGTAGTTACAGGTTTAATAATTTAATCCTAACATTATAAGTATCACAAAAAATATAGTTACAGGTTTAATAATTTAATCCTAACATTATAAGTATCACAAAAACAGTAGTTACAGGTTTAATAATTTAATCCTAACATTATAAGTATCACAAAAAATATAGTTACAGGTTTAATAATTTAATCCTAACATTATAAGTATCACAAAAACAGTAGTTGCAGGTTTAATAATTTAATCCTAACATTATAAGTATCACCAAAAAACAGTAGTTTACAGGTTTAATAATTTAATTCTAACATTATAAGTATCACAAAAAACAGTAGTTACAGGTTTAATAATTTAATCCTAACATTATAAGTATCACAAAAAACAGTAGTTGCAGGTTTAATAATTTAAATCCTAACATTATAAGTATCACAAAAACAGTAGTTGCAGGTTTAATAATTTAATCCGAACATTATAAGTATCACAAAAACAGTAGTTACAGGTTTAATAATTTAATCCTAACATTATAAGTATCACAAAAAACAGTAGTTACAGGTTTAATAATTTAATCCTAACATTATAAGTATCACAAAAACAGTAGTTACAGGTTTAATAATTTAATCCTAACATTATAAGTATCACAAAAACAGTAGTTACAGGTTTAATAATTTAATCCTAACATTATAAGTATCACAAAAACAGTACTTACAGGTTTAATAATTTAATCCGAACATTATAAGTATCACAAAAAATATAGTTACAGTTTTAATAATTTAATCCTAACATTATAAGTATCACAAAAACAGTAGTTACAGGTTTAATAATTTAATCCTAACATTATAAGTATCACAAAAACAGTAGTTTCAGGTTTAATAATTTAATCCTAACATTATAAGTATCACAAAACAGTAGTTACAGGTTTAATAATTTAATCCTAACATTATAAGTATCACAAAAACAGTAGTTACAGGTTTAATAATTTAATCCTAACATTATAAGTATCACAAAAACAGTAGTTACAGGTTTAATAATTTAATCCTAACATTATAAGTATCACAAAAACAGTAGTTACAGGTTTAATAATTTAATCCTAACATTATAAGTATCACAAAAACAGTAGTTGCAGGTTTAATAATTTAATCCTAACATTATAAGTATCACAAAAACAGTAGTTGCAGGTTTAATAATTTAATCCTAACATTATAAGTATCACAAAAACAGTAGTTACAGGTTTAATAATTTAATCCTAACATTATAAGTATCACAAAAACAGTAGTTACAGGTTTAATAATTTAATCCTAACATTATAAGTATCACAAAAACAGTAGTTACAGGTTTAATAATTTAATCCTAACATTATAAGTATCACAAAAACAGTAGTTACAGGTTTAATAATTTAATCCTAACATTATAAGTATCACAAAAAACAGTAGTTACAGGTTTAATAATTTAATCCTAACATTATAAGTATCACAAAAACAGTAGTTACAGGTTTAATAATTTAATCCTAACATTATAAGTATCACAAAAACAGTAGTTTCAGGTTTAATAATTTAATCCTAACATTATAAGTATCACAAAAACAGTAGTTACAGGTTTTAATAATTTAAATCCTAACATTATAAGTATCACAAAAACAGTAGTTACAGGTTTAATAATTTAATCCTAACATTATAAGTATCACAAAAACAGTAGTTTCAGGTTTAATAATTTAATTCTAACATTATAAGTATCACAAAAAACAGTAGTTACAGGTTTAATAATTTAATCCTAACATTATAAGTATCACAAAAACAGTAGTTACAGGTTTAATAATTTAATCCTAACATTATAAGTATCACAAAAACAGTAGTTACAGGTTTAATAATTTAATCCGAACATTATAAGTATCACAAAAAATATAGTTACAGGTTTAATAATTTAATCCTAACATTATAAGTATCAACAAAAACAGTAGTTACAGGTTTAATAATTTAATCCTAACATTATAAGTATCACCAAAAACAGTAGTTGCAGGTTTAAAATTTAATCCGAACATTATAAGTATCACAAAAACAGTAGTTACAGGTTAATAATTAATCCTAACATTATAAGTATCACAAAAACAGTAGTTACAGGTTTAATAATTTAATCCTAACATTATAAGTATCACAAAAACAGTAGTTACAGGTTTTAATAATTTAATCCTAACATTATAAGTATCACAAAAACAGTAGTTACAGGTTTAATAATTTAATCCTAACATTATAAGTATCACAAAAACAGTAGCTTACAGGTTTAATAATTTAATCCGAACATTATAAGTATCAACAAAAAATATAGTTACAGTTTTAATAATTTAATCCTAACATTATAAGTATCACAAAAACAGTAGTTACAGGTTTAATAATTTAATCCTAACATTATAAGTATCACAAAAACAGTAGTTTCAGGTTTAATAATTTAATCTAACATTATAAGTATCACAAAAACAGTAGTTACAGGTTTAATAATTTAATCCTAACATTATAAGTATCACAAAAACAGTAGTTACAGGTTTAATAATTTAATCCTAACATTATAAGTATCACAAAAACAGTAGTTGCAGGTTTAATAATTTAATCCTAACATTATAAGTATCACAAAACAGTAGTTACAGGTTTAATAATTTAATCCTAACATTATAAGTATCACAAAAACAGTAGTTGCAGGTTTAATAATTTAATCCTAACATTATAAGTATCACAAAAACAGTAGTTGCAGGTTTAATAATTTAATCCTAACATTATAAGTATCACAAAAACAGTAGTTACAGGTTTAATAATTTAATCCTAACATTATAAGTATCACAAAAACAGTAGTTACAGGTTTAATAATTTAATCCTAACATTATAAGTATCACAAAAACAGTAGTTACAGGTTTAATAATTTAATCCTAACATATAAGTATCACAAAAACAGTAGTTACAGGTTTAATAATTTAATCCGAACATTATAAGTATCACAAAAAATATAGTTACAGGTTTAATAATTTAATCCTAACATTATAAGTATCACAAAAACAGTAGTTACAGGTTTAATAATTTAATCCTAACATTATAAGTATCACAAAAACAGTAGTTTCAGGTTTAATAATTTAATCCTAACATTATAAGTATCACAAAAACAGTAGTTACAGGTTTAATAATTTAATCCTAACATTATAAGTATCACAAAAACAGTAGTTACAGGTTTAATAATTTAATCCTAACATTATAAGTATCACAAAAACAGTAGTTTCAGGTTTAATAATTTAATTCTAACATTATAAGTATCACAAAAACAGTAGTTACAGGTTTAATAATTTAATCCTAACATTATAAGTATCACAAAAACAGTAGTTACAGGTTTAATAATTTAATCCTAACATTATAAGTATCACAAAAACAGTAGTTACAGGTTTAATAATTTAATCCGAACATTATAAGTATCACAAAAAATATAGTTACAGGTTTAATAATTTAATCCTAACATTATAAGTATCACAAAAACAGTAGTTACAGGTTTAATAATTTAATCCTAACATTATAAGTATCACAAAAACAGTAGTTTCAGGTTTAATAATTTAATCCTAACATTATAAGTATCACAAAAACAGTAGTTACAGGTTTAATAATTTAATCCTAACATTATAAGTATCACAAAAACAGTAGTTGCAGGTTTAATAATTTAATCCTAACATTATAAGTATCACAAAAACAGTAGTTGCAGGTTTAATAATTTAATCCTAACATTATAAGTATCACAAAAACAGTAGTTACAGGTTTAATAATTTAATCCGAACATTATAAGTATCACAAAAACAGTAGTTTCAGGTTTAATAATTTAATCCTAACATTATAAGTATCACAAAAAATATAGTTACAGGTTTAATAATTTAATCCTAACATTATAAGTATCACAAAAACAGTAGTTGCAGGTTTAATAATTTAATCCTAACATTATAAGTATCACAAAAAATATAGTTTACAGGTTTAATAATTTAATCCTAACATTATAAGTATCACAAAAACAGTAGTTGCAGGTTTAATAATTTAATCCTAACATTATAAGTATCACAAAAAATATAGTTACAGGTTTAATAATTTAATCCTAACATTATAAGTATCACAAAAACAGTAGTTACAGGTTTAATAATTTAATCCTAACATTATAAGTATCACAAAAACAGTAGTTTCAGGTTTAATAATTTAATCCTAACATTATAAGTATCACAAAAACAGTAGTTACAGGTTTAATAATTTAATCTTAACATTATAAGTATCACAAAAACAGTAGTTACAGGTTTAATAATTTAATCCGAACATTATAAGTATCACAAAAACAGTAGTTACAGGTTTAATAATTTAATCCTAACATTATAAGTATCACAAAAAATATAGTTACAGGTTTAATAATTTAATCCTAACATTATAAGTATCACAAAAACAGTAGTTACAGGTTTAATAATTTAATCCTAACATTATAAGTATCACAAAAACAGTAGTTTCAGGTTTAATAATTTAATCCTAACATTATAAGTATCACAAAAAATATAGTTACAGGTTTAATAATTTAATCCTAACATTATAAGTATCACAAAAACAGTAGTTGCAGGTTTAATAATTTAATCCTAACATTATAAGTATCACAAAAAATATAGTTACAGGTTTAATAATTTAATCCTAACATTATAAGTATCACAAAAACAGTAGTTGCAGGTTTAATAATTTAATCCTAACATTATAAGTATCACAAAAAATATAGTTACAGGTTTAATAATTTAATCCTAACATTATAAGTATCACAAAAACAGTAGTTACAGGTTTAATAATTTAATCCTAACATTATAAGTATCACAAAAACAGTAGTTTCAGGTTTAATAATTTAATCCTAACATTATAAGTATCACAAAAACAGTAGTTACAGGTTTAATAATTTAATCTTAACATTATAAGTATCACAAAAACAGTAGTTACAGGTTTAATAATTTAATCCTAACATTATAAGTATCACAAAAAACAGTAGTTACAGGTTTAATAATTTAATCCTAACATTATAAGTATCACAAAAACAGTAGTTACAGGTTTAATAATTTAATCCTAACATTATAAGTATCACAAAAACAGTAGTTACAGGTTTAATAATTTAATCCGAACATTATAAGTATCACAAAAAATATAGTTACAGGTTTAATAATTTAATCCTAACATTATAAGTATCACAAAAACAGTAGTTACAGGTTTAATAATTTAATCCTAACATTATAAGTATCACAAAAACAGTAGTTACAGGTTTAATAATTTAATCCGAACATTATAAGTATCACAAAAAATATAGTTACAGGTTTAATAATTTAATCCTAACATTATAAATATCACAAAAACAGTAGTTGCAGGTTTAATAATTTAATCCTAACATTATAAGTATCACAAAAACAGTAGTTGCAGGTTTAATAATTTAATCCTAACATTATAAGTATCACAAAAACAGTAGTTACAGGTTTAATAATTTAATCCTAACATTATAAGTATCACAAAAAACAGTAGTTACAGGTTTAATAATTTAATTCTAACATTATAAGTATCACAAAAAACAGTAGTTACAGGTTTAATAATTTAATCCTAACATTATAAGTATCACAAAAAATATAGTTACAGGTTTAATAATTTAATCCTAACATTATAAGTATCACAAAAAATATAGTTACAGGTTTAATAATTTAATTCTAACATTATAAGTATCACAAAAAATATAGTTACAGGTTTAATAATTTAATCCTAACATTATAAGTATCACAAAAACAGTAGTTGCAGGTTTAGTAATTTAATCCTAACATTATAAGTATCACAAAAACAGTAGTTACAGGTTTAATAATTTAATCCTAACATTATAAGTATCACAAAAAACAGTAGTTACAGGTTTAATAATTTAATTCTAACATTATAAGTATCACAAAAACAGTAGTTACAGGTTTAATAATTTAATCCTAACATTATAAGTATCACAAAAACAGTAGTTACAGGTTTAATAATTTAATCCTAACATTATAAGTATCACAAAAAACAGTAGTTACAGGTTTAATAATTTAATCCTAACATTATAAGTATCACAAAAAATATAGTTACAGGTTTAATAATTTAATCCTAACATTATAAGTATCACAAAAACAGTAGTTACAGGTTTAATAATTTAATCCTAACATTATAAGTATCACAAAAAACAGTAGTTACAGGTTTAATAATTTAATCCTAACATTATAAGTATCACAAAAAACAGTAGTTGCAGGTTTAATAATTTAATCCTAACATTTAGCCGTTATTGTTTTCAAAAAGAAATGAATAACTTATTCCCTTGTTATTAAGTAAAGTTTACCTCAAAATCTGGACACCATCCACAACTGCAGGACGCCCTTAAATAACTTTCTTGTTCTGTGCGAAGACTTGTGTGAAGTCCACTTTCTTAAAAAAAAAGTATTCTAGATATATAACTATTGCACTGCATTATGGTTACTCCTTTTCATGATTAAAAATAAAAATTTATTACTTGTCACAATAAACGCTTTCAATGTCACACTACAATTCACTTTCTTTGCTTCCTTCTGTATAAACCTTTCCAAATTATCTTTATTTTCCAAGGTTTTTCCAGCTGTGACAATGTAGATTATTTTAGCTTAAAAGGAAAATTACTATGTCATAAGAAAAATAAGAAACCTATAATATTATAAAATCAAATCAAAGCTCTTAAAACATATTAACAAAAAATTAAGTGTTATAATGAGAACTACAGGTGCCCCTGCACATTAGTTTTCCAAGTGCTGCAAGGATGATAAATGCACCATTAATTTTATAATATAGGCTGGGACTAAGGAGGCTTGTCTCTTGAGGGTGTAACAAAGCTTAATAATTGGTCGCTTAGTGATATCTCGTGACTATGCCTTATAGATCAAGTAATACAGAAGGCATGTGTCACTTTTTTAGGTGCATTTTTAAGTGGAAAATATAATTTTAAGGGCAGCATCCTTGCCTTCTGTACTGCATGTCTAGCACATGAGAGCATTAGATGAGTGGTTATGGGTTTAATTTATACCTAATCCATAACTTTGCAACATTTGGGAAGATAATATGAAGGTTTATTTATATATAATTACATGTTAAAAAAGAACAGTCTGCATTTGTATGTCCAAATTTCTTCTGAGAATTACAGCACTGCTCACTGCCATTATTAAGTCAAAGCCAACTTGGTTCGTATATATTTTGTTTATTGGTAAAGTTCATAACTCAACGATAATTGTTGACAATAAATGAAGTTTCACTTACAACGTTTTTCTTTCAGAGTGATTAAAATTTATTGGACTCAGTGAAGAAGATAAAGATAAGTTTTATGATGAGTTAATAGCAGTCACATCGAAGTTTGGAGACACTGAACTTGTCATGGTGGGCGGCGACTTTAATGGTCATGTTGGGAAGTCATCTGAAGGTTATAGAGGTGTGCATGGAGGCTATGGATTTGGGAGCAGAAATAAGGAAGGGGAGAGATTGCTTGAGTTTAGAATGGCAACGGACATGGTGGTTTGAAACACATCATTCAGTAAGAGACAGAGTAGGCTGATAACATATGAGTCAGGTGGTTGTAAGACACAGATAGATTACTTCCTGGTTAGAAAGTCAGACAAGAAAGTGGTGAAGGACGTGAAAGTTATGTCGGGGGAAGAACGTGTTTCCCAGCATAGGTTGCTGGTTTGTGATATTATCTTGAAGAGTGTTAAAGAAGCCAAGGGAAAGTACAGGCCCCGTCGTAAAGTCTGGAAGCTGAAGGAAGAGATTGTAGCAAGACAATTTAGTGCAAAAGTTCAGCAGTTAGCCCACAATGGTCAATGTGATAGTGACAATGTTGAAAGTACTTGGACTACTTTGAAGAATTGTCTTCTAGAAGCTTCTGATGATACCTGTGGGTGGACGAAAGGACCAGCTAGACATAGACAGACCTGGTGGTGGAATAATGAGGTTGCCAGTGTATAAAGGAAAAGAGGAAACTTTGGAAAGAGTGGAAGTCAGGTGGTAGTAAAAATATTTACTTAGAAGCTAAGCGTCGTGCTCGTACAGCAGTGTATAAGGCAAAATCAGAAGCAGAGAGAAACAGATTTGCAGATGTGTTAAGAAAGGAAGACCAGCGCAATGAGGTATTCAAGATAGCAAAGCAAATGAAGAAGACTAATCAAGATGTTGTAGGTGAGAAGTGTATACGTAATGATGAAGGTGTTTTGGCTAGCACAGAGGAGGAGAAAAGGGTAGCTTGGAAGAATTATTATCAGAGGTTGCTTAACACTGAGTTTGATTGGGATGAGGATAATTTGTCTGATGATGATGTTGTAGAAGGGCCAGCTATGCCAGATCAAGACAGAATGGGTAGTGGAGGCTATTAGGAAATTTGAAGATTGGCAAGGCTGCAGGAGTATCAGGTATTGTTGCAGAGATGGTAAAAGCATCTGGATATATTGGAGTTGAGCTTATTACAAGTCTTGCTAATCAGATTATAAAGGATGGTGCTATTCCGAGTGAGTGGCAGTCGAGTGTAATAGTGAATTGTTTCAAGGGCAAGGGTGATGCATTAGAAAGAGGTAACTATAGAGGTTTGAAGTTGGTTGATCAAGTAATGAAAGTTATTGAAAGAGTGATTGATAAGTTACTTAGAGAAAGATATGATATAGATAAGATGCAATTTGGTTTTGTTCCAGGACGTGGCACAACAGATGCAATATTTTTACTCAGACAGCTTCAGGAAAAGTATTTAGGAAAGAGAAAGAATCTCTATTTTGCCTTTATAGATTTAGAGAAAGCTTTTGATAGAGTGCCACGTAAAGTTATTTGGTGGGCTATGAGAAAATTAGGTGTGGATGAGTGGCTAGTTACGATGGTACAGTCTATGTACAGCAATGCTAGAAGTCGTGTCAGGATTAACGATTCACTTAGTGATGAATTTAGTGTAAATGTTGGTGTACATCAGGGTTCTGTACTTAGTCCTTTGTTGTTTGTTATAGTCTTAGAAGCGCTGTCGATGGAGTTCAGAACAGGTTGTCCATGGGAGTTATTGTATGCAGATGATTTGGTTCTCATAGCAGAGTCGATGGAAGAATTAGTTGAAAAGTTTGAGAAGTGGAAGAAAGGACTAGAAGAAAAAGGGATAAGGGTGAACACAGCAAAGTCTAAAGTCATGATTAGTAGCATTGCAGCCAAGTGTGACCTTGTAGTTGGAAAGTGGCCTTGTGGAGTTTGCAGGAAAGGGGTTGGTAGTAACTCAATTTTTTGTCAGACCTGCAAGCATCGGGTACATAAGAAGTGTAGTAGTATTGGTGGAAGGTTAAGAGCTGACATTCAGTTTGTATGCAAGCGTTGCAAAGGTGAGATTATAGAGAATGAAGTATTTCACAGCTTTAATGATGTTACAACAGTGGCTCGTTAGAGATAGTTGAGAACTTCTGTTACTTAGGTGATATGTTGGGCAGTGAAGGGGGTGTTGGAAGAAGTGTTACTTGCAGGAATAGGTTCTGCTTGGAAAAAGTTCAGAGAGTTACTTCCTTTGTTGACTAGCAGAGTCTTGTCAATTGAGGTAAAAGGTAGGTTGTATGAGGCCTGTGTAAGAAGTGTTATGTTGTACGGTAGTGAGACATGGGCAGTGAAGCAGGAAGATCTTGACAGTTTAGAAAGGAATGATATGAGAATGGTTAGGTGGATGTGTAACGCCAGTCTGAGAGACAGATAGAGTTCAGATGAGCTAAGAAGCAGGCTAAGTATCCGTAGAATTAAAGATGTTATCCAGATAAGAAGATTGAATTGGCTGGGGCACTTGGAAAGAATGGAGGAGGATAATTGGGTAAGAAAGTGTAGAGACTTGATAGTTCCTGGGGCAAAGCCCAGAGGCAGACCGAGAAAGACTTGGCAGGAGGTTATAAGGACAGACTTGATACAGAGGAAGTTGAGTTTAGATCTAACACAGTCTAGATCAGATTGGAAGAGGGTCATTAATATACCCCGTCCAACCCATGCTAGCATGGAAAACGGACGTTAAGCCGAGAATGATGATGATGATGATGATGACAATAATGAAGTGTTGATTCACTATTGAGTGAAAAGTTCACAACTTCTTACACTCACTAACCAAAATATTTGAAGGAGGAATTAAAACGTACCAACGTAAGTTAATACCAAAACAACTTTTTAAAAAAAATATATTTTACAAGAGTTTTTGACTAGGGGAAATGCATGACTTTATATACATTTATATACATAGTTTGATGCAAACTGTTGTGTGTGTATATATACTGTATTCAATTTTACACCTTGTAAACCATTGGTTTTTTGAAATTTTGGTTGAACGTGTATGAAGTTTTTGTTAATACATTACGTGGTATACTTTAGTGTCAGAAATTTTTGCAGAAAGAAAATTCTATGATGTTGCGAAATATAAATTTTTTTTTGTGTGAACCACAAAATAAATTTAGTGAAAGTTATATATAAGTTTCAACCACGAAGTAATTTCCTCAATATTTGTAGATCCTAAATTTATTTCCTCAAAATCCCTGCTTATTGTGTGTATATAAAATGTTTAAAATGAGAAATTCTAACTCTGAGATGATACAAAAAGTGGAATTCCCACAAAATCCATCAAACGTTATCCACCCTAAAAATTTATTCCATGAAAACGTCAACATTTTCCTGATTTTTTTTCTTTTGACAGTTCGGATTAACAACGATGAAATTTTGCGACTTTTTGTTTAACCACTCTTTTTTTAAATTTTATATAAGCTTTTGACAGGATGTAATAGACTGAAATACCTGATCTTTTTTATTTTTAATTTACAGAGTGTGGTTTGAGAATTTGTTATATTATGTTTAAGCAAGGTGGTGTTAAAAAACATTCCAAAATATTAACAACTTTGGGACTATTTTTGTTTTATTTTCACAAAATTGCTTCCAGTGTTTTTTTCTCATTTAGAAAACAACACATTTAATTGCATAATCATTTTAACTTTTGTTTATGACAAATGTTTTATACTATACAGGTACTAGCAAATTAAATGAAAACTCCTGTAGTCTTAAAAAATAATAATTTACTAAACAGAACAGAAAATCCTCAACAACATTCCTATGGTGGCAACTGCTGGTGGTACCACACATTTTGACCCTAAGGCTCTCAAATAAACAAAAAAAATTACATAATTCTTGTTCACACTATAACAAATAATTTAATCCCAACTTGTTATGAATCATTAGTTCTCCTTTCTTACTTCTGTTTGAAGATGCTAAATATCTGTATGAATCTTCAATTGCCATACTATACTCAAAAAGTCCTAAAAAAGATAAAGTAATGTCACAGTAGATCATCAAAAACCACACTCAATTTACTAAGCATGCATATCAGCTTTTGTTTTAAAGGCATTCCTGCATTAAAAGTGATGTTTGTATATGTTATGAAGAATTAAACAGGTTAAGAAGTCCTTTGCAAGTTTTTACAAAACGTTTTCTGCTCTTAAATTTCTCCACACTTAAATTGCTGTCACTGCCCCGTTTTCAAGTTATTTGGCCACAAAGTTTTAAGTGCATTGTAATGACTTCATTATAATTTATATTAAAGGGGCTACGAACCGGTTAAAATTCTCACTTTCCATATATCCCGCGCACATATTAAAAATCCGGCAAACGCGTTTTGTGCAATGAACAGACCAGCGCACTTTGCTCGCTGGTTCAATATTTTTTTAAGACGTTACATTAATGTTATTAACGTCATGCCGTAACATCAGAAAATTTAACATGTAAGAAATAATTTTTTTTGCTATATCAAAGAAAAATGAACACATCCACTTTGCCTTTATATAGATTATACAGATATAATTTTCAATGCAGGAATCTCTTTAAAGTCAAAATTAAAGAAAGAGTGAAGCAATCTGGCTAAAAACGAATTGATATTAGTGATTTTACGAAATCAGCTTAATAAATAAAAAAGGTACAAACTTTCTACCTTGAAAGTCTTTAGTCGTTAGATTCTGAATTGCATCAATTGCTTTATTGATCACAGCTGGGATTGCATCTACTAGTTGGCGACCTACTAGTTGTTGACAATTCAATATATCTTTACCTCCGTTTTCATTGTAGGTGGTCACTCGGACCTACGAAAAAAAACCAGATAACATCAATTTACTTACATCATATACAAAACTAGAAATGAAATAAAAGGAGACTTAGGCGCTTAAAAGTCGGTTTCCGCTTAAATTAAATGGTTAAACCTTCACGCATGAGGTGAACTCACCATTATATGCAGTCATAATACCATTATATGATGTCATTATGCCATTGCATGGTGTTGTTACATCATTATATGCAGTTCTTATATCACTATTTAGGGTCCTAATGTCATTATATGAGGTTCTTATATCATTATGAGGTTTTATCTTTATTTCATTATATTATGTGGTCACATTGTCATATGAGTCTTCATATTATATGATGGGTGGACACCATTACTTTAGGATAGTTAACTCTAAACAAATCATTTTCTGCAGATCTTCAGGATCAGAATATTTGAAAAAATTTTATCTGAATTAAAAAAAGTGTTATTTCAATAAAAACTGACACCCACTCTATTGTTGTTATCACGCATGTTTTTTCGCTTTTTATGCATCAATAGATGCACCAAATTAGTGCTAGCTGAACAAGCATTCCTACATCTTGGTCATTCACATTATCTAAAAGCTTTATGTATGTAGTTATTCCAAGGTCATCTCCTGTTGTTGTATAAATAGTTGCATTAAACCTGTTAATTGTGTCTCCAGATGGCGCTTCTGTAGCTGATAATATTGATCTTCAATTTTGTTCCTGGCTCTCCTCAATGTGACCTTCAACACCATAAAACTCTAATTCCTTGTTTGTAAATTCTGTTTCCACTTGATTGTATATGTCCATAATTTCAAGGGAGAAGTTTTCAACATGGATATACAATGTGTTATCCATGCATTGTTTTAAAACTTCAGTGTTACACTTCAGTGTAAACATCATAAATGACTCTCGTTAAGTTGACCAAGTATATATTCTTTTTCCATATGATAAAATAGTTCATAAAAATAACTTAAAACCCCATTGTATATATTTCTCCACAGTGGTTTAATTTTCTAATTATGTGTGCTCTTCCCATTAATAATGCCACCTTTGTTCTCTCCACACTTTTCTATCATGTAATCCGCCACAAGGACATTTTCCTATCCTTTATCAGATCATACATGCATATGTAACCTGTATTTATCCACTTCTTTCAGAAAAATGTTTAGGACCACAGTTGCACTTAATTCTGCAAGCCCCAACAAAGACAGCTTGGGTACAATATCAGAAGTGATCTTTTCTTCAGCGAACATAGATCTGTCAGTATCTCCTTCATCTTTTCCTCAGATATATCAACAAATCTGTTTAAATACATTTACTGAATTTGTGCATGTTGTTACAGGTAATTAAATTTCTACACTCCGCTTTACACCGTTTTGAATCCCCCCCCCCCCCCCCCCCCGTGGTATAATAATGAGTATTTGATTTGAAAAATCTTATAATTTTTAATTCACATACAATGCTAAAATGACACGATGAACTGTGACACAAAATCAGATAATTATGAAGGAACATAAAAGGTATAAAAGCCACATATAATAATGTAAGGACTGCCTGAAATGGCATAATGACAGCATATAATGGTATTATGACTGCATAAAAAGGCTTTATGATTGCATATAAAAGTTTTATGATCACATATAATGGCAAATGCACCTCGTGCATATGAGTTTAATCACTTAAGGCAGTACCGGTATTGCATACAAATCGGCTCATCTCCAGGTCAAAAAACATATACCACACATGGTAGGCACAGTCAGGAGACACATGTCATCACACACACACATTCACATACACATACAAATAATTTTATGTAAGCAATTATCGCCCGTGTAGAAAAGTTTATGGAAAATATGATGTCCCCAACACATTTATACTGTAGTAAGTTTAAAATATATCATTTCGTTGAGTGGATTAAAAATTATGATAAAATAATAAACACTGTTCTTTTATTGCTCACATACGTAACATGAAAATTATGTACAAATTATTCATGCCGCATATTCATGCAGCATATTCAGGCTTAGTATTTTTCTTTTTGTTACAGTGCCAACAATTGTCTATTCTTCACTTTATCAATTTTATCTATTTATTCCTTTTTGTCCCCAGACTTACCAACTCTTTATGCTATTTTAAAAATAAATTCTGGTATATATTATTCATATTTGGGAACATGGTCTCTTTTAAAGAACCCTTTTGTGGGTTGCTTCTTAAAATATCAAGATTAAAGCCTTGCTAACTTTTCAGATTTTCAGCTTTGTCAGTTGCTTGCAGTTGTTAGCATCAACCCGTAACAACTTTGTTCATTAAAAAATGTACACCCATTAAAAAAAGGCTTTGTGGACTTGGACACTGACTGCAGCTGTGTGATTTTGACCAAAGCCTTCTGAAAAAACAATGTTGATTGCTAGCGAATTTAATGCAGCTTGGTTTTGAAATTAAACAAGATAGCTGGCCTAAGTGAATATGTAGATAGTTTGTTTCAAGGAATTATTGCTCTAATGGATAAGTTGGCACTCATGTAGAAACCTTTGTTTTTAGGTTTTACTCTTGTTTCTTTTAAAATTGAATATTTGATTAACATCAAAAGATCATATTCAATCATTCTTCAACATGGTAAAAATTCAACTGTGAAAACTTTCTTCTTAAAAATTTAGTATATACTGTACACTAATGAAACCTTCAGGGCATAAAAACTGTTAAATAATGTTTGTTTACTAGCTATAAAAGAGAAATTTGACCGTCACTATATCTGTGTTAATAGAAACCCTCAGAGATATTGAGTCACCTAAAATGCATCCATAAATTTTATTGAGATGAATACATTTCTGAAGCTCTGTTCTATGAAGTCCTAAAAATAGTGGCTTTTGTAATTGGTGCAATCTTATACACTAAAAATAATGTCACTTATCATAATTTAATTTTCCAGACACCCTTTTTTCATTCCAGGCTATTCAAAGTTTTCAGGGTTTTCCAAGCAATCCTTAGTGACAACCCTGTAATAGTAGGGAATAAATTAATGGATTTCTATTACTGTCAATTTTCTATATATAACATTTAGAATTTAAATTTATCATTTGGTTATTGGATTTATTAAAATTGAAATAGTGTGATCATTTTAAAGCAGGACTTACACACAAGAATATTGGTTTTTTCAATTATTTTTCAACGTTTTACACATATCGATTAAACATATTGATGAAAGAATAGCAAAATTATATTACTTTTTGAATACTCTTCAAAATAAAATATGAAAGAATGAAAGCCATTGCAAAATAAACCCTTATTAAACATTTTTTGTTGTGTGAATTAATTCAAAGTGGTGTAATTAATTCAAACTGGTTCAAATTAATTTATCTTGATAAGAACATTTAAACAATATAGGTACATTTGTACACTATTTTTATTTGTCCCTAAATTATTTAAATACATACAGAGAATGATACTAGAACATCAAAAAAATTGAACAATGACTAATATTCTTCTTGATTATTCTTATGTGTAAATCCTTCTTTACTAAGTATCATTGAGAAAAAAAATGTTCCTGTGGAAAGAAAAGCATATTCTGAGCAGTGCTAGTTATATCCAAATGTACCATCTTAAAAGTTTTACATGGTCAAGGAACAATTAAACCAGTGAACCCTAAACAATGACAACTTTGCAGCCCTTATCTTTGATTTATATTTACTCAATGTTTTTTCTTAAGCCTAGTTAAATGGGTTTTTTTAACCCTGCAGTTCTTAAAATACCAGTTTTGGTGGTTTTCAACGCTATTGTCTTAAAGTAAACATCACGTTCCATCAGAATACTTTTTGGTTCATCTCTGCCATTATTAATGATGTCCTCATTCATATTTTAAATATTTTATTTTTTATTTATTTGGTAGAAAATTATGTAAGAAAAAAATGTTTCATGCAATTTGAGCATATGATTAGCAAGTTATAGTCAATATGGAAGCAAGGTAAATTTTGAATTTTTTGCCCTGGGAAGAACAGAAGTTTTTTACTGGAAAAAAAAAGAAAAGGGTTAATTAACTTTTTCAAAAGATTTAAGCCATTTCTATGAAAATAAGTTCCTGCAAAAAATCCAATTACCTTTGTTCTACAAAAATAAGTTTAAAAATTCAAGGTTCAGCTTTATTCTATAAAACTTACAAATTTTACCCAAACCAGGGCAATTCTCACTATAAAAGACAACACATGCATATTGTATATGAATCACAATATGGGTGACCTGTAAACTATTCATATCCAAAAAAAATATTCACTCAAAAGGTTTTGAAGTCTAAACATTTCCTCAATTTGTTAAAAAAAGTTAACCAATTTTCCCTGCAGAGTCTAAAAATCGCAGCATTTTGAGAGACTGCCATGAAACCTTCTCCCAAAGTCTGAACACCATCCTATTTCGTTAACCATGCATATTCAGGTTAGGGTCTGAGAACTCTATGAAAGGTCAGAACAAATGCATTATTCTAGAAGTTACTTGATACATGGTTGATTGTTGTGTTGCACACTTTTCAGGAGGCTTTGAATGTTCAAATTGTATTCTATATGGTTGTGAATAATCAGATTTAAAGACTTTTAACTTGTTTTGAATCTCTTTGGAGCCAAAAGAAGGATCTGAAATGAACAGATTTCAATTTTAGTTTATTGCAGCCTTATTTTCTCTGGCATCAAACTGTGCACCTTAAATCTGAAAAAAACCCGCAAAAATTGGTGACATTACTTTAATTTTATTTCATTACTGGATGGCATACAGATTCAAACTCATTTACTACAAAATTTAAAGTACACAGAAAACCCTGACTGGAATTGCAAATACCAGGAGATGATTCGTGGAATTACAAGGAGATGGTTCGTGGAATTACAAGGAGATGGTTCGTGGAATTACAAGGAGATGGTTCGTGGAATTACAAGGAGATGAATAAGACAGATGATGGCTAAAGAAACACGGAAAGTTCTGATATAATAAGGTTGTCCTAAATAACATATTTTTTCCAGTTTAACATTTTGCATCACATGAAAAAGGCTTCTTTATCAGTTTGAAAGAGGACGATGTCCTTACCGTATATTACATATTGAACTTAGCTTAATAACATAGGTGGACTCTCTATGATTTCAAATTTTTGTATTACGTTTCCCTCTAATAATAGGCACCCAAATTACAAGAAAAAATAAAAAGGACCTTTTCCAAAGTCATTGTGAGAAGCATTGGACAAGGCTTCTCACAATGACTATTTTATTTACTGTTGTGAGGGAAATCAAAAGAAAACACATTTATAAACACAATATAAAACTGTTTTGAACAAACTAAGAGTAATGTTTGGAAGAGATGTATTTAAGGAAAAGAGCTATTTCTTACACACACACCAACTTGCCTAACTATTAAACCAAAGGTAGGTGAGAGTAGGTATTATCTTTACTGAGATATCAGTGGCTATAAGTTTAAGAAACACTTACTCTGTCTTTTACATCAATAGTCTTTAATAAAATTGTTGCTACATCCTTCAGAAGTTTTGTTCTATCTCCCATAGTATTGCTTATATCAATCGCCACAACAATATCCCTACCTGCGTAAGGTGATATAGCTCTGACATACCATGGTCTAAAATTAAATGTCTTTATATAGAATCTACAGTCAAACCTGCTATAACAACCACCTTTATAAAACAGCCACCTGTCTTAGACAACAACATATGGGTCCCCCGATGTTTTCGGTTTTATTGCTTTAGGGAGTTGGTCGTCCTATAGAGTGCCAAATACTACTTTATATGACAACCACCAGTGACTGCTATTTTATTCCCCAGACAATATAATATGTGCATAAGATGACTATATTTTTTTTAAAAAAAACCCACAAAACAAATTATTATCACTGTTCTACAGCACAACACAAATGCATAGTAAAGCATTTAAATTTACATTACAGTTTGTATAACTTGAAGAAAATACCGTTTTCATAATTTGAAATAGTTCCTTGCATTCCACAAGTTGCAGTGAAGACTAAAAGCACATAACCTGTCTGAATTGGCCATGTCAGAGGCTGGTTGTCTTACAGAAGTTTTTTATCAGACAGCCAACCTTTCTAAGACAACCACCTTTTCTAAAGTCCTCAACATGGTCATCTTATATAGGTTTGCCTGTAATTAATCAACTAGTTGTGTAGGAAATGCATTGTAGAGAAACAATTTTTAAAAAAAATATAATCTGAAGAGGAGTCTTTTTTAAACACAAAGCCAGAAACTTTTCAAATATCATGTCTGCAAACGAAACAACCTTAAATAAATAGATAACATAAAATTAAAACAAATATATCGACAATGAATACATACCGTAGTCTACTATCAAAACTGGAACAGCTACAATGATCATCACCTGGACTCAAGGCGCTTTGTGCAGGAAATTGTATGTAGTACCCATCTTCAGCACCATAGTATGCATGTCTTGCACGGTTTGCAAAATTATCACGAGCAGCTTTGAATTGTGTTATTGCAGAATCTTCATTTAATAAGCGGATTGGATAATCAGCTTTACTTGAGTCCTTGCATGAAGTGCGATTTATAATCGTTTCACAGATATCACGTATATTGATCTACAATAAAAATTTGAATGCTTTAAAGTAAATGTTCATAAAATAAATATTATGTGACCTGTATGTTAAACAGAGGATTACTACTTTCCTTAACACAATGTTGTCTTTAATTTTTTTACTTTAATTTTTCTTTTGTATAACATATTTTAAAGGCATCCTAAGATTCCAGCGTCGCTATCGAGGGTGAAATATGCTGAGAATATTTAGTTTATTAACAAAATATAGCACTTCCATTTTGTTCAATATTCTCTTATTAAAAACATTTGATAATATTTGAAATATTAGAGTTTACACATTTGTCAGAGTTGTTGTGCACACCGAAATATCAACAAGAATGGTTTTTACCATGCTAACTATACATGTGTACAACAAGATCCAAAAAGAGAATGAGATACAACTGAGCAATTTCTATTCAAATACTATTCAAATTTTTATCGTTTTCCTGCTACTTTGAAACCCTTCCGTTGCACCGGTTTTGCTATTTTAACATACCAACAATGAGATAAGTGTTTTATCAACAAAGCAGAACTTTCAAAAAACAATTAGAAACCATGCTGAATATAAAGAAAACACATATAAAAAATTTAATGCTAGTGAAGTTAATCTTTCCACTAGCAAAAGGATTCAGCTCACATTTGGAGCTTTTATTTTGTAAATAGCTGCCCTCAAATGTGACAAAATTTTGTATCTTGTACATCTTTCTGTATGTTACCTTTTAGTATGGGGCTAGTGAAAGGTTTAACTAAACTTTGCATATAAATATATTTTTTCTCAAAAGTTGATAAATTTTCAGTACAGCATTGGGGTGTTTGTGGAAATTTGCTTCTTTCACAAAACAAAAGAAATTATTAATTATTTCTTCCCATATTTAATTATTCGTAATTCAGGTACAATTTACAAGGTACAATTTACGTCATGTTTTTCTGCATTTTTATTTTCTGAGATCATTTTCTTTTTCTCTCTTTCACAATAATTTTCCAGATATATCCCTTAAAATTCGATTAATTTTACTTATTTTCTGCATATGCTATCAGAAATGTTTAAAAACTTAAAGCAAGACTTTCTGCCTTTGTGCTAATTAGTTAATTATAATTGGATAAGAATTGTGAAGTGATTAGTAAGAAAAAAAATCTGACCAAACTTTAACACAAAAAATTCAATTGGCACATTATAGCACTTGCACACATGCGCAACAAACAAACTTTTCACCCATACAAAATTAAATTCAAAATAAAACAAACTACACAAAATTGTGCTCCTAGAGTTTAGTTAAGTTGCCTTCCATGGCAATAAACTACTAAAAGCTCTAAGCAAAAAAACAAACATCAGATTGGATTAGTTTATCAGCGCTTAAAATTTTTTCTTCGCACATAGTGTACAAATTACTTTGCTAATTGAGTTCTGCCCGTATATCTTCATAACCTTCAGAAAATAAAGTGTTTGTGTGGAAGAAACTTTTTAGTTTAGCTCTACCACAATTTAAATGCTTAACATAGATTTTTCAATATTTTAGGATGTTGTGTCACTTAGTAAATGAAAAAAAAACAATGTTGTCAAATTGAGTAAAGTCAAATGTCAAAGCAGTTGGACAAACAAAAATTCTTGTCCAAAATTGACCGAAAAGAGGTTTTACAAAAGACATTCACTTTTTAAATAACTTATTTTGTTTGTCTTTTACAAGATCATGTCTTTTAGATGTGATAATAAAGGCAGCATTGCTAGACTTTTAAAGGAAGTTCAAAACACGTCTAACGGGCATTCTGAAGACATCAAATAGACTTAGTTTGAATGTTACATATATGTCTTCTGCTGGCTGGGTAATTTTATAAATTTATTATCCTACATATGCAATCAACAACTGCATTAATACAAAGTTTCGGTTTCTTGTCATTTTATTCCTGGTTAACAATAGATATTTGCCTATTAAGAAACTTTTCGTACTAAAATTTTTGCAGCAAACAAAAGCAAGCACAAAGCAAAGTTAGTTATACACAAGTACTTACCCTTACAAAAATTTTTTTTTGAGAAGTATACTTTAAGTATACTTCAAGTATACTTTTTTTGTACTTCCAGCATATGAAGTATATATGAAGTATACTTCATGTATACTTTTCTTGCAGAGTGAAAAACAACTAAAAACATTTTCAATGTAAAGTGTACTTCATCCATACTTCTTAGAAATAAAGTATACTTCAAATGTACTTCCAGAAATTGAAAAATTAAGAAGTATACTTTAAGTATACTTCAGTCCACTGAAGATTTTGAAAACGAAAAAATCACACAAAATTTGATTATGGAGTATACTTAAAGTATACATCGTATTTACAAAACGCCAAAAAATATAAACAAAAGTTAAACTGAAAGAAAGAAGTATACTTTAAGTATACTTCTAATTTCACATCGTGAAAAGTAGATTTTCATGAAAATTGTTAAAACAAAAAAGTATACTTTAAGTATACTTTTGTATATATCTCATATAGCAATTTATGAAAACTAAGGAGTATACTTTAAGCATACTTCTATATTTGTTAATAAAAAAATTTGTATGGAAATTTTATAGGCCAAACAAAGAAGTATACTTCAAAAATAACAGAAAAAAATTACATTATATTATACATCTAGCCATAATTATGACCAGATACTTTAACCACATTAGTTGTAAACAATAAATCAAAAAGGAAAATAGATTTGTTCAAGGACGAACATTCTTTTTGAATGCCCCATACTTCAATTTTTCTCACAAAAAATAAATAATAAATACAATCATTTACAACATTTATACAAGAGATTAGTCATTCTCCCAGGTGTTGGGAAAATGTACAATGAAGTCATTGTTTGTACCAGATACATAACAACAAATTTCTAAGATATCATGGATAAAACATATATCGATTACAACATCCTTAGATATTGTTTTTACATGTTCCAGCTTTAGTAATGTGTTTTCATTACTGCACAATGTATTATCCAAAATATTTGGCGACTCAATGATAGCTAAATATTGGTAAGCTCTGCAAATACATATTTCATTACAATGGACAACATTTGGACATTCAAAGCGCACCTTCATGTAATGTTTGACAAAACCGTAAGACTGTCCAAAGTGACCATTATAACATATGGTATATGTGTTTCGTTTCATCACACGCTTATAATCCATACAATGAATAACCTTTCCATGAAAGCATATTCGGAGAAATGAATAACTCTCTTTGAACATTCCTAAACGATTTTCAATCACACAACGGACTGTGTCAGAGGACTTAACAGGGATGCATGCTCCTACAACATTGATTCCAATTATAATTTCCTCTCTAATTCCCTTTACAGAAAGGTGGGACTTCACAGTCATTCGATTATAGAGACTATATGCAGAGGTTCCCGGAATCAAAACATTTGCAATTTCTGGGATCTTCTGTAGAGCTATGACATTTGATACAATTTGTAAATTCACATTCTGGGTTCCATGAAACAAGTTTTTATAGTCGCCATTGTAATCCTCATACCAGAATGCCGATTGACACCAAAGAGGACCTAAGCATTTGACAGTTTGTGTCATATGTAGGAGATTATGGACATTATATGTTTCATACCGAAATTCATACAGTCTACCAAACTTCATACAAAAGTGTTTCAGCATATTCTCTGAATTTGATATATCTTGGGAAGTTATTGAATCTTTCAGTAGAATGAAAATTGCATCAGCAAGAAGTAGATAATGTTGGTAATATTCTTGTGGTAAATATCCCTGCAAAACTGGCACAGAGTAAAACAACAAAAAAGATCGAAATTCCGAGCCTTTCCAATGTGAAAATTCCTCTTCAATATTTCGAGGAACCCGGCTAATCAAATTAGGCAATTTCAATTGTTTGATTTTGACATCAATTTCTTTAATTTTTCCACCAATAAACCAGGGCTTGTTTTTGTAAGACTTATTGAACCACAGTTTCATCAGCATTTTGACAATCCCTAATTTACTCATAGCTACCTGCTATAGATATCTTGAATAGAAAAATCTTCATCATCAAGGTCATTGTCTTGATCGTCTTTACTAAAAGAATCCATGGGCAACATATCATAACTGTTGTCTTTCGAGATATTATGGAAAACTTCATCTGCATCACTAAAGCACAGAGACTCTGGAGCCTCGTTAGATGAGTGATTGGAGATTTTATCAACATTTTCGTTGTTTTCTCGATGTTGTTGTAGCAGTGGTTTTTGTCTTTTCCATCTTTTCAAAGTATTCTTAGATATTTTCTTGTTACTTGTAAGATGTGTCAGGTAAGGCCCGCGCTTTTTCCCACTCATTTTGTTTATAAAATAAAAAAAACAAAGATTAAACTTTTCCAGCCAACAACAACCAAACCAACAAATAAGACTATTACAACACCAGCGGCCTGTTCTCATCGAGACTAACAAACGGATCAGATAAATTTACAGACCAGGAATACCTTTATATAAGTTCAATTAGAAACTTAATCAAATGAATAAAAGTTCAAAAATATGCTTTAAATTAAAACAAATGTATGGGTTTTTTCAGTTTATTGGTGAATATATATTTTTTTCTCTGTATTTGCAGTATTATTTGAGTCTGTGGTTTCACAATATTAGAAATAACAAATCTTTGCGCGGCAAACGAGGCATGACAAAAAACCCGCGAAGATGATACTGAACAATATACAGACCAAAGATTCGTAAAACTTTTAATAATAATTTTAGAATAGAAACGTGACATCTCATGTTTTTCTACGAACATATAGCTATTTTCATGCAAAGAAACGAAGGATATGATAAGTCTATGAACTATTGGGTAAAGGATATTATTTTTTACTTATGTTCAGAGTCTGTATTGTGTCAAATACTGGGGCCCAGTTTTCCACAACTCGCACTCCACAAACGAACTGGAACAACAAATAATATGGCTTCAAAATTTGTCGTCGTTAATTGGGATGACGACACATCCAGTGTGCATAAATGCAAAGATTTATGTTTTGAAAGACTAGCTGCCTTGGAGCCTGTACAATTGCAGGTAAAAAACTCCCTGTGGAAGGGAACAATTGACAGTGTTTGGGGTATGTAGCTAGCTAGCTAGCATTCATTATTATGATAGTTTTTCTTCTTCTAGTAGGGTCCCAATAGGTCCAAAGGCAAGTATTCTTAAGCACTCTTAATGTTTAAAGACAAGAAGGAACTGCGAGATGAGAAATGTCTTGGATTCAAGTAAAGAATGTTTTCATCTTGTTCATTTTTTCAGATACGAAGATTCAAGCAAATATGAGATATAAGGAAATTTGTGGTGATATCAACATCTTTCGCGAAGAGGCGAGTGGTGGTAGGCAGCGTAAAAAAAAAGTTGATGATGACTTCGTATCAGACGAAAATCTAGAACCATCGCAAAAAAAAGCATTACATGAGGAAAAATCATCTACCTCATCAGTGGAAAAAAACAAAAAAACAAAAAATGGTTCAAAAAAAAAAGACGAAAAAATAAAAAAAATAATAAAAACAAAGAAAATAATAAAAACAACAATAAAGATGATAAAACGCAAAGCTCAAATGAAACATTAATTGCCAAAGAGATGAATTTCATGTCTAAATTTGTTTTGACAAATTGTCAATCAACTCCAACTAGTCAACCAACTCCAACTAGTCAACAGACTGCTTCAATATCAGATGAAGAAATGTTCTCATCTGAAAACGATGAGAATGATGACACCATTCTTAGTGACGTTGATAAACTCATAGCATCATTCTCGAACCATGAACAGGATGGAAATTTTATGCCTGTGATGGACCCATTATCACGAAAAACTGAGAAACAAAAACACTCTGCTGAAAAAAAATTACACAAAAAAACAACAAAAATAGTTAAAAGAAAAATGTTTTCACCGCAAAAGGCACTGGTACTAAAAAAAAATGCTTATAACTTTTCACCAAAGAAGAGTGTGCCAAAAGTATGTCAACGCTGCATCATTAAAGCGAACAAGATACAAGAATTAGAAAAAGAAAACGGAGAACTACAAAAAGAAATCTCCAGGTTAAATGAAACGATTGAGAATGGTTCTTACATTGGTAAGCATTTTATTATTCTAGATGTTTTATTCCACTGCAAAGCTATCACAGATCAGAGAAATTTACTGACCTAAGTACCTTAGTAATTTTTTCGTTATGTACTAACGACAACGAACGTACAGCTTGAAAAGCTTAATAAATATTGCATTTGTTTAAACAAATGTTATTTTTTCGAAGTCAGTTATTTCCCTTGCTCTATTTTTGCAGAAAGCGAATGTCCACGGTCTGGTATGATGCCAATGAAAGTTGCAGAGAAATACAAGGTTAGTAATAGTAGTATTTATTTAACAGCAATAGCTAGTATACAATGTGGGTGATTCATAAAAATTACATTCATAGACAAGCTGCACCACCTTTAACAAACAAACAAAAGCAGGAAAGAAAATGCGTACTGTAGCTATACAATGAGAAAAATAAATGACCTAATATGATCAATTTTTAGATGGAGGAAATTAGTATGGGCGTGTATGTTACACAAACACAGTTAGCTGCACTTGGAGGGAAATCAGGAACTGGAGCGGCATCGTTACTTCTCGACTGCTTCTACAGCAAAACGGAGCAGCTCAATATGACTGTTAACGGCACATATAACAAGGAAAAGATACATCCAACATTGTTGGAAGCAATCATATGTAAGTTTCTTCATTCCTTATGTTATATATATTTCTAAATTTTAGACTTCCCAGTGTGACCTTAAATAGCCTTGAATTTTTTCCCAAAATTAATGTTTCGTTGTAATAATTAGGTAACTCACTATTTGGTTATATTTATCCAGGTTATGTGTGCAAAAATCATCCAGATGTGTCAGCATCAAAAGTCAAACTGGCAATCAGGAATAAACTTTCGAGTTACCAGTCGAAGCAAAAGAGTAAAACTAAACAACCTGCATAATTTAATCAGAAACATTCGTAAACCAATGTTGCCCAACAAGCATTTTTTTTCTGTGAATATTTTGAGAGATTTATATGGAGGTATATATTTATACAAGGGTATTATTTATAGGGTATATATAAGGTCTCCAATACTATCATTATTTAAAGTTTGTGTCCCAGCTCTTTATTTGTTTCTGTTTACATGCATATTACAGTCTGGTACTTATGCAACAATAGCCCTTCCTTACTATTGATATTTTGAAAATTTCCGTCCAGGGTCCCCATACTATTAGAGACCTTAATTTTGAAATTGGAAATGTTTCTGTACATATTTTAATTATTTATAGTGTCCTTATAATTGAAGCATATTTGTAAAGTTCCTTGCATATTTTTAATGAAGAATCCCCATACTATAGAGACCTTAATTTTGAAATTGGAAATGTTTCTGTACATATTTTAATTATTTATATTGTCCTTATAATTGAAGGATATTTGTAAAGTTCCTTGCATATTTTTAATGAAGAATCCCCATACTATAGAGACCTTAATTTTGAAATTGGAAATGTTTCTGTACATATTTTAATTATTTATATTGTCCTTATAATTGAAGGATATTTGTAAAGTTCCTTGCATATTTTTAATGAAGAATTGATAGTATATATTTATTTTTTCAAATTTTAGTTTTTTGAAGGATATTTGTAAAAGCTCCTTGCAAATTTTTAATGAACGATGCTTTATATATTTATTTTATTATAAAAAGAAAATTTTTTAGTTAAACTTTTCAAAGGGCTTTCAGTGCCTAAATATTCCTGTGCTTGACTGAATTTTACCTTTTAATTGATATAATTTATTTTCATTCTTGTACTGTGGGAAAATGATGTAGCATATATTTTACCACTTTGTTGTGTCTTCATCCTGCTGTTTATTTGCTATCGTAATAAAAAAAGCCTCGTAGTGTGTAGTGTGTACCCTCTGTTTCTCAGCTATTTACTCAAAAGTACCTTTTATCTGGTTACCTTGTCAAATATTCTTAGTTATTTTTTTATTTTTTTAGTGTAACTAATTTGTTAACAATTTTTGGGATCTATTTGTAAGATTTATTTCCTCAGACTGTCAAGGTAAATTCTGTATTTTCATTCATATTTATTTGAAGTATACATTCTTATTTTTCTACTCCTGTTGTACTGCAGTTCAAATCTATTTCTATTCTTCTAGGCGGAAAATTCCGTGCGGAGCGGCATAATCCTGGATTCTCATTGGCTGGCGGAAATTGCCGCCAGCCAATCAAAATGCTGAAGAAGTATACTTCAAGTATACGTCAGGAAGTATACTTCAAGTATACGTCAGGAAGTATACTTTAAGCATGCTTACGAAGTATACTCAAAGTATACTTCTGATTCGGCGGGTGTTTTTCTGAGTTTTTCTGAGTTGATATTGCGGAAATATACCTTAAGCATACTTCGTGGAAGTATAAATTGAGCATACTTCGTAGAAGCATACTCTAAGTATACTTCGAAGTATACTTCAAGTATACTTCTAGGGGTCCAAATTAGTGCTACTTAAAGTATACTTCCGGAGTACAGTTGAAGTACATAAAAAGTATACTTTAAGTATACTTCTGAAGTATACTTTAAGTACAAAAAAGTATGCTTTAAGTATACTTTTTTTCTGTAAGGGTATATATGCAAAAAGTGTAGAGAAACAAACAAACAAGCAGTGCAAACAACACGCAAATAAATACCTTTGCTTGAAATAAGTTATCCCATTTTAATTCTTTACTGTAGGCACAACAATCGTTCACTTTTGTTCTGGAACTTGGCTTTTCATAATCGCCTTCAATAAATGCCGCCAACGTATTTAAAGCTTTTTTTGCGTCGATAGCATTATTACTTAAAGTTGTAACGAACTAAAAAGAAAAAAAGTTTAACACTATAGCTTAACAAAACAAATTATCTTTTTTTTATTATTACATGCATTTTTTAAACATTTGTAAAGAGTTTTAAAATGTGACATTTGCCACAATGTGCATCTAGTAAAAATTATGTACTTTATCTCTTAAAAGTTTACCAGGGCCAATTTTTGTCATAAGCTAAAAATAAATTTGTGTGAAAACTAGAGGAAATTTTTGTTGTTCAATTTTATAATACTGTTTCAACAGTAATATGATAAATCTTCTATGAACTTTTTCTCTATAGCATTTCTTTGTGCCATAGTAATAACACCAATGATGTATATTAATGCCAATAACTGTGTAGTACCATTAGTTTTACTTCCTTGTCCGCAAAATTCTTAAAAACTTTGTCACTACACTAGCTTTCATGTAAAAACACAATACGCTAAATAATTGATTCATGTTAAAAATAAAAGCATAGCAATAATCTGCAGAAAAATAAATTAAAATGGAATTTAATCCCAATTTTTTTCGATTTTTCTTTTAACAAAAGTAAATGAAATCAAAATTTGTTGTTTTGTTCCACACTTGCAACAGGAAAAGTTAAAAACTCACTCTTTATCTTTCAAAGTTTCGACCTAAATCTTGACCCCTTTAAAATTAAAAACAGTTTGATCAAGCGCAGTTTATGATGTCAATGTGTAAGTAAAACCTGATTTTAGGTTTAAATTGATTAGTGATAAAAACCACGAAAAAAATTAAAATGTTCTGCCATCATGGATAGCACAAATTTAATTTAATTTAAGTTTGTTTGCATGGCTTGACATAGTCAACAATTTCAAAAGACAAGGTAAGGTACTTTAAAGAAATAATGACAACTGAGTTTTTTCTACTCCAATGCTTTTCACTGCGAGCTTTAAATTTTTGCTGCTGAACTTCTTTACGTCATTATTCAGTCCCAGACCATCGGTACAAAACACATTTCATTATTTACAAAAAAACGCAATATTCAAGAACTAAACTAATTAAGTGAGGAAAAAACGGAAGGGGAATAACACATCAATTGTTACACAAAATATTTTATTTCAAAAATAGAATCTTTGATAAGTTTTTAAATTGTGCTGTAATTTTTATATATATGTATTTTAATAATATATATTAAATATACTTTTTCATCATATATAACTCAAAACAAAATGGAAATCTCAACTTCTCATTGTCCAAACTTGTCTTTTGTCTGTTTCTTTAGAAGGATATGAAATTCACTCAATTGGGAAAGTGAATCATATTAATGCACATATATTATAAAAAAATTCAAAAGTTTGCTCAATTAATTAGGCTTTGTTATTTCCTACCCCAATCAGGCAAGTGGCGTTGTGTATTGCAGTGCTAATTTACCCCAAATGAAAAAGATTTACCTGATCAGGAACTGTCCTGTACTGTATCTTAAAACTATTTAGTTCTAATACTATTTTAATAATTAAAAATATACCTGATCTAACAACTTTTTAGCTTTGATGATTGGAGAAGTAGCCTTGTGGAATGTAATATTGTTATAGTGGTCCTAAAAGATAAAGATAACAAAGAAAAATAACTTCTATATTACATTATATTGTTACATGTGGTGGTTGTAGTAAAAATAATGGGTGTTTTTGAATAGTGATACATGCTAACTCCCCCAATTTTGGTGGGAGACTCCCACCTAAAAATGTACTATTTACATCTTGCACAAATAACTGATTCCCCTAGTCAGCGATTCAATATGGGCGAGTGAATGTTACCATAGCCCCAGGTTAACCCAAGCCATGAGGGAAATCGGGGAGATAGCCCACTGCGGATGTTGCAGGGAGTTTTCTGGTAGAGCATGGACCCTAATTGGGTCTGCATAGTTTAAAATGAGCATTAAATACTCCCCATCTAAGCCATGGCCCCTCCTGGAAATAATACACAGGGTATATCCGTTAATATCTGTAAGGCTAGCCAACTATGCAGATATATTTATCTTTCTATAACTCAATCCTCAAATAGAAAAACCTTAAAGGTTACCTCCCGTGAAAAATCAAGTTGAGCTCATATGAAAGAGCTTGAAAGGTTGTCTAGGAATTTGAATATTTTTTTTAAAATTCTGGATTGGTTCTTTAGAATTTGGACTAAGAAGATTCACTAATTATGCATGATGTCATGAGTATGCTCTGCAAGGGTGTTAATTTAACATTTTTGAAAAGCCATATAGAGTTAAAAATGGTTTCTGGCCGTTCACTTTGACGGGTTTTGAACATTTTACATAATTTTTTTTATTTAGTTACCATAACTATGCTCAATACATACTCATGACGTCACAATTTTGCATAATTAGTGCAACTTTTAAGACAAATATCTCGGGAACAGATAAAGATTTTTCAAAAAAATAAAAAGATTTCTAGACAACTTTCAAAGATCTTTCATATGAGCTCAACTTGATTTTTAGCGGGAGATAACCTTTAAACAGTCAAGGATAATGTATAATCTCAAAATGTCAAGTAAAATTTTAAATGAAATAGAAAACAGGACCAAAAGATTTCTGGTTTAGTCCAGTTAGAAGTTCAAAGAATAGTTCTTGTCATTATTTCCTGTGGTATTCTGGTGTTAATTCCCATTAAGCATGTGAGCATATTGGAGTTAATTTTTTAATGCTTGATGCTCCTGGGTTGTTTGACACAGAGCACCATATGTTGCAGTGTATATACATATTGCTCCAGTGCATTTTTAGTTGTAGGATACTATCAGAGATAAAAATATTTATGTGCTTTAGTGACAGTTTATATTAACGACACTAGTGTTTAAATATATATATTTATATATTTAAACATGAGTGACAATGGTACTTATTAGAGGTTGTATATACATATATTTAGTTTGAGTTTCTATTGTCTAAAAGACAGGGTCAAAAGGGAGTGTGTTGTGTATTCTAGCCTCATGCTTGTGTTCTTATAAGTAATATTTTGCTATTCATGACCTAGTTATCAATTTTAGTCTCATTTTGTTGGCAGTTTGCTGGAAAGCTGTCTTTGTCAAGAGTTTGTTTAGAAGCTGTCTTTGTTGACAATTTGTTTTTATTGACATATTTAGTTGGTTGGTTCTTTGGACCTTGTTGACCATACTACATTTACGAAGCTATCTTACAGTTTGTTGTGGTCTTTGTTGACGTCTGTTGTAAATTATATAAAATACACACACACACACATCCCCTGAGACCTTTTATATCCACCAAACTTGCAGTTTTTTATTCTTGTTTTTCTCTGTGCATTTACAGCAATTAATCATATTTTAACATGAGTTAGCACAAACACACTTTTGTATAAAAAAATTAGGCATATCTTGCTATGCAAAAGCCATTTCTACACATTTTTTTTTTAAAATGATGGACAAAAAAGTTTATCTTTAAAATATTATATGTTAATTTATTCAAAAGATGATAATATTCTCCATATAGACCTACTCCCCTTCTTTTAATTTGCCTCCATAACAAAATGTTCTCCTCAAGTACCAGTAAAACATTAATTGATATTTTTTGTAATTTCTCTAATTCTTCTTGTGTTTCTGGTAATATAGTAGCAGGCATATCTGATCACTTACCTCAATTTCTCTTTGTTGATAAATCTCCTAGACATGCTATAAAATCATGTCATCAATATCGTGACTGGAAGAACTTTAACCAAGAAAATTTTATTCTTGACTTTTTTGAAATTGATTGGGACAATGTAATAAAACTAGATGTAAATTTTTCTTTTAACTCTTATATTCAAACTGTAACTAACTTATAATTAACAACCATGCTCCTTTAAAATTAGCATCTAGTTCTAAATCCCGCTCTTCTAAAACTAAGCCATGGATTACAAAGGGTATACTTAGGTCAATGTATTCTCGTAATAAAATATTTCAAGCTTATCACAGAGAAAAAAACCAAACTAAAAAAAACAATCTTTTAAACCACTATAAGCATTATCGTAACCTAATTACACTTCTCTGCAGACAAAGTAAAGACAGTTATTATAAATCTTATTTTTCCACTAATTTGAATAACTCTAAGCTAATTTGGAAAGGTATCAATAATATTCTGGGTGTTAATCAGTCATCAAAAAATTCAATTAAATCCCTTAAAATTAATAATTCAATCTGTAATGACCCACAAAACATTGCGAACACTCTTAATAATCATTTCTGTACTGTTGCTGACAAAGTTCGGTCAAAGATTCCAAATTCATTTAAACATTTTTCTGATTTTCTTGACAATCCAAAATCCAAATACCTATTTTCTTTCGCCTACTGATCCCGGTGAAGTACTAAGTTATATTAATTCTCTCAACCTTGAAAAGTCTTCTGGTCCCAATAGTATTTCCAATAAAATCCTAATCCTTCTAAAATTTGAAATTGCTGTCCACTTATCAAAGCTAATCAATCTCTCTTTTTCTAGTGGTGTTTTTCCCGATCTTCTCAAAATTGCCAAAGTGATAGCCCTGTTAAAAATAGGCTCTCCACTCGATTGTTCTAACTATCGTCCTATTTCTCTTTTATCTAATGTGGAAAAGATATTTGAAAAAATTATATTCAAACGTCTTTATAACTTTATTAAGCACAATAATATTTTATTTTTTCGTCAGTTTGGGTTTCGTAAATCTTTTTCCACATCTCATGCACTTATGTCTATCACTCAGCTTATTTCTAATGCCCTTGACCAAGGAAACTTTGCATGTGCCCTATTTATTGACCTTGAATCACACATTATACTTCTTCGTAAACTCTCACATTATGGCATTCATGGACATTCATTAGAACTCTTTTCATCTTACCTCTCAAATCGAAAACAAATTGTCTCCCTTTCTGGTATTTCATCTTGCTCCAACATTATTAAACATGGTGTTCCTCAGGGTTCGGTTCTTGGGCCTCTCCTCTTCTTAATTTATATAAATGACTTATTTCATGCTATTAAATTTGGGGAGGTCCATCATTTTGCTGATGATACCAACTTGTTACACGTCAATAAAAATCTTAAACATCTACAAAAGGCATGTCAGTCTGATATTAAACGATTGTGTTATTGGCTTAACGCCAATAAAATTTCAATGAACACATCAAAAACCGAATACATTATATTTAAACCTAGACGTAAATCTACTCACAATTTTAATTTTAAATTAAAGATTAATGGTAAACGTATTAATTCTAGTGTTTGATTAAATATTTAGGTATTTCACTCGATTCCGACCTTTCCTGGCGATCTCATATTAATTTAATTAATTCCAAACTTAAAAGAGCCAATGCCATTTTATCTAAACTGCGCCATTATGTCACCAGAAATACTCTTCGTCAAGTTTATTTTGCACTTTTTCATTCCCATCTTTCATATTGTTGCCAGATTTGGGGCCAGGCCACTTCTTCCTTAGTTAATACAATTCTAACTCTTCAAAAACAGGCCTTACGTATTATTACTTTTTCACATCCTCATTCTCATGCTAATCCACTTTTCTCCCAACTTAAAATCTTAAAATTTCCTGATTATGTCCACCTTCATAATGTTCTATTTCTTAAAAAATTACTTTAAACACACTTCCATTCTCTGTCATTAAAACTTTTGGTATTGATTTTTCTGTTTACTACGGTACTCGTGGATATAGTAATGGTCTCATAAGTGTTCCTTCTGTTCAAATGGTATCCTACGGTTTAAATTCAATTCGCTTTCAATCCAATCGATCATGGAACAAGTTTATCCAACATTTCAACTTATCCTTCCTTGAATTATCATCTAATGCTTTAAGGATTAAACTAACTGATTTTTTTTTACCTATACCCAACAATAGTTTCTTATTTCTTAAACTGCTTATTTCAAGCCAATTATTCAAAACTTTTGTCATTACACTAGGGTCATGTGTGCGTGTGTTGTGTGTCAATGTGCTGGTTCTGTGTGTGTAAATGTGTGTCCAATTGTTTTCAGTTTTTGTTTTGTTTTGTTTATTGTTTGTTTGTTTTTTTGTTTGTTTGTTTTTTATTTATTTATTTATTTATTTTTTCCTGGTTATTTAATTGATATATACCCCATTTCATATATCCCTAAATTGTTACCGATCATATAGTTCCTTAATCAAAGGTGGCCTCACATTTTTCTAGCTATGCTATAGTGTGGTCTCCTGGATAATTTTTATAGTTGTGTGGATATCATTATTTTTATATTTATATTGTATTTTATTTTTGCTGTTATCCTTACAAATGAATAAGTCTTGTAAATTTATTATTCCGAATAAATGACTACTTACTTACTTACTTCAATGGATGGATTCCAGCGTGACGTTATTTGTTTACTTTTCAGTGGTACGCTTCTTGGCTCTGACATTTGCATGGCAGGAAAAAAGAGTCAGAATTTATCTATGTACTGTAATTAGACATTTTAGAAGCCAATCTTTGAGACTGCTACCAAAACTAAAGAAGCACAGTCAAATAACTTTATATAGCTACTACATCAATTGAGAGAAATATACTCAAATTGATGGATGCCTTGATTATGCGTTATCTAACCGTAAAATTGTAGCTATCCAAACCTGTACAAAATATTCATCTAGCAATATTTTGGTCCAAAAGAAAAAAGTAGCTAGCTAGTTTGTCAAATACATTTATTGTCGAATCTCCCTTATTTTAACATCTTTTAATGTTGGTATGTCTGCTTGGCGTAAAAATCTCGTACTTTTCCTGACTTTTCAAAATCTCTGTCAACTTTCTCTCCCTTCTTTTGCTTATAAACAACTTTGTTTTGCATGAAAACGAAAGTAGTTGGTCTGCGTGAACATTTTTTTTGTGGATTACATCGGTAATCTAAGACCCGGACCCTTCAAACTTGGGACCTGGTACCCTGGTAAATAAGAAAAGGGTATCACTGTAGCCAGGGAATGGTAGCGATAAAATTGACGAATTTTGTGAATCCACGCCAAAATGAATCTGCGTTAAATTTAAATATCAATTCCTTGAAAGGAAAACAACCGGATTTTGGTCATAAATGCTTTCGATAAAATAACAATGAATGAAACAGGATAAAAATTGTGATTTTGACATTTTTTTTTTACAAAATATGATTTGATTTTAAAAAAGCAAATGCCCTTTTTATCATTTGCGAATTCAAAATGCCAAACTTAGTGGAAATTTAATTTACCAAATATATTATACGCAAAAAAAAACATTTCAACCAATTGCTAATTAAATTTTTGCCAATTATTTTCGCTTAGCTAACCCTATTAAGACCGAACCTTTTAGGGTCTCTTTGGGTGCGGGAGGGTGTGCTCTAGAACCCCTTTAAGCGTGTACCTCCTAAAAGAAGAGCTGCTGCAGGCATGTATAACCCACCATCAGTATATTGTGGTGATTTTTGTTTTAGATAAGGGGTTGTTGTAGTATAGTTTCACTTTTTTATTTCCTATTATACGAGCATATGTGAAAACTTTTATTCTCATTACTAAACAAAATTTATATATATAGTCGAAGCAGGTTTGAAAGTTAAATAAAATCAATTTTTTCATCATAACACCATAGATTTTTGCAAAATACCATCTTTTCTGAACTTATTCTACTTGCTCTTCTTAACGTGTCGAAGACACAGGCAAATGTAATACATGGAAATGATCCAAAATTCCAAAAAAATTGTAAAGGCCTCTCATTATTATTTTTTTATGTCAAATTACTTCTTCTATTTTGGTCATAGCATTTTTCCCTCCCTGAAATATATGGGACCCTCTTCAAAATGAGACTATCTATCAAAGAATACTATAAAAAAATCCTAAATATGCTTATATTATTTATACACCTCTCCTAATTAAATAAGCTTTTTTCCCTGGGAGGCAGTGTGTCAATAATGTTCTAGTAAAAAAGTCTATTCTATTCAGAAATATTTTCATACACAGTCACTAGTCAGAAGTATAAGTCGATAAAAATTTAGCAAAAAGTGATCATTTAAAAATTTTTGTTCTAAATTGGTCTATAAACAAGTGAAAATTGAAAAGAAAATGTAAAAAATCATTTTCTTTACGCTAATTTTGTACCAAGTATAAACTAAAACCCTGAAAATCTGAACTCAATCGGACTGCACTGTCCTGAGTAATTTTGAAAACTTTAAGAAAGCAAATTCTCTATAAAAATGGATCCACTTCCCTCTTTCTTTGATTAAAAAAATTGACTTTGACTTTGACAAAAAATTGATAACAATTTTGACATTCTTAATAAGAAAGTCTGTCAAACATGAAAGACGTCCCTCTTGACTACGACGTAGAAAGATATTTCTAACAGAATATGTAATCCATTATTTGATGCTTCCAGGAGGATACTGCTAACTTTAAAAGACAGAAGTTCAGCAGTCCAACTGCAGTTAAAGTTTGATAAATGTTTTGCTTGCTAATATCGAAAATCATCATTAAAAAACTGATCCAAACTATCACTTTTTGATAAGTGTGAAAAAAAGACATTGTCACAAAACAACAAGAAGTAGAAAAAGAATCAGATTGTGATTCTTTAAACATTTTAAAATCTCACCTCGAGTAAATTCACACCTAGCGTGTTTTTTGCATAGTCTTTTAAACTAGCACCAAATGATTGAACGTCGGCATTGAACGTTGCTCTAACTGGCTCATACACTTGAAAAAAGAGAATCAAAACCAAGAAAAATTTATTCATTATCCTGCCGTGTTTACAAATTTGTGTTTTTAGTAATGTCATCGTTAAATTGCTTTTCAAGTGTTTATTAGACGGACATGTAAAAAACTTCTAAAGACTTGGTTTCCATGTGTGCTTTTTGGAGGGAATGTCCTGGGAAATCTAAACATTTTTAAAATATCGATATATATCCATTATACAGTAATCTCTCTTTTGAATTATAATATGAATTTTATATGCTACATTGGCTCCCTTTTTTTTGTGCTTAAAGATATCGAATTAAATTTTATTATACAAATTGTTAGCTACAACCTCGGGTCTGCGAAAGTGGTACAGAGCAATAAGGGCCTGTGAACGAGCCTGTATTTCGTCACTCTACGAACTCAAAGAATTGTGTCTTGTTTCTGTTGTTCTTTTGTTTGTTTTTGTTGTTTTCGTTGTTTTTGTTGTTGTTTTTGTTGTTTTTGTTGTTTTTGTTGTTTTTGTTGTTTTTGTTGTTTTTGTTGTTTTTGTTGTTTTTGTTGTTTTTGTTGTTTTTGTTGTTTTTGTTGTTTTTGTTGTTTTTGTTGTTTTTGTTGTTTTTGTTGTTTTTGTTGTTTTTGTTGTTTTTGTTGTTTTTGTTGTTTTTGTTGTTTTTGTTGTTTTTGTTGTTTTTGTTGTTTTTGTTGTTTTTGTTGTTTTTACATTTTAATTGAAGTGTTTAAGTCCCGATATTTATACCTTGTGTTTATTTGTAAGTTAATCCTATGTTATCGTTTATAATTTAAACTAATCTCATCTCCAGGGCTTTTTAGGTTTTTTTTGCATCGGAAAGAAATACAAATGAATTAAAAAAAAGAAAGACTTTTAACCCAAAACTGCGGGCTAGTAATTTAATCGTTCATATCCTTTTTCTTATTAGATTATCTCATCTTGGACGATGACTAATTTCATACCATACAACAAATCGCCAGTTAATACGTCACAGGAACTGGGGTAACTGGGGTTTTATTGATCACGAGTTATATTTCTCTGGTTCTTTTGTTGCATTACCCAGCATATATAGCGTTGCTTTAAATTGTTTCACACTAGCTAAAATATGCTAACTATAGCAAATTTAAGTATCGACAAAATAAACCTGGCAAATACAAATCGACTATAAGAGCAGAGAAATACGGTGTTTACCTAGTTTGACTCGTTTTGCATCGTCATGTTCACAATTATTTGAATTAATAACTGGCCGCCATCTGTTACCGGTCTCGCTGCGAACTATGTGGCAATGAAACAATGACAAAGCAGATTACGTGATTAACCGTGTTTATATTAAGATTACTTTAGCAGCTGGTCGATAACTTAAGTTACAGATATTCTATAAGTCATCTGGAGATAAAGTTTAGCGCATAACAAAAGTTCTAATTGATGGGATGAGACAGAAGACACTAACCGAGCGCTCGCATTTGAGATCGAGGTTCAATTTTATATCTTTTAAATCTCTTATCAAAAAACCCTTCCTTTATTACATAATACAATTATAATACATCGTTATGAAATACAACTTATATTTTGGCAACGTTTTTTTACTGGGTAAAACTAAAACCAATAATGGCCAAATCATATTCTGGTGTAGAGATTTTTTCATAATATTTTTATTCTTTTTTCCCCTTTTTAGGTTGAGGGGAGAAAGGGCGGAGGTGATAAGAATATGACACGCAGTTAATTTGTTAGCTCTACAATATTTTAACTATTCACAGATTTTTCAGTAGAAACCATTCCATCTGATTGTTAATTAGTATTCTAATTACACATTATTATTGCCTCCAATTAGTAATGCTTTAACTGCATTGTGAATAATAATAGAGGTCTGTCACCCTCGTCTCCAGGAAATTTATTATCAGAGCCTTTATTTACTTAAAAAAACAGGACTGGTGAATCTTTTTTTGAAATAAGGGGGATATGAATAACATTGGAAATAAAACCCAAAATCGTCGTTCTGGTTGTTGGTGTTGCTGTTTAAAAGTCATTTTGGCAAAAGAAAATGTCGGGGAGAAGGAGAGACATGCTCCTCTACATTTGCTTATCATGGAGACAGCCGGATCGAGAAGAAAAAAGATATTCTTTTTCTAACATCACTTTCTTTTCACGTGACAAAGTAAGATAATCAAATACTCCTCAAAATATCAAAAGTGACAATGCGAAGAATAAACATCGTATTTGCTAAGTAATACAATAACGTCACAGAATAAACTTGAAATTTGCTTATTTATCTCTCAGAACAATCCCACAAATAAAACTTTCATTAGGTAAACTTATAAACTACATTGTGTTGTAGGTTAAAGTCGTAATTTTGTCGCTGCATGAGGAGAATTCAAGTGCAGAAGTATTGTTGAATATGTGTTAACATTGTTCAACATACATATAGTAATATGTTGGCGCAATTAGACCCCTATACATGCTTTTTTGTTTATAAGCAACATCTATGTAAGCAACGGTCACTCTAAATAAAAATAGGGAAAAAAAGGACATACAAAAGAAATATAAAAATATCATTGCTTTCCAAGAGTGTTCTAAATGTTATGGAGTAAAATCCATGTAAATTTTATACTTGCCAATCATTAGTAAAACAGAACTACAAGTCTAACTGGGCAAGCAGATTTTGGTCTTATTAAGCAGATAGCCAACTGCAATCAAATTTCTGTGTTGCTTATAGAAAAGTGTGTGTACTGCCTTACCTTTATTAAAAAAAGGTGTCATATACTTTAAGCCACACCTTCCTAAGCGTGTAGTTACACCAGGGCGTTAAATCAAGCTCTTAAATCCTAGTAAAAAATATAGCAATGTTATAAATTCTTCTTTCTTATAATTTGAACATTACAGACATAAATTCATAAATAAAATGGATAAATCAAGACAAGTCAAAATATTTCAGTCATATCGCCATCCCTAGAGTGAGCAGTCAAAGGGATTCCGCCCCTTAAATGTGATAAATAGCTAGCTATGTACACAATAGAAGTTACTACAACACGCAGAAGAGATATGAATGCTATAATATCGCATATCTGGCATGGCAAAGCCTTATTTATGCAAAACAATCCAATTAAAAACATCTTCCCAATTTTTCAACAAGTTTAGCAAGTTTTACCTATGAACAATGCATTTGCTGTGCGATCGTGTAAGCTTTGTGTCACAAATAAGAACGTAAAGATTTTGTCTTTCAATTGGCTACATTTTTATCTAGCTACTAGCTAGCTACCTACAACAAACTCTTCTGTCTGCAATAATGTCAAGAAATGTATAGTTTTTAAACAAATGCGCCATTCTTAGGAAATTGTTTGTGCTTGAGTCGAGTTTTTTTCATACATCTAAATCTAATGACGTCGCAGTAAAATTGCTGACACGAGCGAAAATTTATTGCCACATATTTATTTTATTTTTGCCATAACGCGAGTTCGTCCGATAAATAAAGGCACAGAACCAAATAGAATGTTTGTAGCACTACACGCTTTTTTTAAAAGAATATACTCTATAAGAATCTTCAAGGTGAAATTAGACAAAAAGTTAGGAATATCCTAAGAATATGCTCGTTTTGAAACTTTGCTCGCATAGATATAAACCTTTAACCTATTGATGTAAAATGTCTTTTCTCAGGTTTTCAGTTAAAGTATTTCCTCCCGCAGATTCTAGTTGTCTATCTGTCAGTTGAATTCGGCTGATGAAACAACTGCCCCATCAGTTTGCATTCTCAATCTTAATTGTGCTAAGAATATGCTAGGAATATATCAGGGTGATTTTTGCCTAAAAGTTAAAAATATTCATGTTGAAAGGAAAAAACACTATTCTTATATTTCCTCTTTTCTGTTTTATGAAGCATAGTAACTACAACACCATAGTAAAGTCTCGGTCCCAACCTCCTCCGCATCACTTCAGCGGTCCAAAACATGGTGAAAAAAAGTTTAATCTCTGCATTAAATAATACATTGTTCCGATTGAAATAAATGTTCAACATTGTTTGCACAATTCCTTAATTATTTTATCGATGAAAACTCTGAACAAACAAATTAAAATAAATGTTAAATTGAAAACAATATGTGAATGAAAGGTAATAATGTTTGAAACGTAAATTGACACAGGAAAACAAACAAAGTGACCTGTTTCTTCGCGACGCTCTTTTTCGGTAGCGTGTGAAGTGATGCATGGTCAAACTTACTATATTAATGAAATTTAGGTAACAAAGCAAAATTTCGTTTGTTGTGTCGAAAAGGAATTTATCACCTTTTTATACGAATGTAAATAACATTCGTGGATGCATAAATAAACATAATATGTTAGCAGATAGATATAAATCTTTTATAAAAAGAGTTATGAAATAGCAAAGTGGTAGTTTTTCACACTTCGATACAAAAGCATATATGAGAGATGCACTCACAAAGAAAAACTATAAAGAATAGAATATATTAATTAAAGAGAGTTACATTACAGTAGCGTTTATATCGCAATTTGATTAAGTTGGAGCAAAGTAGATAATTCAACTAAATTATGGGAGACATGTCTAGTTTGATCGACCCGATTAATTGAGTGTTTGTTTTTTTCATTTATTTTTTTCAAAAGGAAAACTGTAAAGTGTTTAAAAAGTATTTATTTAATTTTATTCTACTCACCACAAATCTGTCAAGCTTAATGTTTGTATCTTCAATTCTCCAGATTATTTTCTGCATAATTTTATGTGCAAAAGTAATTCAGCCGAGGTTCGGTAACTTCATTATTCTATTTGTTCTTATGAGCTTTAAAAATTGTTTTCAGTCAAAATGAACACTACAGACACACCAAGCAGCGACCCCTCGGAAGGTATAATGAAGGGCATATTGTATGCTTTCATGGCATCAGTTGTTGTGTTTATAAACATAATGGTTCTTGTTGCTTATATCATCCGCGATAAAAAGAAACGCGGAATACTCGATATTTTTGTAGTTAGTCTCGCAGTTTCATCGATACTAACGAGCATAACAGTAATTGGAATTGTTGCGTACGTTCGAGCTACGAATAATGAATATTTCCAGGGGAAAATGGGAGAGTGTTACGTACAGTTCTTTTTCGGTACAATGCTTCGTTTAACAGACGTGGCTACAACAACAGCTATCGCTATTGATCGATTCATTGCTTTATATAAGCCGATATTTTACCGAACAAAAGTAAAGCAAAGGCAAGGATATATCGGTTGTGCAATCATATGGCTATCTTCTGCAGTTATTGCCACTCTCCCTCCACTTGGAGTGGGTGATATCAGTAAAGACATGGAAAGTTTATGCACAGCTGATTGGTCGACATCCATCAGTATTGTTGTGTTGACGGTGACGTATACGCAATTCGTCATCGTCTTAGTATGTTACGTGGGGATTTTCAAGAGTATCGACGCTTTCGTCAAACGGCAAAAAGCTATGACCAAGTCACAAAATGTTTCAACCTCCTCCGCAGATCGAAGAAACTCCATTAGTAGTTTAGCTTTATCGGACACAAGCAACAACAGCTTACCGACGGAGACTCCATCAGAAAGTCGTTCTAGCTCGATTTCATTTCCAAACATTGCATTTGAAAGTGAACTAACGGATAGATTATGTAAACTATCACATGCTAACATTAAAGCCGCCCTTCGTGAAATCAAGGGCGTAGAAGAAATTGAACTGGAAACAAGTATGAAGTTAAAAACAGTAAAAACAAGAAGAGAGATTAATTCTGCTCAAACAGTATCAAAAGCAAGCTCGAGCGTTAACTTAAGAATTAAAGCAGCTATAAATCGTGTTTCGTGGTCAGATTCACCAGACGACTTCAAAGTAAATCCTACAGATTTACAACAGAAAATGGAAAACACAACTATGGCCACGAATGGGAAATTCGAATCACATCGTCGTTCATCGCAAATCCCAAATTATGTGAATCTGAGTGACGATGTTTTTATTGAAAATGATTCTAATGAGCAAACTGACAAAGAAAGAGAAAAGAAACCTATTCGCAAAAGTTTAACGCTACTTGTTCGTGATAAGTGGAGAGCGAAAAAATTGCGTCGAAGTTCCTCAATCAAACACTTTTGGAAAGAGAGTCAACATTTTGCGAAAATCATGGGTGTGGTGGTTCTGATATTCTATATCTCATGGCTACCACTAGCGGTACGTAGCTCATATTATATAACTTACTATTACCACTAGCGGTAGGTCTGACCTTGCATTGACTTGGCAAAGACCTTTAAATGTTGTTCTTACGAAATTTAACGACTGGAATCTATAGATTTTTCGGAATTGCAGGATACAGTGAATAGAAATCGCGAATTTTCTCGTCAAGGCAATACAAGTTAAACGTAATAAGGGCATTCTTTGAGTAATAAAAATCGATAAGATGAGTTCAGTCATTATTCGATTGAGGTTTTAAGTGAAGGGGAGGAGTGAAGGGGAGGGATCGTCAAATAAAATTGGCCTTGGTACTTAGTTAGTTAGCGAACCCTCTCTCAAAGCTGCCTTTCCCGTCTACTCACTTCACAACACATGGCAAAATCCTCCATGAATTTAACCATGGAGGTATATGATTTAACAGATTTGGACTGTTTTTTATTTCACATTTTTGTTGTTGTTGTTGTTGCGATTGGTTAGGATTGAATTTGTTTACTCAACCGAAAAGAGAGATAATTTGTTTACGTCTGAGCGTGCCAATTTAGAAAACGATCTTATCACTTTCTAGCATTGCTAATAAACCTCAAGAACACATGTTTGAAACAGAGTCAATGCAACTGTTATCACTGAGATCTATTTACTTTCTGATGTTTCCATTTTAGGTGTCCATCAATATAGTTTTGATCACTGGCAACACAAAGAAATCACATGACATACTATGGATTTCATACAACTTGAGTTTATTAAGTTCGGTAGCAATTCCCATTGCGTATGCTGTTATGTGCAAGCCATATAGAGAAGGATACAGACGGCTATGGAAAGGGATAAAACATTTGTTTGTGTGGGAAAAAGAAGTGAAATTCTAAGAAACATAGAAAAACAAACTCTAGCTCAGTATCTTGATAACATTATGTACACTTTTTGCATTAAATATCCCAAATTTTGGAATATTACTCCTTCCGATGTTGTGTTTATGATTTCTTCACATTGATATTAAGCGTTTGTTGCACCGGAACAGCAGGATGCTCGTTAGACGACCACATTCTTTTAAAAAAGCTACTTAAGAAGTTGTTAAGTTCCTGTGTATCCACAACAACAGTTCACCTGCTAATAAAATAGGGGACTAAGAACGAAAGGGTTGGGGTAAGGTTGAGGGCTTCGACTGCCCGAGAACCAAATATATGTTTCTATTTGCTTGTTTATACCCGAAATAGTTAAGTAAATATCTTTAAGGGCAGAAAGTTAACTTTCTAGCCTGAACATGATTTAGTGGATAGGAGGAAATACGTACGTGTCGCAGAAGAAGTGCATCGCTTTAAAAAGGGGGTAAAATTGGCAGGTATCCGTGTTAGTTTCATGGCCAATGTATTTTTAAAATATGCAATAGCTTTGATACAAACGATTAACAACACATATTTTGACAGATGAATGAAACTATTAGAAAGAAAAATAAATAAAATTTCTCAAGGTTGTCAAAGAATGGGTCTAACTGATTGTAACTAATGCACGAACAAAGAGTTCTTGATATCTTAATGTTGGAAATTTTTTAACCTGCTAAAATAAAAAACACATTTGATTAAAAACGATACGATGGAAATATTTAATAATGGGTGGTGCGGGGGTAAAAATATGTAAATAGTTGGAATTTTGAAAGTGTCTTAACACTTTTGGCAAGGATTGTAGCTACCTTTTTTAGATTTTGAAAGAATTTAATTTCGCGAGCGAATAGTTTTAATAAATTTTGTATTTACGAATGGCCAATTACTATTACATAATTTGCATATTTAATGTTTTTATTCTCCCAATCAGATTTATAAAGGTTCTCAGGACCTGTGTAAGAAGTCACTAACTGATGACTGCACTCTCTACTTCTACAGCAAAATATCAGGGAATGACATTTTTTTCTGTTATTAAGATATCTAAACAAAGTACGGGCAGTTATTCCCATATTTTGCTAAAAACAGGGTTTTGAGAAATTAAATTTCGCGAATAAAAAAAAAATCGAAAGAACATATTTCAAAGCATTTAAAGCATTTCGCGAAAATCCCTAAAATTAAGGTAAGAATTTCAGTGCATCTTGTTTTGTATTCCTGAAAAATGCATAACAAGATAGCTAATTAGCCAATGTTTTCAACGTGATCCTATTCTGTCCAATTTTAAGAAACTGCTCGATCGTCAGATTCTAAATTGATGGCAATTAAGGTGCAAATTGCTGATCTTATGACAAAACACCACACCATACTAGACCAAACTTGAAAATAAAATGTGATACACTGATAGCGAAATTTGAAGGTCAGTTAAATATTTGCAATAGATCGGAAATATGACAAAGATTTTTGCCATTAACAAAATACATAGGCAAACCAGGGTTTCATATAACCTAGAAAATCCTGAAATTTGAAGTATGACCTTCTGAAACCAATGAATATGGAGGATCATTGAATATACTGAAATTTCATAATTTAAATCTCAATTATTATGACATGCAACATTTTCAAATGATACATACAATGAAACTGATCAAATAAAAAATAACAACTTCACATGTAACATTCTAAACACAGAAAGAACTTGAACTGTATTGAGGTAGAAAATTCCATCATACAAATCGATAACAACTTCTTAATTTCTTCATTATTCCATTAGTTCAGAAATTAAAATATTAGCATTTGAGTGTCTTTTAGATGTTTGGAACTTGATTTTTACCACTGTATTCTGGTTGTTTCTTGGTTGTTTTCTGTTTCATCAAAACTTCCTCCCTAAGATATTTTAGAAATGCTGATGGTGGCTGTTTTGATAAAGAGGCTGACCTGGAAAAGAAAAAAACGAGAGTACAATTTTAACACAAGTTGAATTAACACTGTTGTTGAATAATATATGTTGAATAATGTTGGGTGCTTAAATATTATTTGAAGTTGGTGCTAATAACTGAAACTATCCGTAATACATAAAAATTCTCTGTTAGCTACGTAACAAAATAAAACAAGATTAAATTTCTGTAACAGTTCGTAACAAAAATGATCATACCCCCACTCCTCAGGCGTTACGTAATTATTAAAAGGGCCTCTAATCTCGAACTAATATTGGACTTGAAAATTGTTCCAGATGAGGGAAGTTCGAAATGAGGCCAGATAATTAACTTGTGTGTTCGAGATAAATGATATTCTAGACAGAAAGAACCATTGTAATTGTTACTCTTAGTAACCACGTAAGACAAAATTGTACAATGGAATCTGTCTAAAGCGGATGCCATTGATTGGTGTAAAAAAACATATTTTTCTATAAATGCTGCACCTAAAATCAATTAATTAGTTATGAGCGTTATTTTCCCTTATTTTCCGTTATATAAGGAAGGGTGTTTCCGACAATGTGCACTGTAGACACATCCCATTGTATTATGATTAATTGGAGAGTTAACGGCCAGTGTTTTTTTTAGAATGTTTTAAAATGTAATTTTACACCTTTTTAATATAAGGAGCATTTTTGGAAGATTAAAGGAAGATACATTTTTTGTAATTCTTGGCAAAGAATTGAATATTTTAGAAACATCTTTCTGGAGTCAAAACGTTTATTTTAACGTTTCCTACAGCGTTTTAAAGTAAGGAGACACTTTAGGAAGATTAATTCCATTTTGAGGAAATTTCAAAGTAGCATAATGGAACGCTAATGCCATGTAGTTTGAGAATTTTCTTAGAGATAAACCCGTTTCTAAAACAGTTAAATTGTTACAGTTAAAAGTATTTGTTACTTCTTGTGCAGAGAAAGAACACACACCGATAACAAACGCATTTCTTTTATCTCTCGCAACAATATAGCTTTGACAGGCCCGCGAAGATTCTTCAAAATTTGCGTTATTCGCGGGGTAGCTTTCTTCCTCCTTTGTCTTACTGGGACTCGGTAAGTTTATTTCAAAGATGTACACTGAATTTGAATGTGTGTAAGGTGTAGAAGGCAACCGCTTTATTTGTTTGGCTGTTGCCGAGCAACCCTAAAGTCATAGCAACCATATTTTTTTTTATTTTTTTTTATGAATTGTTTTTTTATTGGGAGTTTATTAACATGGAGGCAATATCCAAGTTTGTTATTTGGATTTAAATAATTTCTAGGATGAATGATTCAACGCAAATGCAGGTACAAAACATAGACGACTTGTGCCGTGTAACTAAACGTTTCGTATTTTACATCATTCTTAAGCGTCAAAGAAAGTCTGAAGCCGTCGCCACAGTTACTAGAAGTACTAACGTCCCTGCAGAGTAAAACGTCACAAAAATTTAATTACATATGACAGTCGAAAATTGTTTTGTTTCAGAAGCAAAAACAGCAATTCTCAAACTATAAAACGTGTTTCAAAAGTTTTACAGATAATTATATCTTTGTTACAGTTAAGGCCTGATTCTTATAATTCTTATGCTATTCTGAAATTTTGATAGTTTTAACCTTCGTTGTTCTTTTGTTATCTTATAACAAACTATGCATCCAGTGTAACGATAGTTGTAGAAGGGTATATCGCACAAGTGGTGGTGAATCTGAAGTCTCAGTGAGTATAAAATACGTTTTTTATTCACAAACACGGTATACGTAAGCAACAAATGCAATCACTGGAATAATGTAAAGGACAATATTTACAGGTGGTCAAGTATGAAGGATTTAAAAACAATAAAACACACAATTATTTGACACCCCCACAAAAATTTAAGAGTAGCTGGCTGGAGACTGGAGACCATGACAACATTATCCACGCTATGTGTAGCAAATATACTACATCCATAAAACTATTCGAAAAAAGTATAATACTTGGATGTAAACGCATTGTTTCCTTTTTCTTTTATTTTAGCACCAGAATTATAAAGTTTTCTCATGCCAAACTGCTCATTTCATTTTCAACGATCTAGCCAACATATACCAGGTATGTAGATATTTGTTGCTTTAAAGTTGGAGAAGATCCAGTTCTCTTTGTGTTATTTTGTGTGTAAAAGACAACAGGGTTTGGTTTATTTTCAACGCCTTCTTTTTTTATGGAAGAACTCTAAATTGCTCGATTGGCCATTATCGTTTTTAGTATGATTTGAACAAAGAAAACGTTAGATAAAGACAAAGTAAAATGTACACACGTGGTTAAAAGATTTATGGAAAATCCTTGAAACGCTGCGAAAAATCATTTCAGTAAAATAATATGATGTTGTTTTTCTGAAAAATAAGAGTGTTCGTTTTTAATAAAAATTGCGTTTTGGATAAATTATAAAGTTTTTTCGATCATGGAGGCTGAAGTTGTGTTAATATTTTATATGCTTCCTTCGTTAGCGATTCACATTAACACAATCTTTACAACTATTTGATAATAATGGTGAGAAGTGTATAACACCTCAAAAATTATTCATTTTAGTAAAAGTAGTGATGTTTCAATTCATTATAACAAAATTACCTTAACGGAAGAATAATTTTTTCGTAACATAAGATAAACTAATTGTAAACTAAATGTAGGTCTATAACCATTCATTATTCTTATGAAAAATTTAAACTTTCTAGGTCTGCCAGGACATCATGAAGAAGGATATTAGAGAATACTTCACCATTTCATGGCAATTTATACCATCTAAGATCACAATGTTTTGCTATTATGGAGCAAAATACACACTGATGTCGTATCTGGTCATATTTTTCACCAGCTTTGGATTAGATCCACAACAAGCTGGAGTTATTGCCAGCGTTCGTTCGGCAGTCCAAGTCATTGGTAGCATTGTAATCGGTTGGTTGGTCGATTATACAAGAAGATGTAAATTGATCCTGCTTTCAGCAATTTTTTTAGCAGCGCTGTCAGTGTTGGTAATGCCGTTTGCTGGAAACGTGATTTCTTCATCAAATGCTTTAAAAAAAGACAACACTAGCGTCAATGCCACTTCCGAAATCTTGAATTCTAATGGAGATAAAAATCTTAAGTTATTCTGGACGTTTTTGAGTTGCTGTTTTGTGTATGCGTTCTCTGATGGTATACATGGAATGGTAGATGCTACAATCATGAAGCTTACACACATAAAAGGAAAAGGAAAAAGTACCTACAGTCATCAAAGATTATGGGGTTCAATTGGGTATGGATTTGTTCCTTTAGTAGCTGGGCTAGTCCTTGAACAATGGCATTCTAAGGGATTTATTCCAGTTCTTTATCTCTTTGTTGCACTACATGGTATTTTAATGGTGAGCTGTTACATCATGCTCAAAGGTAATTCTTACGATACAGAACAAAATGAAGGGACTGATTCAAAGGGAAATCAAAAGGTTTGGAAACACCTGTGGACATCAATAAAGCAAATGGATACAGTTGTTATTATGATAAACAGTTTCTTGAATGGGGTTGCCGGCGTCATCCAATTCGGCTTCGTTTATCTACTCATGCAAGAAGAAATGTTCAATGCTTCGAAAACAATTATGGGATTCTCATTTTTAGCATCTTCATTAACCGAAGCCATGGTAGCACCTTTCATAGGTAAAATGTCCAAATGTTTGGGTAGTCCTTATGCAAGTATGGCATTGTCCCTAATAGGTTATGGACTGACGTTTTTATTGTATCATTTTACAAAAAATGCAATTCTTGTTCTCCCTATCAATCTAATTGCTGGTATTACCTATCCAGGATTTATATACAGTGCACAGGACGAATTATATCGATTGACGCATCCTAGCAGTTTAACAGTAATGTTTACAATTGATCGCAGCGTTTATAGCGGTATTGGCGGTGGTATGGCTGGTGTGGTTGGTGGTAGTTTGTTCAAGCAATATGGCGGACGCGTTATGTATTTGATATTTGCCGTAATGTATTTTGTATCTGCTGTGCTGACCTACGCATACGGGTATTGCCGTAACGACAACAAAAAGCCTGTTTGGATTACGAACCGTTTCAAGGACTGTGACAATGAAGAAAAGCTAATTTCTAAAACAGAAACCATGATTTAGCCGTACACATCTTAAATATGTAGTTATTTATCACTTAATTTACCTTTTTTATTTAAATAAACACGGTTTAAAGCTAAACTTGTTTAACACTTTCGTAGCCACATATGCTATAGTTGTTTGTAACTTCTATTGCCTTTTATTATTCATTGGATATTAGCCCAACATCTAAACATGTTTGTGTTACGACTGGGTGGTTATATCGGAAATAAACTTTAAGCAATTTCTTTTACGTAGAGAATAGAGCCATACTTTTGGAATTTTTTGTATCACCGAAAACACCACCGCAAATCGCTCACTGCAACAAAAAATAGCATAAAAAATGTTTACGTTAATGTGGTACGCTTGAAAATGAAGTGAACATGACTGTCAAAGCGTTGCACGTATTCTTTAAAGATTCCAATAAAACGCTCTAGTAGCAGTTTCTTAATGTTTTGCCAATTTTAGTACAGAAAGTTTCATATTTAGTTTCTTACTCAGATTGCATTTAGATCAGGTGTTCTGACATATTGTTGTTCTATTATTTCATTGGATAACAACAAGGATTGGAAAAACATGCATTTACACAGCTTGAAAGTTTACATATATCGAATGAAATTGACATCGACTTTTATCTGTTCGTCCTTCAATCACACAAGCGTATGTGCAATGAGTTTATGAAAAGATATTTCATGGAAAATTACTTTTATTAGTTTCTTAATTGTACTGAAAGTTCCTTATTCTTTGAAAGCTGTAGCCTCTAGTTTTTTAATAAATGGGTTTCTTTTTTGAAAAATACGTGTATTCGCCAGCCTAACTTATTCTCAAGCTGAACACAACCTTCATGTTAAATCTTTAAGACCACTGAAATTTAAGGAAGAAAATAGAAAATTCTAAACTTGAGTGGCTGGGTTATATTATGTTTACCTTGAGATTTAGTGAGTTATAAAAAAGCACATCACTCCATAGTCAATTTTCTATTGACTATGGTCACTTCTATGTTAGGCTGATCCCACCCTCAATACTTCTCCTAAAATTTAAACTGCCTTTTAATTATTATTTTATCAATGAAAGTAGTATAAGAAACAGCATCCATTTACTATTCATTTGTCCCCCCAACCTCGGATCCAGCCTCGATCCCGTAGTCACTACCGTTTATTGATATGAGGATTAAATTGGCACTGGGATTGAGATTGCCCTAGAAAGCTTCTTCTTTTACTTTGAAATATAACAAAATACATGCTCGTTGCAAAAAAATGTCTGTTATCTGAAAAAAACACATTAATTAGCAAAAAAGTAAGAAGGCGGGCCTCCTCCATCACTGAGAGAACCTCTCGGCGACCCGCCGTTCTGATCTAAAAAAGAAACAACAGGATCTGGAAAGGAGGTTAAGTCAAGTAATGATGATGACGAAGATAAAGTTAGATAGGCATGGAGACCATTTGCTTCACAATATGTTTATAATATGTTTGCAATGTTAGAATCTAAAGATATATATATACAATGATAAGTAGGATGAACCAAACGTATAAAACATAATAATGGAAACAGTACATAATAGTGTAAACAGTACATAATAGTTCTCTATCTCCCCCCAGTCGTCGTGGCAACAGAGATGACGAAAGTTTAGAGATCGGGGAATGTCATGTCAATTCGTAGTCCTTCAACTTGCATGGCTGTCGTCGATCCCTGGTGGATCTACGAGGCGGCAGTAGGCCCAAAGGGGCCGGGCACGGCTCCACTGGTGGTTCGGAATCCAATGGGATGTCTGGTGATGTCGGCTCCTGGTGGACCGATCGCGCGGTCGGCGGATCATCTGAGGGTAGGGGACCCGTTGAGGGCATGGGCGTATTGGATGATGTAGGCTGCAAACAGGTGTGACCAGTTGTAGCCGGAATTGGTTGTGGTACATTCTGTGTGTCCAAAATAGAGACTGGTGGTGTTGGCTGACGAACAGGGACATACTTCCGGAGAAACTTGCGATTACGAAGCGTCACTCTGCCGGAATCATCTGTACGTACGACATACTGGTCATATTGCTTGACTTCTACCACGGAACCGGTCTTGTCCCATTTCCGGGGATTAGGACCGATTTGGTTTTGGATCCTGACGCGGGGGGAGTCGTCGTGTATGTTCAGACAACCTCTCCGCAACCTTCATGTGGCGGTTTCGGAGGGCCCCTTCCCTGTCCCGCAGGGTGCTCTGCCAGGTTGGGTGCGGTTTATATTTGCCGGGAAGGATCGGTATAAAATCCTTGATTGGTCTACCAAACAAACACATGGCTGGGGACATCGTGGTATCCTGGTTTGGCGTATTGCGATGCTGTAGTACTGCTCGTTGGAGGGCATCAGTATCAAGTTCACCATTGGGCCCAGTGTTGTCTGTAATCATGCGTTTGACTGTCTTCACACCGACTTCTGCACGGCAATTACTATGCGGGAATGCCACGGAAGAGAGACGATGGCTCACTCCCCAATTATTCAGGAAGGATTTGGTGGATGCAGCAGTAAATTCTGGGCCCCCATCTGAAGACAATTCGTCTGGGATACCATAGGTGAGGAACGTGCGTCGTAGGATGTTAATCAGGCTTTGCGCTCCGCTGGAAGATTCTTCTACGATAGGCCAATTGGAATACCTATCGACGCAGACGAGATAGTAGTGGCCCTCGTAGTGGAAAAAGTCAGCGCAGATGTACTGAAACGGGTATTCCGGGTAATTAAGCGGTGAAGGTGGTGCGTCAGGTTGAGAAGGTGCCATGCGGTTGCAGTGGCTGCAATTGCTCCTCTGCTGAATGATGGCTGTGATCATACCGGGCCAGAAGACCGAAGACACTGCTCTACCTGTCATGGACGTGACTCCGTGATGAGCGGCATGGAGCGCAGCAAGGATGTCTTTGCGAAGCTGTGGTGGTATAATTATCCTGTCCCTATATACTGCAACACCATCAACTGTTGATAGGTTCTCTCTGAACTGTTGGCATGGTTGGAGGTCCAGAGGGAGATCTTGACGATTAGGTGGCATGCCTGATTCAATTATCTCCACCAGATTTTTCATATTGGTGTCGCTGGCAGTCGCCAGGCGGACTCTGTCCCATGATACTGACTGCAGAGAGTTTATAGTGGATATAGCAGCGAATCGGATACCCTCTTCTACAGCAGCATTGGTGTCGATAGTGCGTACCGTAACACCCTTCGTAACACCACCTCTGCGATGCAGAGGTGGTGTTACGAAGGGGATCAATGCCGATATCGACTGATCATCGTCGATGTGAGCAACGTCATCCGGTAGGTGCATCTTATCTGGAATTTGACTACCGGTGGGATAGCGGGAGACTGTGTCTGGAGAACGATTCTTAATGCCAGGGATGTGGTGCATAGTGAAACGATATCGCAACGTTCTCTCCATGAGGTTTCTGAGCCGGTTGTTGGGGATATCTTCTAGTGATCGGTTGTTGAACAGCCCAAGAAGTGGTTTATGATCGACGACGATGGTCAGGTTGTCACATCCCAGTACGAAGTGCCGAGCTTTATCCAGTGCGTCGGCTACGGCTAATGCTTCGCCTTCTACAGGCGCGTAGCGTGACTCAGCGGGATGAGTGAATCTGCTGCCAACTAAAACAGTTTTCCAGCCCTCAGTACAACAAAATGGTATGGTGTCTGGACAGCTGCAGTGTTTATGGAAGAGCCAAAATCCTAAGCCGGTTTTAGACCAATCAGTTGCAAGGCAAGTTGGCATAGACTTGTCGAAGATCTTGACTCCATGCTCAATTTCCTTGATTATTTTGAGTTTCGACTCTTCGAATAGGCGTTGCAGATGAGCATCCCAGTAGAAGGTTGATTTCGATTTCAAGAGCTCACGGAAGGGTATCATCTTATCGGTCATGCTGAAGGCGTAAGTCACCTGATTAACGAGTCCGAATCAAGACCTTATATCGGTAATGTGTTTAGGTCTTGGAAAATCCGCGATGGCTCGAATGATCCTCTGGCACGGTTTCACATCGTCAGTTGTTATCTCGAAGCCCGAAAATTCGACAGTGTCCGCTCCGAACACGAACTTCGTAGGGTTCTGTATAATACCGTTCCTCCCGCAAGTACCCAGCCACTGACATGTTTGGAAGAAACTCTGCTCCAATGTATCTGCCCATAAAAGCGCATCGTCGATTACCTTGATCTTGTTGGGAAAGTCATAAACGATCTCGTCAAATCTTCGAGAATAACCATCCCCGGAAGATATGTAACCCTGAGGGGTGGTACAGTATCGGTAGCGACCCCAGGGCGTGATGAACGCGGTGTAGTGCCGGTCTTCGTGACGCAATGGGACACTGTGGTAGCCGTTCCATGCATCAGACACCGTCTTCTTAGTGTTATATGGCACGGATCGTATCTGATGGAATGGCGATTGGGTATGGTGGGTCTCTCTTGTTGCATGCGCATTGAGGGGCTGGAAATCCACAGTTCGTCTGGGTTTTCTGTTCTTTTTAACACACACGACCATGCGGTGACACCGGGTAACCGGCTCTCCCACGGGAACGGGTTCTATCACACCGAGCTGGACATCCCGATCCAAGTCAGCTTTGACCTCTCTCTGCCAGTGGATGGGCACCGGGATGGGTGTGTGAAAGGCTACAGGGTCAACATCGTTGTCAATCATTACCTTTAAGGTGGTCCTACCATCAGCGGTAGGGGCTGATGCTCACATGTGTTGAAGGTGCTCGTACCATAGTAGTCGAGAAGGAAGTTCTGTAGCTTAACCCGGTTATCCTTGGTCGCAGGGTGTGGCAACTCAGTAGGGAGTGGTGGTGGCAGCGTGCGCTTCGGACAGGTGCAATTCGTTGTTGAGCTGTCTGCCGAGGCATCTCCTCCAGCAAATGCATTGGCCGTTGTTTCATCAACCGTTGGGAAGTTGTTGGTAATCATCCCAAGGTCGATGCAGGCGCCTTTACTAAGAAAAAGCTTGTCTGAATCATTCGTTATGTATGTGAACTGGCGAGTTTCTGTGGTCCCACCGTGACGGTTCACTCCAGAAATCCGTATGATGACAGCACCGAGGATATTGATTGGTTGATCGTTGGCCGTATGCATCTTCATCTTGACGGGGATAAGGTCGTGTGTAGTTAACCCTAAGCGCTGTATGCATTGAAAGCCAGCTAGGCAACTCTGGCAACCATTATCTGCCAAGGCTCGTAAAGTAATTGCCTTTGGGTTGGAGTTGATGATAGGTTGGAAACCCAGTTGCTGGTAGTCCTCGTCCACGATTCGAACGGACAGGTTCAGGAATGGTTGTGGTTTCGAGGGCTGTTCCACCCAATTGTTGGTCAATCGGTTGTGGCGATGATGACCAGCTGTCGATTGGCCCAGTGGTTTTCCAATTGGCGTTTCTATAGAGCATAAGGCATCGAAGACTGCCCCTTCGATGTCATGAACACGTGCAGCCTGGGACTTCGGTTTGAACTTGGTTTTGTCTTTACTCCTGCACACGCGTTCAAAGTGATGTGCATGCTGACAGTGTCCGCAAATATGATTGTAGGCAGGACAACTCGTTTTACGTACAGCCGCGTTGGATTTATCACCATGACCTTTCATTCCACAGTAGGAGCATGTAGAATTTTCGTGGCCAGTGTTCGTGCTCTGGGAGAGAAGGGCCTCCCTCTTGGTTTTGCTGTAGCTACTCTTTATCGCTCCGGCGGCCTGATGGTCCAGGAGACGTGTCGCCGACCTCTTACCAGCCTCCTTCGCTTCCACGAAGCGAAGTACTTCTTCTAATGTCATGTCCTGCTTCGTGTGGCCCAGTAAGTCCAACTGAATGTCGGTATCGGAAATACCTCTGCAGAGGACATCGCGGAGTATGGGTTCGGTGAAGTCGACATCATCATGGCATGCAGGGCACTCGGTGACATATTTGCATACACCTGCTTGTCCCCTAAGGCGTGCACCGAAGGAGCGAATCGACTCGTCCCGGTCCTGGTGCATGTTATTCAAGGAAACCCTAGCGACCATGACGTTCTCTTCCCTGAGGGCAAGGGATCTCATAGCTTCGAGGACGTTGTCTTCTGTCTTGTCAGTCAACGAACCGACAGTGGATCTGGTAAGATCCTTGCGAAGTACCTCGTCACAGCATTCCAAGAGTTGCAAGATCCTGTCTTTACCGGTAACTTTCGTAGCAGTGGTGTATTCGCCCCAACGAGAAAGGAAGTACTTCCAATCTTCTGAGGTACCAGCAGATGAGATTGTCGGGCGTTTCACTCTTTCGACTCTCACGGCCACCCCAGCTACGTGTGGAGTAGGTGCAGCATGAGTGGTGGCGTGGGTGTTGAGTAGTGCGGCAACAATAACGGCATCTAAGTCTGGTGTTGTATATGTGCATCCCGGGATCGGGCAATCAACAGACGGCATAGTCGGCTCTGTGTTGTGGTTGTACAAAAATAGTGTAAATAAATCTATCCAATGTCAATTGGCAGCAATAATATCCATTATAAGATTTATGCAATAATGTTTAAATCCAATCAGCATTAACAGTCAATAAAAGATTCTAACATAGATAGGCATGGAGACCATTTGCTTCACAATATGTTTATAATATGTTTGCAATGTTAGAATCTAAAGATATATATATACAATGATAAGTAGGATGAACCAAACGTATAAAACATAATAATGGAAACAGTACATAATAGTGTAAACAGTACATAATAGTTCTCTAAAAGTCATCAACAAAGGAACGATAAAAATGATGAAATACAACGAGCAAAATTCGTCTAGCCGAGCCCGTTCCGAATTTTCAGAAAACCAGAACCTGCGCCTGCCTCCATGTTACCATGTTTGTTTATATTCCCTCGCCCATTCAGATTAAGGCGCTTGTTATTGTCAATAAAAACAAGCACTTATCAAGCAAAGTAAAATGGTTCTTGAGGTAAACATCAATCATGACTTTTTTGAATTTTGTAAAGAAATAATTTGTAAGTATATATACATCTATCTTGTTTAGCCGCCAGTATCCTTTCTCATTTTGGTTACGGAGGTAAACTAGAGGAAAATATTGAAAGCAAGCAAATACCAACCAAGAGTCTCATCAGCTTTTTTTTGCTAGCCAGCTAGCTAGCTAGCTAAAAAATGTCTGTGGCCACTATTAGCTGTGGTGTGGCTGCACTTGCTTATTGCTCACTTTTCATTGTTTTTAAACTATATTCCTAAAAAACTCCTATATGCCTAATTTTCTGTATAGCTAATTGTCATCACTTTCTCTTAAAAAAAACAAAGAACATTGACTTTATATATTTGAATTTTGAATGTCTCTTCTAAATTTGATTTTAAGCTTTTGTTGAAGACAAACCTATAAAATTGGTTAGTTAGCTAGCCAGAAGTTTCGAAACAAAACATGTGTCACGGTTGTGACATGTGTCACACCTATAAACGAGTTTCAATGTTTACGTTTTTACAGGATTCTTGCGCATGTGCATAAAAAATCAGAAAAATCGACAGGAAAAAAATACAGACCTTAGGTGAAGAAAGTCAAATTATAGTTAAAAACTTCTGTACTGTAGCTAGACTGGTCCACGGCTTACCACCTGCATTATTTTGCCTGTCAGTTTACGTAAGAGGTCTAGGGATTGTAAACAACATGCGTCTATAGGCTAGCCTAATAATTAGGGAACTTGTCTCTTAGCTAAACACATTGATGGATAAATTTCTTAAGAAAAATATTTTTTATTATGCTTCCTTACCCTGGTGACAAGGTTGGCTCCACCTTTTTGAATATTTAATTGCTTTTGTTCCCAATTAAGCAAACTTTTGGTGTAAGAATTTTATTTGGATAAATAATTAAAGGGAGAGAAAGAAACCATCAAACTCACTAGTGTGTGTTCTGAATAAAGATATAAAGAAGAGAAGCAAAAAGTTAAATAAAACTACTCCAAAACAGACATAATACACCCCCCAGCTTGTCAAGTTCTGCTGACTCCAACATGGCAATACATACATTTATATATCTGATGCTCTTCTCCTGTAGTGTTCTACCTCTTACTAACTTGCTCAATCACATCCAAAGCTCTTCTCCTGTGATTCCCTCTGTTACACCTCACAAGAACCCATAATCTATTTGAACTTCAACTCATTTATCTCAAACCTATTATTAACCTTTTGGTGCCCACATTAGCCTTGTAGTGCTCCACTTATATATTTAATATTATGGTACTTAATATTATGGTACTGTTAAAAAGCTTCATTCCAACGGCTTTAACTTAAACTATAATGACAGTTACAACTCTAGTTCACAATGGCTAATTTTTAAAACATGTACATGTTTATCATAGGAAACAGATCCACTATTCTTTGATGGCTTGCAAAAGTAAAACAAGTTCCCAAGGTAGTTATTTCTTATTTCCTCAATTGACATTTAATGTGTCTCAATTTAATCTCAATTTAATGTGGCGCCGTAGATTAGTGGTTATAGCTCTCGTACTCTGTGCGGGAGACCGGGGTTCGATTCCTCTTGACGGCAATTCAACATGGGCGAGTGAATGTTACCATAGCCCTGGGTTAACCCAAGCCATGTGAGGGAAATTGGGGAGATGGCACACTGTGTGGGCCGTCGGATGTTGCTGTGAGTTGTCTAGTAGAGCGTGGGCCCTAATTAGGTTTGCGTAGCTCAAAATGAGCATTAAATACTCTAGGACTCTCCATCTAAGCCATGGCCCCTCCTGGAAATAATAGACAGGGTATATCCCTCGATATTTGTGAGGCTAGCCATGTAAAATATGCACATCTATCTATCTATCTCTACATTTCTCTATGATGGCAATTTGTTCCTGATTATTTTAGCAATGTACATTGTACTAAAAAATAATTAAAAAATATTATATACAGATTGGTTTTACTTCTCGCCACCTGAACCAAAAAAAATCAGTGAAGAAGATATCCCTGCCCCTTCACAAATACCTGGACTATCACACACTGACATTATAAGTGATGACAATGATAATCAGTGTAAACGTAGATGGATTAGAGATGCTGACACAGAATATATAAAACTTGCTAAAGCTGGTGGAAGGAAAGGTTTAATAGAGTGTTTTACTTTTTGTGATCCTCAGATTTGTATTAAACCATAAACGTACTAATTTTTATAAACAGTTTTTGAGCAAAATAATTTCTGCTAAATGAATATGAATTAAATGCTAATTGAAACTAATAGATTTTGTCTAGGATTCATAAATCTAACCAAATTACTACCTGCAATAATTATTACATTTAGGTACATGCTTTAAATATTTTTGCAATAAATTTACAATTTATATTTTGTTCACGACTTTTTTATAGATCTGTTTAAATACAAAGAAAATAGTCCATGCAGTGAAGCTGTACTCTATCCCCGCGTTGACTGGTTTGACCACGATATAACAACTGATGACGCCAAAGAAAGTTCACCTATGTATGTTCACTTTCGGCTTCTTAAACTATTAAAAAATCTTCAATAATTTGTATTTCAATTTATGCATGTTCATTTTTCATATGCTATTCGCTTTAGGAAAGTACAGTGGCAACCTGAATGGTATGGGCACGAAGAACATGTGAGTAACAATGACCATGTAGGGAGTTCGAAAAGACCAATTTTAGGATACGATGAGTTGAGTATATGGAAAAGGTATTCACCATTATTGACTTATGTAATTAAGTAATTGTTGTCATTGTTGTTATATTAAAATATGAGAAACTTAGTGAGTACAATTGCGCTAATAGCTAGAGTTTTCCTGTTTTGCGAGTCGAAATTTTCGCATAGAGCATTTTCAAGAATATTGTGCTGTATATTTAGCATAAAAAAATTGTAGTTACTTCGTTTGAAGGACTACTTTTGTCTTAAAACCTGCAAAATGTTTTTCTTTTTTCTATAAGTAATTTTGAAAAAAATTGAGATGCTTTCTGGGAATTAAAGATCAGAATTTTTCACGAAATGATGGATCGTAGATGGCTATTTTTTTCTATCTCACGCATATGAAAATTTCAAAAAGCTTATTTACATAAATTTCTCTTCAAGGGAAGAGCAAGATCGTCGACTGCCTGAAATAGAAAAGAAGAAGAAAACTCGCAAAAGTAAATCAATTAATAATAATAATAAAGAAGAAACTAAATTCCCAACGATGTGAGTACGTTTTGTATATGTATGTGATTAATGTCCTACTGAAAATATTTATAACAAAAGATTTTAGACAATAATCCACACCTTTTTTTTCAATTAGTAAATGTTATGTTTTTCATGTAATTCTCCGCGCTGTAAGAAACACTACACCACTATTTTTATTTGACTTTTACTTATTTTTTATTTAATTATATTAAATTTTTACGAACATTCCTACTCAAAGTGCTTCTTTTATATTGATGGCGATGAAAACCAGAAAATATTTATCTAGATTACCACGAGGAGGTCGAAAGAAATCCATTGATAATGGCGAAATGTCTGACTTGCTATCTTTTGCGTATCAAAAAGAGTTCATCCATGACAGCAAGGAGAGAAAAATTGAAAGCAAGAAAAAGAAGGTATCGCGGCTAGGAATATTTTAGAGAGTTATTTTTGCAGAAGGGATTCATAGACAACTTCGCGACCTTTTTACTAGTATTTTTAACAGCTCTGGGGTAAACTAAGCCGTAAGTTGTACAATATTAGTATTATATTTAGGTAGAAGAACAGAGAGAAATAAAAGAAAAATTGGAGAGAGATCGAGAAAAATATAGCAGGTACATGTTTTTTTTTTCATTTTAGTCCCAGTTCCCAAGAGCATAATTTTTTTTCAGTAACTTAACGATGCCTTAAGAGGATAAATTAATGCTAGATTAAATCTTGCGGAATTAATTTTTGAAGGACTATTTTTTGTGGCAAATACTTCCGCCAAAATTGATATTTCCGGTATGAAATATTTACGCTAACGTCGGAGTCATACCTTGATGTGTGAGGATGTGTTTTAATAATGTTCACAGGAAACGGGTGGAGGCTATTTCATGAAGTAGAATTCACAACATAGTATAAACGCCTTTTTTATGTTTTAGACAAAAGAAGACTGTTGAACGACCTCATAAATCATTGTTCAAGTTAAGCAAGTAGGTTTTATACCATGTATAGAATGTTCTTGTTTCAGTGGTATATTATGAACTGATTAGCTCGCATCATATGTTAGACCTTCGCTCTTTCAGATGGGTGTACAAATTTAGTGACTCTCGCTTAAGTTTTGCTCTCAAGTCATTCAGGATCAGGTACCATTGCCAGGCTGGTTTGTTATTAGATTACCGAGGGACTTCATAAGCTTCGAGGGACTACTTTTGAAGTATATTCTTAGTTTGTTTTCGAAATAATTAGAGGTGTAAACAAAGGAATAAACAGTGTATCGAACTTGCTACCAGTAAGACACGTTCTTGTTTTATTTCTAGGTTTGGTAATATACCGTCACGAATAAATAGTCACAGAACCTGAATTATTATTACATATTACGTTATATGTTACACATATTTTTATTTATTTTTTAGAAAGTGTAAATATTTAAGGTTTATGATGAGTTGATTTAAATTTTTTGAACCAATAAAATGAGCTCGGTGGTATTTTTTTAGAAGTGTATAAATGTTTTAATATCTTTCAAAGGGGACGATGTTAACAGAGTATTCAATATTTTAAAGAATTGTTAAACTCAATTTACATATTTTAATATATATTTCTTAAAAATTTGATTACATTTTTCACGTTTTAAATTATTCTAAATACGATATTAGAGTGTTTACGAAAAAATCTGGTACTTCCATTTTTTTGGTTTTATTTAGTGCGAAGCAAAGGACTCTGTATTTATTAATCGGAACAGAAAGTACTTGTATGCAAAAATGTTTGAGTTCCGACAATTTACGAAGCTCCGTAGGTTGTAGAATCCAGGGGTTAAGTGTCCATCAAAACGCGATTTAATTAACATTAGCCCAAAAGATTTGGTCAATATATTTACAATCTTGCTCAAAACAAACTAGAGCTTTCTTTTTTTCTTATTGTTAATTTCTATATTTATTTATTAAAAGTCATCGATTAGACAGTGGTGAAATTATGTTCTTTACATTTTTCCCAACGATTTAACGCCCCAGTAAACCATCAAAATTTTACATGGTTAGAACTAATCATGTTTTCTTATTTTACCTTTGCTTAACAGACATGTTCAAAAAAAGAAAACAAAAATAATCAGATTCAAATAAGTAACATTTTAATTCGAGATAATGGAAGTGGATAAAGCTGAAGGGACCGAAGAATAAAATTGCATGTTTTGATAAGAGGGACGTCGTCTGAACCTATCGAAGCGACAAGAAATATAACCACTTGTATGTTGTACCACTCCAATCACTTCCTCTCATAGCTGTTCCTTCGATTTAAGTTTGAATTTTCAACATGGTTGAGGCTGCGCTACTTGTGTAAAAGGAACAGAATTTTACGTGTCTTGCAGCGGCTTGATATCCCATTAAATTAATTTTGGATGGAGCAAGTCTAATGAAAAACATTGAGTCTCCTAATAATATTTTCTGAGGAGGACGTTACAACGCCATGGCGAGTAATAAGTGCTGAATTTTGCTAAAATTACTTTACAAAAAATATTTCCAAAATACTATTTTTGAACAGAAATAAAATAAAAGATTATAATATATGTTTTAAATTACAGTAAACAAAACACCGATGCGGCTTCAAAAAACACGAATTAATTTTGTGCCTCGATAATTTCCTGAAATAAGACAAATGTTATGTGGCAGGAAAAACATTACTACGCTAATGAAACGTACGCTGTTTTCATTCACCACCTCAACAAAACTTCTTTATTAACGATTGGATGAAATTACTGTACTGAATTTCGCAATCTTTAGTGTTAAAAAACGCATAACCAAGATTTCAAAGTGTCCAAAGGCACTTTTTCCATAAGTTGACTTGTATAACATGGATTTTTGGAATCTTCGTACTTGAAACATGTGAAAACAGACTAATGGTATAAATTCCCTCAGGTTACTATATTCAGAATTTTCTACCTTAGATGGGTGATGAACTAACTTAATGCAGTTCAAGGTGCAATACACATCAACGTTGAAAATAAATTAAAATGAAATATGTAAACGATTGATTAAAATAAACGCCCATTTCGATTAAACGGCCCGCCCATATATATGGATGTTGATTTTGTATACAAACGCCCCTTTTAAATAAACGCCACCGCCCCTATTCTAAAAAGAGTGAATTTTGAAGGTGAGGTGTCGTTTAAGCCATACGAAGAAGGAGAAATATGATGCTTATTATATGGAAATGCTGTATTTATATCCACTGGAAGTGGACAATTTTAGGCTTCGTTTTTTCTCAAAGCGGAATTAAAAATATGGCTGTATTTCTTTCATTTCTTGCAGGTTGTGGCATAACACTCGCAACTGTCTAATCAGAGGAAGAAAGATCTCAAAAATCCTTTTATCACGAGTTCCAACGACAAAGATGCTGCGCAGGATTTCGATGAAATAGATAAGATGATAATATTGACATTAAAAAGGCCAGTTTTACCAGTTGTAATTAGTTTCAGAAAAAGTTTTCCGAATTTGTGCATTTTTAAATAAACGTTTCTCGCGAATAAAAGCACTCCTAAATTTTAAACATTTAAATAAAACGCCCAGGGCGTTTAATCGATTATTTACGGTATAAAGTACAGGTTAACAAGTGGAATGCCTTTTTGACATTTCGTATTCTTACATTTTCTAAATTCTTCAGGCTGGACTGTGACCAGCAATTATTTGTGTTTGGAAATTAATCCATTACACTCAACTGTCATGGTCAGAATTAGTCTGATTCCCAGATTTAATAGGCTCGACAACCACTAATGCTTAATTCACAGACTAGTTCCAACGCATACAAAATAAACATCGCTGGGGAAAGGCAAAGAAGAAAAGTTTGATGATTTTATGTATCTATTTAAACAGAATGTATTTATTCATTGTCATCCTCTTCCTCTTCTTCATCGTTGTTAATTTGGAAGTATCTGAGTTCATAATCCGAATGAGTGGAAGCAACTACACGAAGCCAATCACGAAGATTGTTCTTCTTCAAGTACTTCTTCGTCAAATATTTCAAGTACCTAAAGACAAATGTAATTGTTATTTTATTTGAAGATACTTAAATTACAGTGACTAACAAAAGTTGAAATTATATGGTTGTAATCAGCTGGTGGTGCATGTATATCTTCCACACCGTTTTTTCAGTACAGGTCTGTGTACATAATCATCATTTCACAACCATAAATTCACTCTCTGAAGATTTGTGGCACGGACTGAAAAAGGTCAAAATAGAAAAATTGTAGCAATGCCAAATTTATGTTAACTATAGAATTCCATTTTGTATACAGGTAGAAACAGTTTAATTTGAGGGAGTTTAGACATCAACATTTAATGGCGAAAGGAAAATACATTTGTCTTTTTCGAAAGTAGTAAAATGCAAGCCAAAATAGTAACTGGATTTAGGAACTTTATGCGAAGAATGCCTTTCTTTGCAAATAAACAAAATTTTCACAAAACTTAAGATCATTAAATTACTGGTGTTGTAATCAGCTGGTGGTGCATGTATATCTTCCACACAGTTTTTTCAGTACAGGTCTGTGTACATAATCATCACTTTACAACAGATCTTAGACCACATATCACTAAAAGAGTGTTAAGTTTTGTTGATGTCATGTTGAAAAATCAACATGCAAATATTCACAAAAACTTCTTCATTTACCACTGCTCCGTTAGCATGGCGTTGCACGCCATTCTGCACACCACCAGCATGCATCAGTGGAACACATACATATAAACAAATTTTAAACATGTCAAGACAAAGTTTAGGAAACAATGAAACACAAAAGTTTCTTGTTGAAGACGGATGCCTTTTTCAGTCTATCTCCACAAATCATCTTACTAGCACTAAGATTTAACTAATAGATGTCAAGAAGGAGAAAATATAATCTCAAATCTACAAACCTTTTAGAAAATTGCTTTTCGCTTGTAACTGTGACTTTGGTCTTTGCAGCTTCAATGGTAAGCTGTTCCAAATTATTTAACTTGTTGTTGACCTTGATGCGTCTCATAAGAAATTCTCTCTAAAAATAGAAAACCATGGGGTATCCATGGTTAGGATCCCTAGGGAAGTTGGCCCTAAGGCTTGGAAGTTAATACACAGTAAGATTAATTTCACACTAGTACAATACATGAGATACAAACTTCACACTTACAAGGTCATCTACTTTCATGATACCATCTTCTACTGGATGGGTACAATCAATGTTAAAAGTCAATGTAGACTTCTTTTTCGAAGCTTTTTTGGATTTCTACAGAATAAACATAACAAACATAATCTTTTAAAAAGATGTTTTCCATGATCAAGCACCATATTCTACTCTTGTGTTTCAATTTTTTTTAAATGCAGATTTGATCAGATCATCTGGCTTATATTTCAGCTATGTTTTTCACCACTGTCGATAAGATGGGGAAAAAAGAATAATCATCATTTCAAATCATTTTGAGATTTAACATAAAGCACACAGAACAAAATCAATCTATGCGTTAGTACAAAGCGACCCTGGGATCTGGGAAAGTTTAAACAGCGCCTATGTTTATGTGTGCACAACAACACTTGTGAGAAACGTTCGAGATGAGAAAGAAAACAATTACACAAATACTAATAGAAAAAAGGAGGGTAAAAGGTGTGATGTAGAAGTTTCCTATATCATCCATCCCTGTCCTATCCTAAGGAAACTGACAGTACACGTATCTCAGGTGCTGTTCTCATCAATTTATTTCAGAGAGCTGGGATTAGCAAACTAGCCACATGGCTAGGCATCATTGATACATTACACTAAGTGCTGTATTTACAATTTGGTTTGGTTATTCGACTAAGCCTTGTCAAAAACTAAACTTCAGCCAATCATTAAATTAAATTCACTAGTGTATGCAAGTAGTGCTGTATGTTGAAAAAGCAGAATTAAAACATGTGTTCCAAGTATAGATGAGTTGTGAATATAAAGTACCATATATGCACGCACATCCAGACAGGCAAGGAAAGAATGACAGCATAGGCTAAATTAATATTTAAAATATAGATTTTAATTGTTTTAAGTTAATTATTATCCTGTCTTTTAAGAAGACTTTATCAATTTTAACAGTTTTTTTTCGATCGTCGGTCTGTTGTTTATATTTTTTGCCTGTGCAGATGTCCATTGTTCTCGCTGCAAATCATTACGTTACACCGCAACTCATCTATAACTTAATAGAATAATAAAGGTACAGTTATCTCAGCTGCTGTTCTCATCGGTTTATCTCAGAGAGCTGGGATTAGCAAACTAGCCACATGGCTAGGCATCATTGATACTTGTACCATCTTTATTCTCAATCTTAATGTGTTTTATGCACATTACTGTTTATTATATTTATTATGGACGGAGTCACCATTTACATTTTTTGTGGTGACCAAAGTTCATGAATTTAGATTCCTTGTAAACCTGGTGTGGGATTTTTTTAAAGTAAGTTAATTTTTTTCACCTCAGCTTCCAGAAATAAATGAACAAATTATGGATAATCTAGCAGAGTTGTGTTTTGTTGACTATTCTTCTGGCAAATACCAATGATTTTTAAACTAATTACAGGATAAATCCCATATTTTCAGGATAAATCAAGAAATGATCATCTATCTAGTTAGCTGGAGTTGACACAGCTACTAATTCTTTTTAGCAGCCCACGGTGGTGGAACGAGGTGCCAATAAACACCACACACCATAAAATTTCATTGCAAAATTGTAAATTTTGTTCACAAAAGAGTCTGAACTGACTGAATGAATGAAATAAACATATATTTCAGTTTACTAGGAGATAAATACATTATTAATTAAAAATCATGCCCTAGTAAACGGTTGACTAAATTGGCATAGTGAACAGAAGAAAAGTCTGAAAGCACAATACTTTGAAGGAATTCGTGCAAATGTAAAAAATTAACCTGCAAACAGAGATGGTTGAGAACAAATGTGTCTGGTTGTACGTAATGATACTGAAGTACATCAGAGCGATATACGAATATATAAACAGTTAACAGAAGTCGTAAAATAAAATTTTTGATTATTGGATCAGATCATCTGGCTTATATATCAGCTATGTTTATCACCATTGTCGATAAGATGGGGAAAAAAGAATGATCATCATTTCCAATGAATGTAAAAGTCCAAAAATGATGATTATGTACGAAACTTACCGCTGGAGCCATATTTGAGCGAACGATGCCTTCTTGTTCAGCTTCGAATGTGAAAAGAAGTATCTCGTGGAACGCAACTGCTTCTGTTCGTTTGATAAAATAAATCTAATAGGGGGTTACGATTAAAAAAATAATGGCTGCAATTGGAGATGTAAGATACAAACACAAAATTTAAAGAGTTATTGTAATAATAATTTGGTTACAAAAATTACAGAACAACATTGACCCTATAAAATTTAAAATCAATCCAAACCTTTTCCAATGTTTTGTATGCAACCCCCCTGGTAAACTTGGAATATTACCCAGGCTCTACCCGGCTAATTTATTTACTTATTTACCACAAAGATTTTGCATTTTTGTTATATGGGGCGCGAGGTCGCTCACCACTCAATCAAAACGCGCGATTTTGAGGGAAAAAATTGTGCGCGAACACAGTGTTTTTCGTGTTTGGATACTCTAGTAATTTTCGCGGACTTAATTTTCGCGTTTATTGAAAATATATGTTTTACAGAAGGTTTTTAAAGTATTTTTTTTCGTTATATTCAAAATAATTTTCAGAAATTACAAATTAAGTATTATTAATCATTAATTTTCGTCCTCTTCCAAATATATCGAACGTCGTCGTGTCTAGAAGTACTACGCCTAAGTGAAGTTTTTATCTGCTCCGAATAAAAATATTAGATCATTTTTAAATATACATGACACTCACCCTCGTCCCTCCCTGAGTTTTTGCCTCTTTGTGATACGAGAGATTACGGGGGAAATATTTTTCTTCTCTCATATCAAAAAGCCCTGGATGTACATAGCCAGCCATGCATGTTTGAACTTGACCATTATATATATACAGTAGGCTCCCGATAACTCGAACACCGGTTAACTCGAACTTTTATTAGCTCGAACTGTTTTCTACGGTTCCCTTGGACATTTCTTAATACTTCCATATAAAAACTACTCGTTAACCATTTTTTGGTTCCCCTTTTAAGTTAATTTTTTCGGATAACTCGAACTTTTTAGTGTCTAAGTAGAAAAAAAATGTTCGAAAAATGAATACTGGTATGTAATATAGCCAGAAATTTCGAAAAAGCTATTCTTAAGTAGTTCTCTTTACAAAGGAGTTTAGTGAAAATGGAGCCTGTCTTCACAAATACATCAACCTAATAAGTCGAGTTGTTGAACTCTAGAACTATCAACAAGGTTAAGTCAACCGACATACGAAAAATCTTTCAGTAAAAACTTACTAGATTCATGGAGGTATATACCTCCATGCTACATTGTAACATTTGTAAATTTTATAGAGTCTGAAGAAAAAATCGCCTTAACTTTAACTAATATCTCATTTTTGACTACTAAGTTCGAATTAACGGGAGCTTCGCTTAAGTCGAACATTCGTTGTCGAACTGTTTTCTCTGGTCCCTTGGAGATTCGAGTTACCAGGAGTTAACTGTAGTTGTGTAGTTTGAGCATATATATTACACACTTGGCCACACACACATATATGACGCGCCGATGATGACATTAATAACAAACACTGTAAAATTTGTATGGCCATTTTCGAAAAAATGTTTAAAATAGCGTCCCCCACTTTGTAGCAAACTTTTTTAGTTGCCGCATTCTGTGCAGTTTAGTTTGAAGCTGCGGCAACCTCTTTTCCCCCGGGCTACCTTTAGCTTTTTTTTATCTGGGAACAGCCCGCGGCCGCTTTCTACACTCGGAGATCTTGGGTGTAGACACGGCAACATCAGCACTTTTGGCAAATGTCCGGCATACTTTGATATGCGACATGTGGAATAAATCTTAGATATGAAAATCAAGCAAAAGCACAATTTTAAAAAAACAAAACATATCGAGAAGTTATCAGAATGTCAACAAGTTAATAAATACTAGTCAATCATAGAAACAACGCCATTAATATCTAACTTCTAAACAAAGTCAAAACAGCGTTGTAAAAAATAATCAGTCGTTTTAAGAAACCAACTGTTTTTGTAATACAATGGAATCTCTCTATCTCGAACTCGCAAGGGATCAAAAAATTTGTTCCATATAAAGAAAGGAAAATACCTTAGGCGGACCACAAAGGGACCGAGACTTTAGTTCGAGATAGAGAGAAGTTCGAGATAGAGAGTAGTCGAGATAGAGAGATTCCACTGCATACTTAAAGTTCCCACAAAGTATAAGAAAGAAAAGACTTGACTTACAGGGCCAGCGACACGAAATCTTTGGACTGCTCCCCTAAAACGGCGTCAATTTGCTTCCTTTTCCATTTCATATTTTCAATATTTGCAAATAACTAATGATTATTTTAAATTTTTTGGAAAATTAGGGGCTCCATTCTCGTCATCTGCCGCCTACACGACCCTGATATAAGGCACACTTAGAGGCTAAAATCCTTGAAAGAAACAAGCAACGCGAGTTCAGAGCAAAATCAATGTTTCCTCATGAAAGAAAAACGTGATGACAGGTACATAAAAAGTCATCATGAAACCTTTCCCCCTCTCCTATTTCCCCCACTTTTCTGCACCATTTCAACATCAATTTGTTTTTAAATCTATTTGGTATTTTCACGAAAATTAAAACTCACAAAAAAGCTTACTACTGTGGATTCGCGATAAATTATAATTCTCTTAAAGTAGCAATCTTTTACACTTGACGTAGTGTATGCACAAGCAATATATTCGTTGTTTCTGTACAAAACCTAGATAAGACACGAAGAACGTTAAACTTGCCAAGTATAGAAGGGATATTTGGTTAAATTATAAATCTTAAATTATACTACTTTTTGCTGACATCAGTATTCCCCATTTTCCCTTTACGAACTGCAACGTGGAGTTATGGTGTCACATAATGCGGATATAGTTAAAACTGCGATTATCGCGTTTTCAACGTTTCGCTTTTACATCTATCAAATCAGAGCTGTGAGTATTAGCAAGGTTAACCAAAAAATATTGTCTGGACTTGTGGTCCGAACTCTTCTTTTTCGCTTAAATGTGACTGGTGCCAAAAAGGTTTTATATACTCTGAATTATTAAACTGAAGACTTTAACGACCTCGTCCTCCCCTTGTTTCTTTGCTTTGCTTTACATGAAAAATCAATACTTTAAATATGGGTAAAACAACTTCACAACTTGTTGTTCGCTGAAATAACATTGGTAGTCAAGTCTATCCTACCAGGTCAACCATCAAAACATAATCGTTCACTCTTGGAGGAAGAACCAATGTTCAAACTAGATCTAGTAATTGAGAATTATATAACTACGACAAAAAGAGTTCACAAGCCTATTCATAATGAGATTTGAGGCCTCGAGTTCAAGACAAGGTGGCATCACAGGATAGCAAATGGATTTTTGTGATGTGTAAGACTTTTCATATTGTCTGGCATTGTCTGACGCTTTTCTTTAGTGAAATAAATAAGCGTGATGATTGGTGTTTGCATTGACAAGCTCCGAAACAAACAAACAAAAAGTAAAATGGGCAAGTAGGATACAAATGGTCTTAAAATATTCACTAATATATTTTTAATAACAATATTTAGATAATACAGTCATAAAATTTTTTTTTGTTATCATGCTTTTCCACCACCGTATAAGTTTGTTCCTGAAAAAAAAAGAGTGGAATTGTTGCCATAAGTTAATTAAATTGGTCCTGTTTATGATGACACATTTTCGTACTATGTAGTTTCTGCAAAACAAAGAAAGAAAATAACCTTTAAATCCTTCTTCCAGTGCTCTTGGTTTTCCTAAAACGAGTAAGAGAGTATGTATCGTCGATAGCAGCAACAAGATTTGTTAGATATTTATTTATATACATCAATTAAAAAAGTGAAGTTTAGTTTCCAGTTTTTTTCATCGTTTTGGAGAGAGGGAATTTGATTTAGTGTAGATTTTGAGAAGAATTTCGTGGTGATATTTATCCACACATACACTAACCATAACATGTACTATTATTACCCAAACACATTTCATTATTAACGCCGAATATTTTTTTAGGGGGGGGGCAAATTAGTTTAAAAAGCATGTCATTATTTGACACTCATTACCGAACAACCCAAGCCTGCAATATAATTTTCTCATAATCTGGTGGTAACATATTATAACGTACCGCAAGAAGAGTCATCGACCGATCGTTCAGCACTTGGTTCGTCAACCTGCGTAAGAAACAAATCATCCGTTTTACACGATAGAATACCCCCGAACAAAAAAAGCTAACATAATCAAAACCCAACTCTACAATTTTCCATAGAACTGATCCCACAAGGATTTAAGACATGAGAGGCTTCGTCTACTTCGTTAGATCAACGTACTAGTTACTCCACATAAAATGAGTGAAATAATCGATAAAAAAATTGTTCCGTCGGCAAAAGAGCAAAAAAGTGTCTAAATGTCTAAAACAATAAGTTGCCCATAAAAATATCACTTATAATATCCAAATTTCCGAACGTCAGTCCTTAAAATTACGAAATTGCAGACTATGAACAGACCGAGAGCAAAATATGAGTCCCTGGAGTGATACCAAGATTAACTAAGAACGCTTCGTTGTCTTGAAGAACAGTTCCATCGGGTAGCGATAACGTCTGTTCGATTGGAAGTATTGAAAATGTATTGAGGAGCTACAAATACAATTAAAAACGTAAACACAGTTTGTATAAAAAAACCATACTATCCTGCATTTCCTCGAACGAACGAATGAACAGTAATCATAAAACTACCTGAATTTTTAGTTGCTTTAAAGTTTGATCAGAATCCACGCGTACCATATATTCTCCACGTTTCGTTCGATGTCTATGATAAAAAAACATGAAGATAAAGAGATGGATAATCTCGGGGTATATTTGAAGCTATAGCTTTTAAATAGAATACAGACGTGATAAGCACACTTTAAGGTGTCTTGACTGCTGCATAACTTGCCGAATAAAATTCAAACCCCACCACACCACCCCTACTCGCCAGGGTCGAACCCTTCCTCCTAAGTTAAATGGAACGTTTTTTAGACGAATTTAATATGCCACGTTTTTATTTTTAATCTTTTTTGGCAATATTTTGTTAAGAAAAAAACAACCAACTTTCGATTTAAAAACTCTATTTGATAATTGAAGTGCTTACAATTATTTTACACAGAAATATCTAACCTCGCAACGCACTGTCGTATTTTATAAAGTACTGGATAACAACACAAAACACAATCAGTCAGGTTCGATGGCATTGATATTTTCAGCTTTATTGATAAGCAGAAAACCATATCGAATATGTTTAATTACTACGCATAAATTGGTTGTGTTGTAACGTTGGTAAAAATTAAGGTAGTATAAATACTTCTCCAAAAAGAAATTAGTAGAAAATCACCTGGAACTACGTCTTCTTCCTCCTTCAGGTGATGCGGATCTTTTAATTTTTTTGGCTGAAGACTAAATAAGAAATACGAAATAAGAGATGGAATATCGTTGTGACTGTGAAGAAAGCGTCAAACAAAAACGAAAGTTAAAAACGTATACTCACTGTATAACTAGTATCTTTACTCTAAAAATACAAAATAAAATTATAAGTAAAAAAACGACCCAAAAACAGTCCACTCAATAATAACTCTTTATTTTCCTGACATTTTTTTGACTACAATTCCTGATATTTTCTTCACTTATCCAGCTACAACGTATCGATAGAACAGATTGGTTTAAAAATTAATGCTAGTTATTAATTTAATCCTTGCCAATGTTTTTAAATAATGAAGATAGTTCTGATTGACCATCTAATCCATCTTAGTTAGTTAATGATGGATGTTTCATGTGCCAAATAACTTTTAAAATAAATTGTTCCAAAGTTACCGGGAAAAGGCATTTGAACATAGATTATCTGATGCTATTCAACCCAGTTTGTCTGATGCTATTCAACTTCAGTCATCTGACACAATTTAACAAGGGTAATCTGACACCATTCTCTTGTTACAGTCTCACAAAAAGAAACGTTTTTATAAAAATTTAATATCCCCAATCTTTCTAGGAGCTACCAAAAACTCAAGTTAAATTTCCTAAGCATCGCTGTTGCACTTCGCCAGCGTGTTTATTTGGCAAACTTAACAGCAAGAAATATTTCCTAGTAAGTAAATAAACAAACAAACAAACAAAAACAATAACAAACATCACACAAATAAACAAACAACCTCTTTGCCATACAGTCCATGCTTTGTATCCATTGAATCTTGCTCGTCATTTCTATCCTCCAAAGGTGAGTTCTGCCCCATCACAGAACTACTCTTGACAACTCTCTTCATGATAAAGATAGGTGCACCTCGATACATCTTGGAATCATGTGCTTCTTCTGAAAGACGATTACTTCGACACTCCGGACAAAAATCTAGTGAAAGAAAATTAAATCAATTTTCGACAGTCATCGCTCCCCCTTTCAGAATAAACATCAAACGTCAAAAGATAAATAAACAGGGTAAAGAATATTTAAATAATGTCCAAAACAATGAAATTGCGTATTGAAATACTTTTTCAATTTTTTCAAAATGCCTCCTGAGGTTTGCCACACAAAACAACAATCTGATGGACATGTGTGTTAATAGTATATTTCAGAATACTGGCTACTACGACAGAAAAGTGTACAACAAGAAATGTTTTACTAGTCTTACCGGGTGAAACTTTGTAAACATACTTTCTTGTGTTTTGGTCATCAGTCTGTGCAACGTTTGCGGTAACAACAACATCATTGGTAATTGTAAAGAAATTAGTTATGTTGGAAAATTCTTCTTCGCTAACTAGGACCAGCTGAGGATTCCTAAAGGAGGAAAATCACAAACTTTGCCTCTGAGAATTGACTCCCTGTTCAATACTTTGGTTGAAACTTTAGTTTAATTACTCAGTATGAAAGAAAACTCAGCTGAGATTTTTTTAAAACTCAGTTGGCAAAGTGACACAGATAAACTTTGCATCACATACATACTTATTTGTCATTGCAGTAAATATGAATATTCACTTAAACTAAGATTTCTGCTGATTCGTATAACAGATATAATAGTACTGTGTATAATTATTGGTTTCACTAAAAACAAACTTTTACTTACTCCACTGTAGCCTCGCTAACAATTTCTTCTGCAGAATACAACAGTAAATCGTGCTCACAGATAATTTCAGTATTATCTATATGGGTCAACAGCTTTCTACCATTCGACCTTCAATGTAAAAGACATATTTTCACAAGAGGGGGACTTTTACAGATTTTGCAGCATTTTTACTTAGGTGGTAAACAGTGATTTCATTTTTTCTTCATCCCACCTTCCACAACAAAAAATCATGTTGTTATCAGTGCAGATACACCACCAAAGTTGGACAGATTGATTTCGCAGAAAGCAGCTATTCTTTAATTTAGGGGAAAAATTTTTAAAAAGGAACCAAACAAGAAATTCTTACAGCTGACAAAAAGTTCTTACTTTACACTCTTTTTCCATGTTTCGATAAAACTAGCCAGAATAACATGAAGCGTCACATGGTCCTATAATTTACACAGACACATGCTTTAAGAGATACTTGACTTGCTTTATAAACAAAAAGAAGAAATAATCAATAGTAAAACTAAGGTGAAAGTTAACAACTACAGGCTTACCTCGTGTAATATTGATTTCAGCCTGTCTGACTTTTTTTCAAGTAAGAATGAAAACATTCCCTTTTGTTCGTTTGCTAAATACTTCATCGTTTCTCGTTCCTCTTGTGAAGATTTTTCTTTGTTCTGAATTGGAGAAGATTGTAAAAAAGTCTTTCCTGGAAGAACTCTTATACATTATATTTACATGTTTTTGTTACATTAATCTAAACAATGTTGTTAACTATCAATCTATCAATTAATTCCTATTATTTTGGCCAGGAAGAGATTTACTTTATGATTTTTCGATTTAATCTTTCTGGTTTTTAATTGCTAACATAAAAAGAAAATAAATTAAAAGAGCTATCATACTTGGCATTCCTGGCAAGGCAAAATATCATTGGAAAAGCTTTGAGATCGAGGAAAGTACTCGAGCAACTTTAACCAGATGTCTTTGGAAACGAGAACACGTAAAGATGGGTGGACACATAAATTACCTGAAAAAAAATTGTTTAAACATTTTTATCGAAACGCACTTCAAACGAATTACATATTACTTCTAAAAAAATTCTCTCTTTGTGTCTGAAAGGTAGTGGGTTCAATCCTTACAAGACCATTGTCATTGTCATTGTCAGAAAATTCCTGTAGGTTTGGGGGGCTAGATGCTAAGAGCTTGTTTCGAAAATAGAGCTAGGTAGAAAACAAAAGTATATTAAAACCATTGAAATTTGACCATTGAAAATAGTTTAATCTAAGAAAATATGATTAATATAATTTTCAACAAAAGAAATTCAGCAAGCTTAAAAAGTTCAAATAAAAATAAAATATTATACCAAAACAAAGCCTTTTAATGTTGTTCCATAACTGTGATGAGTGGCAACATTTTTTCCTGGACCAAAAAAAAGACTGAACAGTGAACAATTAATTTCGCTTCTGATTGGTGTAATTAAATTTCTGAAATTTCTCCTATATTATTAATACTACCAAAAACTTTTATTTCCAGGACTTTTGAACATCCTTAAAAACAAGATGCATATCAAACAAAAGTCAATTGAAATGCTATTGCCAACAAAAAAATTATATCTGCCCAGCAATTTCAGGACTTTTTAAAAATATTTTACACTGAGTTTCAGCTTTCTATGAAACGCTCCTAAAAAAGAACCTTTTTACAGGAGTGCAGAGGGTTGATTGAAAAGAACCGCAGGTTCATTGCATCATATGATTTGGTTGCGAAATAATTTAAATTTTTGATTGTCAATTTTTGATTTAATTTTTTTTTAAATCTTGTTTTTGAGTAATAAATTTTAAAATTTAAAACCTAAAATGAAAAAAAAAATAATGTGCTCCTAAATTACGATTTTTGATTTTTACATAACTTGTAAATCAAATGGTCAAATCAAGGGTACATGCTTTTTTTAACAACTTTAACAACAACAAATTCTAAAATATATGCATTTGACGATCCTACTTATACTGCTATGCGGCAGAAATATTGGAGAATGTAGGTACGGTACAAGTTTGCTAAAAATATACAGCAAACCAGCATGTTGCATTATTGGAGAGGCGGGGATATTTTTACCTGATGACAAAAAGACAGGTTTTCTAGATAGGTGAAAAATAATAGAGTAAACAGGCTTTTAGAGTATGTAAGTGCGGTAGATGCAGAAGAGTTTTTTAATTATAAGGGGGTTTTTTAAACACATTTTCTTTGAATGAAAACATTCACATGGGCATAAAGATAAATATGAAAGTTTTACCATGTTCACTGCATTGACAATCTTGATTAAATGCTGAATCAGAATTTGTTTGTTTTGGCGTAGATAACTGATCTTTGCTCGAGCATTCCTCAGGTTGGTTTCCATTATTATTTTGATCTTCTGTATCCTCTGGTCTGCTTGGTGAATCAGTCATTGAGATATCAGGATTTGATAAAATTCCTTCTTCTCTGTTTCTAAATTCTTGAAGGGCCAACTGCTTTACACGTTTTAGCGACTTTTTACCAACCCAGTAACCTTCGCCAGACACTCTGAAAGTAGGTCCACAAATATATTTTAGGAGTTTCTAATTTTAGGTTTTCATATACACAGGTTGGCAAATCTTGTTATTGTATTAGACATAGTAATTCATACTGGAAAGATTTGATTTAATTTGGTATATATTCGTTTTTAATCAAACAAAATCACTCACACATTCCACATACTATTGCTCATATAAACAAATGAATTTAAAAACACAACTGGATACAATTTTGTTGAGAATTATTTATAATATAAATTAAAAGAAAATGCGTTGACCACTGTTAGATGCCAGCTTACTTACTTGTATGATGTTTTCAAGGGCTTGACAAAAGCTTTCATATCTGCTTGTAATTGTGTTTCAAAATCCCTACCACGTTTTATGGACTCAGTGCATGTAGTGCATAAAGAATCGCTTTTTAGTCGAGGCAAACCACCGTGACGAGTAAACAAAACTTCAGCTGCTTCAGCAGAGACTCTTTTCATCATGTTTAACTTTAAAGGATCTGCACATGAGTGCTTGCACATTAGACTTGTGTTATCAATGGGAGGAATATTTACTTGATCAGGATTCAACCATTGTCGCAACCAATCTGTTGATATCCATTCATAATCATCCCCTATTTGCAGAAAAGATTGAATTTCAAACATAACAACAGGCAGTTCACAACTTTCACAAAATATATCAGCATCGGAATACCCACCCTCTTTCACAGGCAGACAAGCATATATTGCTTGTATTTCCTTTTGCTTTTCAAGGCCGTCAGAAATAGCATTAACCTAGGACGAACAAAAATAAAAATACATACAAAAACAAAGGTATGAGATTGGGCAAGTGTTTAATAATTTATCTATTACTCACTCTTTTGTTATGACTTTTTATCCAATGATCAAGAAACAAGCTGTTATCTTTTGCAACAAATTCTTTCATTATTTCTGGTACATCTGAAACTTTATTATTTTCTAAAAAAAAAGACTTCCTTCCCAAATGGAATTTATCACCTTGCCTAACCAAAATTATACATCGGTTATTTAGCAAGTTTTACATGTTTTTGTAAAAATTCAAAACTTTCCTTTTAAAATATTTAATCTATCTGTTGGAACTGGGATATTAATAAAAATAATAAAAATTTAGAGTTAAATTTTACAGTCCCAAATATTTATTGACAGTTCAGGTGGAAGGGGATTTTATAGCTGAAGAGTATAATAAATATAGTAAAATAAGAGGTAACCTGTATTTTTTCTACTGTAAACCAACATGTATGCATTCTTTGACGAGTGTCCTTCTGTTTTCCTAATTTTTTTTGGTTTTTGTTCGGGAAAGTCTAAATTTAATTACATAATTTCTATTTAGTTTCTCTATCATATATCAATCAAATACCAGAGCAAATAACTGCATTGGATACTTTAATTTAAAATTCAAGGATAGACGATGCAGAATATTGCTATACAAGTGTTGAATAAATTAATATAATATAATATAAGAAACAATAGATCATAAATCACAGCACCTTCTAAATCATCTTCTTTCCCCAATTGCAGTGTCTTCCCTTTCATAATACTAACATCTTCGTCATTGAATCGACACCACACCTCACTCTGAAAGCAATATGACAAAAACCCATTAAATTGTGACTGATTAAAGAATATACTATAAGTTAACCACTTACATGTCAAATTATCTTACTGCCACTACTTATTAATCGTCAAACTAACAGAAACAAAGACAAGCCCTGTTACTACGATAAGGAACAACTACTGGCATTTAAAAAATCCAACATTACCTCTTGATCAAATATATGAGCAATGTAATGTCCAGAATGTGCACTTAAACCACGATGAATCAACACAGCGGTTAAGTTGTATATACCATCCTCAGGACTTTCAAGCTTCATAAAATCATTCATATCTAGCAGATCTGGGAATTCAATCACAGAATTTAATTTCTTCTTTGTGCCTGTCTGTCTAAAATGAGAAAAGTTTGGTTTCTAGAACAGAAGGCTTGAAATTTTTTTCTTGGCAGGGATTGAAATTAACTTTTATTTCAGGCCAGTCTAAAAGACTCAAGTAACTGATGTTACAGGGAAAATGTGTTTTTCCATTACAGAGAAAAATATTTTCTATCATCATAGAAGTTTTCACTTTGTGGCGAGGTAAGTCTCAACAGACCATTCAGCTGGCTTGTGTAAAGATTAAGCCCTGATTGGTTATTTATCTATTCCCCTTATTCCTTCCTGGGAAGTCTGTATATAAGCACATATTACAAAATCAGCCCTCTGAATCCACGACGACATTCAGCTTCGTCGAGCTCTGCGACGGCAAAATTTTGCCGTAGTGGTTTATAGACTGTACTCTTTCCAACTTACTAATCTTAGTAGCTACTTATTTATTTCGTCAAACAAGTCTTTGTTAGATCATACCACGCATCAGTCTTTTTCAGGAATATTTGAATCAAGTAACGTGTGCGATGTAAAACGCACGTGTAAAGGATGTTACGCGTGCGATGTTGCGCAATCATTTTGCCGCAGAAAAGTGGGGGACGTTTTGAATCGTGAACCCCAAACACGATGATCGAGCATCTACGTATAGCGACTCTCTCAATCTTAATGTCCTAAATAGTATGCATGACTATACTGTCATTTTCATAAATTTATTGGTTATTTTTCAGGTCATCACGAGCAAATAGGCAAAAATATGCTTCGTTTTCAAATTGACAAAAATCTTTATCCACGTGGCTTAAATAAAACTTCAAAATTCATTCGGAAAGTTCAGCTACATTTTAACAAAATTTATACAGAAAAAAAAATTATACCGCACGTGGGTTTCGTTTTTAAAATTGTTTGAATAACACTTGTGACATAAAGAAAAAAATCCATTAAATTCGGACCTGCTATGGTTTCCAATTGTTTTATCAAATGAAGAAATTATCTACAATTAAATCCATGATAAAATGTCTGTTCCGCCTGTAAGTGCAGTTTTGCGGACTTGCTTCAACCGTGCTCCGTCGGCGTTCACCTCCACATTAGTTAAGAACCGCATGACTGGATTTCTTGTGTAAGACCTGGTTACCAACGGCGAAGGGGCCAGGCAAAAGTGATTCATGTCTATGTAGTTCTTTTAACTAAGTCAGGAGTCGGTGAATTAGCTAGGATGATCAGGTTGGCTATGAATAGGCTTGCTCGTGGATTAAAAGGACCAGGACTATTCAATAATTCTGAGATCTGAAAGTGGGGGGTGTCCGACCAAGACGGAAATCTATCGGACGTTTTGTCCGACGAAAGTTCGAAACGAGCTACGGACATGTCCAGTCTCCCCAAAACATTTTATTAGTTAGTTTTGCCGTCGTTAAAATCTTTCACGACGACAAAATTTTGCCGACGTGATTTTTGTTTTGTCGTTGAAGCTGACTTAACGGCGGCAAATTTTTGTGTCGAACATTTTCGCTAATTCAAAAGGCTGCAAAATGGAAATAAACTATGTGATAACTGATAATTTTAAAAAAGCTTTTTTTAGTGCTGCTCTCTGATAAGAACCATATTACTAAAGGCCGGTTTCCATACAGCTGCATTTTGCGCCCAGTCGTAAAATGCGCCGCGACTTTTATATCACATATACCGAACCATTTCCATTTAGCGATTTTTGCTCACGTGTTTTTTGCAAAACATGGCTGATGTAAACAGACGATATTTGTTGCTGCAAAATTTGAGAGTAGTCCTAGCAATATTTTTATGGCGTAGAAATAAACAACGTTGTAAAATACGTAAGAAAAACAACGTGGATGAGACGACTTTCCATAGAAAGAAGAATCAAAGGACTATACAACGTTTTGCTTAAGGATTTAATGTTGTCAGATCACGAGTAGTCTTTTTAAGTTTGTTTACAACGTTGTTTCTTTGTGACTCCACCACAGACTCATTAATGTTATTTTGTTTTTCATCTACTTGATTGATATATATTCTGATTCTCTACATTCATTTGGCTTTGACAAAAATTTAACACAGAAACGAGATGTTGCTAGCCATCTTGAAATGATCTAATTAAAAATTCTTTCGTAATTCATGTAGATTTCTACCTTTTGATTGGCTGTTAAGCTGAAGCGCAAAATGTAGCTCGCAAAAAGTAGAGCCTGTTCAACTTTTTTTAAATCGCCCCAGCGCATGCAAAAACGCGAGGTCAGCGGCATTATTCTGATAATGCGCATGCGTAGATCAAAAGTCACGGCGCTTTTTACGACTGGGCGCAAAATGCAGTTGTATGGAAACCGGCCTTAAGTCCGGTAAAAAATGTAAACCAGATCACAGTTTACGGAAAGATGAGGAAGATTTCTCTGAAAAAATTAAATTTATACAGCCTCTTTGCTGGTAAAAAGGCCTCTTTTAATATTCTTTTCTTGTTATCAAGGTCTGAAAAACATGCCCAAAATCCTTGCGGAATTTATATTTACAATGAAATGGCAGTAAAAATAGGGCAACAACTTGTTTCCCTATTTTTACACATTAGATACCAATTTTGCCTAACAAAAGCGATTTGTTCTTGTCACCGTTTTTCCAAAACAGTGTGATGCAATCAAATGAAAAAAAGTTACTAATTTACTATTAGTTCAATAAGCTACCATATTCTACAGAAAGTAAAAAGTTTCAGGAGCATTGTTATTAAAATTAAAAATTAAAGATTTCTGATAGAATGAAATATGTTGGGAGACTTTGATGTTAATAGCAACCTTTGGAAAAAATTAACATGCACAACAAAATGTTGAAACAAAGATACCTGTCAAATACAAAACGAAGTAACTGAAGGTTTAAAACAGGTGGCAAAGTCTTTAAAACAATTCTTCGCATTGCATTTTGTTTAGCACAACAGCTCGAACAAAAGTATTTATTATCTCCCTCCAATATCTCTTCTTTTAAAAACTCTTTCAGGCATTCTTTCAACTTGATGTGTCCTTTTATATTCAGATCCAGCTCATAAAACCTTGATGGCGTTTCGGATGCGCAATTACAAACATTGCATTTTGTTTGATATGTGTAACACCCACCAAATTGCTGATCAATGATACTTGTTGAAAAGTTGTTTTGGCCTGTCAATGCATCGTCTAGCAGTGAAATAAAGAGTTTGCTAAATTCTTGAGCATCTTGTTGCTCATCTGTTTGTAGACCCAAACTTTGTACAAAACTGCTTGGATCCACATATCTAGATTACAATTACAATTACATACTGCAATATTGCTTGTTTAAATGCATTCCAAAGTTTTTAGGCAAAAGACGCTACATGCATAGGTTTCTCAAAAATCTAAAATTAAAAGAATGATTACAAATCTTGTCTAGAAAATAATGTTTATTATGATTTTTAAAAAAGCCCATAACTTGTTTTCTTGTTGATTGGAAATTGGATTCACCAGAGTATTCAGATGTGTTTTGGCTCATATAAAATACTTGTATTGCTTGTTTCTGCAAAAGCCTGTCAATATAGAAATCGCAAAAGCTTATATCAGGCCTATCAATAAGAAAATAACACCCAAGCAATAAATCGCTCCCCCAAGGTTACAATAATTTAAACTGGGCGAGCAATCTGAATAAATAGAATAAGTTTATAAACGCATATTTTATCACAAAGTCTTTTTTATCTATTTTATTTTATCTTTTTTTATATATTTTGGTTCTTTTTTACTGTAAATAATAAGAAAGAGAACATTGATTTTCATGTGAGATGAATTGATATTGCTCAGCCAGAAAACCTTTTTTGGAATTGGGGGAGCAATTAATAGCTCAGCTAGTTTCTCATTTCTCAGAATTGGGCGAGTCTTTGCGTGAGCAAGAGCAATTGCTCTCCCCTTATTGATAGGCCTGTTATATTATTATTTTTATTAACTACAATTAAGTGGTAAGACCAAATCTAAACTGGTGGTGTAAAAGCTTGTTGATTTAAGATTAATAACGATTTGCTACCAAGGGTGTATTTGTTTCAGCACCTTTTAAGCCCACTGAACCTGCTCAACCAACTTATTTTCATTTGTTTCAGCTCTACTGAACCTTCAAATAAGACTGAGAAAGCCTTCCAAACATTCTACAAACAGAATGTTTGGAAGAAAAAGGAAAGCTGTACAATTTTTTCGTCCTTCTTGGTCTTCTAGCCATTTTCAAAAGCTACCATATGTAAAGCTTGCCGTAATTTGTGCAAATTATGCATTCTATATGCTAGTAACGGCATAATTTAATCAAATTTATTTGTAAAAGGTGTCTTCTTTAACGTCTCCATATTTGTTTACATCGTTTTGTTTAAACTTTTCACATAATTATAACTAAAGCGTGGCATACGCAGAATAATACAGCCCTGTCCGCGAATTTCTTCCTTTGTTTTAGTACAGTTGTCAAATCATGTCGGCCTTGCTGGGCTTGCTGAATATACAATTTGCTTCTGCTGAACATGCGAAAAGACATTTGATTCAGACCAAGAGCTGACTTGGAATGTTTGGAAGGAAAATTAGGTTTGAAATAGCTGAAACAAATACACCCCAATTAAATGATAAGGATATGCTATATAATCATTTCAATACGAATCAATTCAACTCATCATTCATCATCATTCTCGGCTTAACGTCCGTTTTCCATGCTAGCATGGGTTGGACGGGGTATATTAATGACCCTCTTCCAATCTGATCTAGACTGTGTTAGATCTAAACTCAACTTCCTCTGTATCAAGTCTTTCCTTATAACCTCCTGCCAAGTCTTTCTCGGTCTGCCTCTGGGCTTTGCCCCAGGAACTATCAAGTCTCTACACTTTCTTACCCAATTATCCTCCTCCATTCTTTCCAAGTGCCCCAGTCAATTCAATCTTCTTATCTGGATAACATCTTTAATTCTACGGAGACTTAGCCTGCTTCTTAGCTCATCTGAACTCTTTCTGTCTCTCAGACTGGCGTTACACATCCACCTAACCATTCTCATATCATTCCTTTCTAAACGGTCAAGATCTTCCTGCTTCACTGCCCATGTCTCACTACCGTACAACATAACACTTCTTACACAGGCCTCATACAACCTACCTTTTACCTCAATTGACAGGACTCTGCTAGTCAACAAAGGAAGTAACTCTCTGAACTTTTTCCAAGCAGAACCTATCCTGCAAGTAACACTTCTTCCAACACCCCCTTCACTGCCCAACATATCACCTAAGTAACAGAAGTTCTCAACTATCTCTAACGAGCCACTGTTGTACATCATTAAAGCTGGAAATACTTCATTCTCTATAATCTCACCTTTGCAACGCTTGCATACAAACTGAATGTCAGCTCTTAACCTTCCACTAATACTACTGCACTTCTTATGTACCCAATGCTTGCAAGTCTGACAAAAAATTGAGTTACTACCAACCCCTTTCCTGCAAACTCCACAACTATACAAGGAAAACAGAAAAATTAGCTTTTCTGAGCCTAAGAACATCATTTATTTATCTAGAATAAAATAAATAATTATGACAGTTAACGTGACTGCTGAGAATTTAAAAAGACTGGTCAAGTCAACTTATTTAGCAGTTAAAAAACAAAATTATTCCAGGAAAATATCACCCACTAGGTTTTTAAAGCTACACATAAACCAATCGTAAAATCATTCTTTAACTTAGCAACAACTGGTTGGTGAAACAATTATCGAAATGTATATAAATTATGGAAAGTTGAAGGCTAATAAAAACAGCTATAATTTCAGGATCACCTTTTTGCAAAAAAAAGATGTTTAGTTGCCAGTCAATTTGACCATTTTGTGTCTTGTCAGTTAGATGTCATTGTTCAGTGGAAAGTGACTGTTGACCGGTCATTATTCTAAGCACTGAGTTTCGTAACTTTGTACCATTTTAACTCACTCAGTATTTATGTGATTGACTCAAAATGACATTAGCAAAAAAAAATTAGATATTTCCTGCTCCATATCTTTAATCAAATAACTGGATTTTTTCATACTAAAACTGGTTGGCTTTATATGAGTCAGGTAAATTATCAAAAAATTTGTATCAAACATCAAATTAATGTAAAAGATGCATGTATTAACAAGCAATAATCATACCTTTTCTCACTGTATTGCAACAATGCAAATAAAAATTGAAGATTACCACATATGGCATTAGTAGGATTGTCCCCATAATCTAATAGTATTGTTTTGGTGTACGTATTCTCAGGGTTGTGAACTAAAAGAAATATATGCTTCGAAACAGTTGATCTAGTAATAACATCTGGACAGTTTTAAAAAATAATACAATATAAACTGTTTTGTCTATCTATACCAAGAAATATTACCAGAGGTCAAAAGTATAGACCGAGCTTGTGAGGTCAATATGCTGACAGAGGGAAATATTTCTCAGAAGAGATAGATAAAATAGTTTATATTGTATTTATTAACTAAGAGCTATTTTGTTTGGGTTTGTAGAAACCAGGAATATTTTCTAATGATTTTCTAATGATTAAAGGTTGTAAAGACCAGGTTTTGATTAGGAAAGAAAACGTTCGTTTTGAAGTTCATTGTATCATTTTTTCAAATACACGTACTACAAAGAGAAAACAAAATATTCAAATAACCATATATATAGAATTTTTTTAAACTTCTCTTAAACCAAAGTTAATCACACGCCATTTTGCTTGTTGCGCATTGTGCTGATAAATGTTTATATTAAGAACCCATTTCTTGATCACGAAAGGGATGTAGTGTTTGTTGTATTTTGCAAACTTTCAATGTGTTTGTGACCACTTAATTGAGAAATGTGAATTGGATGGATGTCATTGTTACGAAGAGTTGAAATGGCTGTCTTTCTGGTGGAGTGATTCGAAATTTCAGATTTTTGAGTCTGTAAGTATGTAGATAGCTATGTTTTAATGAATCTCTTTGTTTCCATTTATAGCTACCATTACAGTAGGGTTGCTATGAGGTTAAAAGTAATACCATGCTGTAAAAAGCCGGTTAAAGGTTTTAAGCCAATTTCCCATATAAACCGGTTAAAAATATCTATCAGTTAATAACGTAGGGTATGTGTCAATAAAAATTCTTGATTCATATTGGCAATTTTTGCTGATATGGGTTTTATTCAGTTCGTAGGCAACTTTAACATTTTGCTCTCATTTTCTCACTACATTTCACTGTTCTTTGTGAGTGTGCAATTAAAAAACAAAATATAAATTGCCAACAGGAAACACAGGTTTGTTGGAACTTTTGCAAATGTGAAATAAATTAAATTAGAAAAAATCTCTTAAAATAAAATTAATAAAACATAATTAGAGTGAGTAATAAATATAGGCTGGTTGATTATTATAAAAAATAGTTACTTATTTCACTAGGAACAACATTGTCTTTAGGTTTCCATTGATATACCGCAGATCGAAAAGCTTTATTCTGAAACCAAAGCTAAGATAAAAAATCCATATAAGTAAGTATATTGCAATGGTTGTTTGCATCAGTAAAATATGAAAGAATTCTTTCCCTAGTAGCACTCGAATAGGGTGCTGTATTACTAGTGGGGCACCATATGTACCATCAGCTACCAGTACCTTAAAGGGAACCTGAGGTATAAAATGATGTTAAACTTATGTTATATAGCTTAAAAAGTTGGCTAACAAGTCTTTTTAAATTTTTTAAAAAGCTCTTTTCGTTTTAAAGATATTCACATTTAAAGAATTTCAGATTTAATTAGGCTGCATAAATTATGATGTCATATTTAAGTAATAGCAAATTTTGAAAATTTCTTTGATCAGTAATTTTAGACCTGTTAAGGGATTTGCATTCAAACTTTTTAAGCTCTATAATATAAGTCCAACAACATTTTATACCTCGAGTTCCCTTTAACTGACCCTACCCTATAACACTGTTGAAAAAACTGTTTACTTCAAATAAAAAAGATGAAAAAGAAAATCTTTACATGCTCTTTGAAATGTAAAAAAAGAATATATACTAAAGCATAAGACTTTATCATTGGCGAGTTCCAGAATGTTGGCAAGTGCTAACTAATACTTCAGTAGTTACCTCAACAGAAGATGTAAACAAAATTTAAAAAATTCAAAAGAAAACAACAGAATTGTCAATGCATTAAAATGCAAATATAAATAATCAGTTTTTAAACTCTTGCTGAGAGGCGTAATAATTATATGTATGTCTTGTTTTTTTTTAGTGTTTTAAGAATACTAAAAAAAATCTGACATGTAGGGATGGTCCTGGTTTCGTTTTACCTTTACATGCTTTATCACTAGAGAAAGCCATTTATAGCTGTAAAAGCAAATATAATTTTTTAATACTAGACACATGGTTTAGAAAAAAACAAGCAAGTATTCACCTATACATTACAATTTTCAGGGTATAAATTTTAAACTATATCATATTCTACAAAAGCATCTGAAATAAAAAAAAATAAAAATAATATCCTTATTGTTATTAGGAGACAAAATAAAGAAACCTAACTAGAGTGTTGAGGAGCAACTATACCAAAAGCATTGCCTTATAATCTCTCTAAACGAAGACAAACCAAAAAATGGCTTTTACAAGAAAGAACAAGTAGAAGTAACTGAAAACTGTTAAATTTGATGGATATTCTGAAAAAGTAATGAGTACTGGAAAACAACATTGGGGAGTTTTACTTGCAGATCAACTACACAAATATTAAAGTAGAGGAATGAGTTACTTTTTGTAATTTCTACAACTCCTACAGGAAAAATTATTAACTGGTGGCCTTGTGGTAGAGAGTTCGCCTTCATTGCGGAAGGTTGTGGGTTCAATCCCCACCCAAGTCATGGCAGAGACTTAAGGAGTGTAAATCGATCCTTCCTGCTTAACATTCAACATGAGAATAGGATTGATTTAGCTGGTTGTCTAGTTGAGCGGCTATTGTGCTTGCACGGTTTTCATAGTTCAAATGGAAGCTTTTAATGCACTAGAACTCACTTCGCATGACTTTCATGAGGCTATCCTGAGTAAATAATAGTAATAATAATAATAATACACTGCCTGTCTTACCTGCAAGAAAGTATTCACATAGCATGTGGCACCAAGATTCTTTAGTCCAACATGACAATCCTTGAATAGTAACAAAATTAGTGTTGCTAAAAAATAGTTCCATTACTTGCAAATATGTGAAATACTACTTTCAATTAAAACTAGTAATTCTTTGTGGTAAGATCAACTGCATATTTCAAGCATTAATATTTTGTGCATCTGTAACACAATGATTAGCAAGGTCTGCAAAACAATAAATAAAAACAGAAAAAAAATTAGAACTGCTTATTAATTTAACTATGCCTTCCAATTTTATGTCTTCTGTTTTTTCTTTTTTTTGCAAAGAACATTGATATAAGCAGAAACTATTCTTTCTTAAACCAAGATTATAAAGAACACTCGTTTATTATCTTTTTAATTGTTGATACTTGCGTTACAAAAAGATGGTTTACACTTAGTATTACCTCTATTCTTCTTTCGAACTCGATATCATCACTGCTTATCCAATGACTTTCTAACAATAAAATAAAAGGTTAAATCATTATATTATGTAGCTTTAAAAGTCCAAAAAAATTCATAAATTTCCGAACTAAACCATTAATTTGTAGTCATGTAAGTCCAATGAAAAAAATCTGAAGAGCTTTAACCCTATTCGGTCCGGGGTTTTTCGAACAACAAAATGGCGGTAATAAATTTTTGCTTCCGTCAGCACATTTCCTGTGACGTCATCAGAAGCTTGAAATTTGTTAAAAATGCCACTATCTGCTTAAAATTTAATTACTTTTGTTCTAGAGCGAATTTTTAACTTCTGTTTGAAGTTTCTGAAAGCTACAGAAAATTTATTTAACATATCTTCCGGTTTTTGCATGGATCACATAAAAAATTGCCAAAAATTGCCAAAAAATCCGGGTTTTTCCGATTTTCGGGTAAAACCCGACAATATCGGGAAATCAGATTAGTCACGTGTCCAAATTATGCAAAACGATTCTTCTTGATAAAACAAAGCAGTGCTGCAAGTTTCAATTTCTAAGGATAATCCTAACAGGAGTTATTATATTTTCCCCATTACAAGGATTTCATAGAGATTTTTAGGGGTAGTTTTGAGTAATGGCCAATATCAAAGTCTCTGAAAGGTATGGGACCTAAAAATTTAGCATGCAGGTATCTAATAGATAAATATTGAAACTCAGTAAGTATCATAGCCATATAACAAAGCAATAAGGAGTTATTAAAAAAAACTGTCAAGGGGGGGCAGAATCCACCCCCCCCCCCCCCGGACCGAATAGGGTTAAAAGAGATATAGAAGATTAAATATTTGAATGACATCATAAATGGCATTTTACATGTGTTAAAAACATGTGTTAAGAACATTGATAAAATTATATTTTAATTTTTCAGGACTCTTTCTAATGGTAAAAATAAAAGAAATGCTTTCATCCTTATTGAAGATGTAGGTTAAGTACACACTTTTTAATAAGCTCAGTCCACTACTCAAAGTTTCTTTTTTTTGACATTTTAGCACTAAAAGTGTTAAGCAACAGTTGGTTTAAATTTCCATGTTCATGAAAACGTAGGCAATTGAACACATTTTCTAACCAACGTCCTCAGGCTTTGTTTCCTATAAAAATTATTCTTTAATATTTGCATTGTTTCCTCATAAAATTATTTTTTAACTTCACTATTTTTTTTCTCCAGAAAAATTTTCTTTATTTCACATTGTTTCCTCAGAAAATTATTTTTTAAATTATTCTGACATATTATCTAGAAAGAAATTAATTTCTGTAAAATTTTGTCCACAAAATACTTGTGTCATGTCGAACTTCAACCTTAATCAGAGAAATTCTTGGTTTTATATTACAAATCAGCACTATGGAAGAATTACATTTTAATATTTGCATTGTTTCCTCATAAAATTATTTTTTAATTTCGCTATGTTTTTTGACAATTATTCTTCAATCTTGCTGTTTTCTCATTATTTTTTAAATTATTCCATCTTTCCTGACGACTGCATAGTTTCTCCTGCAAACAGTTTCTTCCTTTATAAAATTAAAAATTATTCCACCCTTGTGAGGAAATAATTTGGTAACACAGGGTAAAACTAAAATGAACACATAAACATTTCCATTTCATATTATTATGCAAATACTGTCCTCATGATATAATTTATAGTTAACAACACTTTCCAAGTTTAACAAAATGTTTTTAAAAAAAATATATATATGTAAATAAAGACAAATTTTCTAAAATTTAAATTGTGCCACTTACTAATAATGTAAACCATATCAAAAATATTTCTGTACAGTGAAACAAGTTTACATCTTAATGCTCACACGCGCTTATTAAACATATTTACGGTTTATTTTGGGTGGTAGCATATTTTTTCTCAAACATTAAATCAACTGAAATTTGTAAATAATCTTCTGTCCTCAGGTTATATTTTATCAATTTTAAGAAAATGTGAATAACCATGCTAGCTGGTTGGATGAACTAAAATATAAAAACACTATATTGAGCTTCAAAATTGGTGCATGATGTTTTGTTTACCCACATTGGGTATTGTCTCAATTAACCAGGCCAATGAGCCTAGCATCTGTTACCAATGGCCTATAAATTAAGAATTTCACATCACATTGGCCTCTGACCTAAGCTGACAACATTGTCTTCAAAAAACAACTAAAGATTTCAATATCCGTTTAACTATAGTTATAGCTATAGCTAGCTCCACGTTTTCCAGAAGCATCTATATTGTCTATTCACTGCCACCTATAGTACATCATCAACTCTATCAACTCTTTAGCTTCAATAACATAATGGCATCAAATAGCGGTAAGAAAAGCGTTTTGTTTGCAAAACATGCTGCCGCTGTGGAGCCTCATCTGCGCACATTAAAAGATTGGGTGCAACTTGGCAAGGAATCCCTTGTCCTAATTTCGAACTCATACAACATGCCTGTGAAGGGTTTAACCATGTCTCAGCTCGCCCAAGCTCTATTTGACAAATTTCGTCGCGAAGCAAACCCCTTTTCATCAGTCGATGATGAGACAAGTCCCACGAGTTTCCTCGACCAGTCTCATGCAAGTTTTCATTCTGGGGAAGATGGTCCCAGCAGCCATGTTGGACAAGAGAATAGGAAGCGCGGCGTAGCTACTGTGGAGGAGAGTGACGTTCACCAAGACGACCCCCAGGAACCCAAACGTACACGTGTGGATGCGGACTTTTCAAACTTTTCCCACGACATGAAGTTTTTTTTGCGAAAAGAGCTGCAAAATTTAGTCAGCACCCAGAACTTTGTTTCGCCTCAAGGGCAAGGCCAGCTGCCTCGTCCTCCCCTTTTTGACTTTTCGGCCGCCGGTTCACTCTTGCCGCATACTATCCATAATGGCGGGTCTAGCGATGTTGACTTCCAGCAGGCCAACGTCGTTCGCAGCGAGGCTCTGCAGCATGACGCTACTGTTCTGGATCCTATTTCTAGTGTGTGTCTCCCGCCCATTCCCAAACGGTTTTTGGACAAAATTAAGTCGCGTGAGTACGTGAATTTTGATGCTCTTTTGCCTCCATCTCCACACTCTTCTGTTTTGTGTACTTCTCTTCCCATGGACGATCTGGGGGAGTTCGATCTGAATATCCAAAATGTGGACGGTGCCCCCAAGGTGTCCTTATCCCAAAAAATGGCAGGGAAGGGTAAGGTTAAGGATTTTAATTCTTGGGTTTCTGCCTGGACAACCTATATGAGGTGCATGGTTTGGTTTTACCCTCATCTTGTCCAACAAATGTTGGCCTACCAAACCTTCATTAGCCAGTTTGCCTCCCAGTACGCTTTTGCGTCTGTTTACACATACGACCAACTTCACCGGTTGCAGCTGGCAAATAATCATTCCCATAGGTGGGATGTTGTTAACGATGCACTGTTTAATATGCACCTTAGAGGGGCCCCCTCAGTGTTGTCGCAGAAGGTTTCCCCTGTGGGACCTCCAAGATGTTTTTCTTGTAATGGCCCCGGACATTTTGCTTCACATTGCCCAAATAGGTTTGGGTCGCAGTCATCGCCCCCACAGTTTCGGAATGCCCCTCCTAGAGCCTGGCCGCCCACACATGGCAACCCCTGCATTCGCTTTAATCGAGGGCTCCCTTGTCGATACCCCTGCACCTTTGTCCACAGATGTCAGAACTGTTCCAAAGAACACCCAGCTACGCAGTGTCCATCCTGGCCCTCTAAGTTTGGTTCCAGATAGGTTTTTTCCTATCACATCTTTGGTCACAACACCCATTAAAGTTCACGTTTTAAGTCACTTCTTAGCCTCTCACCCTGACAGAGCTCTAGTAAATTTTATTATTTCTGGTTTTACATTTGGATTTAGGTTAGGATTTGACAACAGCACATTAGCCTCGGCCATCAGAAACAATAAGTCTGCCTACCATCATGGTGAGAAAATTGAGACAGCAATTTTAAAAGAACTTAACAGGGGACATACTGTTGGGCCATTCATACAGGAACCCCTTTCTAATTTTCACTGCTCACCACTTGGGGCTGCACCAAAAAAGGATGGCACTGTTCGGGTGATTCTTGATCTCTCCTCCCCCAGAGGTTATTCCGTTAATGACGGCATAAGCAAAGACAATTATTCGGTGCACTATAGTTCTTTTGATGAGGCTGTTAATTTAATTAAGTCCTTAGGTCAAGGCTGCTACATGGCAAAATTAGACATTAAGCATGCCTTTAGGCTCTGTCCAGTTCATCCCGATGACTGGCATTTACTTGGCTATCAGTGGGAGAATAGATTTTATTTTGATGTTGTGTTGCCTTTTGGTGGCAGATCATCTCCATTTATTTTTAATAATTTTGCAGATTTACTTACCTGGATTTTCATTGTCTTAGTGCACATAAAGAATTTAAAACACTATCTTGATGATTTTATCACTGCTCACCTTTCCAAATTACACTGTCAATTTTTCGTTGACACCATTATCAAAGTTTTTTCATTACTTGGCGTCCCACTGGCCCCTGGGAAAATCATTGGTCCAGTACAAGTTATTACTTACCTTGGCATCGAGATAGATACCGTCAATCTTATGATTAGACTCCCTAAGGAAAAGTTTAATGACCTTATGTCTACCTTGCTGAAATGGCAATCCTGGAAAAAGTGCACCAAACGTGATTTGTTTTCCTTAATTGGGTCCCTTTCCTTTGCTTGCGAAGTGGTAAAATGCGGTCGGATTTTTCTGCGCCGCTTGATTGACTTGTCCACCACGGTGCATCAATTGCATCATCACATTTCTCTATCGTCTGAGGCACGGAAGGACATTGACTGGTGGCTGGAATTTTTGCCATCCTGGAATGGGGTTGCCTTATTCCAGTTGGATACCATTTCATATCATAGGGCTGACCTCTATACAGATGCGTCGGATTAGGTCTTGGAGGATATTATGATGGTCGGTGGTTTTCGTTACCCATTCATTTTTAGCAAGACTATAGTATCAGTTTTTGTGAGCTATTAGCCATTGTGGTTGCCACATTTTGCTGGGGTGAAAGTTGGGGTAACAAGGAAGTTGTTTTACGTACAGATAATGAAGCGATTGTTCACATCTGGCAAACAGGGTCGTGTAAATGCAAGTACATCATGTCATTGATTAGAAAATTGTTTTTCTTTACTGCCCAGCGGAATATCAATCTCCTGTTGTGTCACATAGCTGGCAGTTCCAACACTTACGCTGATGTCCTTTCTCGATTACAGGTTCCAAAGTTCAAAGCCATATGCTCAGAGGCAGAAGTTTCTCCTACAATTGTCCCCAAGTCGATCTCGGAGTTCTTGGACACGTTATGAATCGCTACTTGATTTCAGCACTTTCACCCAATACTAGGTCTACATACCTATCTGGAATTCGCAGCTTTCAACGGTTTTGCAACCAAATTCCTGCACTAATGTTTCCACTTAAAGAGCTTACTCTGCAACTTTTTGTTACGTTTCTTGCTGGACGAGTCAAATTTTCCACAATCAAAGTGTATTTGTGCAGTATCCAATACCAAAGCAATATTTGTGGTTACAATGAAAAACTAGTCTCCATGCACAAATTGTTCTATGTCTTACGAGGTATTAGACGTTGTCACCCTCAAGTAGTCAGTCGTCGGTTACCCATCACTCCTGCTCATCTACATAAAATGTTGACATTGATTGACCACACCCAGTTTTCTCCTCATGACAAAGCCTTGTGGAAATGTATTATTCTTGTTGCCTTTTTTGGGTTTTTACGTGTTTCGGAATATGTTTGTCCCTCCAATTCCTCGTTTGACCCAGCCATCAATCTGGCACCTTTTGATTTTACTTTTTCTCCCTGTGGCAAAGTTATATTTTTACATATTAAAGCATCCAAAACAGATCCCTTTAGGCAAGGAATCAAAATCCGCCTGGCCAATATTGGAGGAAAATTATGTCCCGTTAATGCAATTAGACAATACCTACTGTTTCGGGGTGGCACACATGGTCCTTTGTTCATCCTTTCCAGTGGCGATTTTGTGACAAGGAAATATATTTCAGCCTTTTTAAGTATTAGCCTTAAAAACAATTTAGACCTGAATACACATAGTTTTCGGATCAGTGGTGCCTCTGCAGCGGCCTCTTGTGGTTTATCAGAATCCGTCATTAAAATTCTTGGTAGGTGGTCTAGTGACTGTTATCGGCGATACGTGCATGTCTCGAACAACGCTTTGCTAGAATGGAGCAGTAGTATGGCATGCCTTAGTGGTGTTACTAAATTATGGGACACACAATTCCTGTAACATTGGGATATATATTTGTTTTTGTGTAGCATTTCCCTGATGCTGTTGTAGTTATATTCAGACGTTATGGGTGTCATTGTTATGATAATGTACCTGTAAGAAAGTTGTACATATCTTTAGGACAGGGTTCTATTTGTGCCCTGGTTGATGTTTGTGAAAACTGTTATCTTCACTCCCATATACGAATTTTTATTTTTTATTTCACTATAAATAATGTTCTTTAGAACATTGTAAACATAAGCAATGTCATGTGGTAGGACTTAAAAATTTGGGGAAATTTGGGGATGCTGGGCTGCCTTCGTCAGCCTTCGTTTTGTGGTATGTGCGTACTCATGAGATAAGGGCAATTTTACACGAGTAGTTTTAAAAAAAAGAGAGAAAGGAAACAAGTACAAGTTGTAAAAAAGAGAGAAAGGAACCAACAAGAAGTTGTAAAAAAGAGAGAAATGAAAAAATGAGAAGTTGTAAAAAAGAGAGAGAAAGGAAAATACAAAAGTTGCAAAAAAGAGAGATAAAGGAAACAACAAAAGTTGTAATAAAAAAGAGAGAAAGGAAACAAAAGAGAGAGAAAAGAAAACAACGAAGGACTGTTGTAAAAAAGAGAGAGAAAAGAAAACAACGAAGGACTGTTGTAAAAAAGAGAGATAAAAGAAAACAACGAAGGACTGTTGTAAAAAAATTGTGAGAAGGGAACAACAGGTAGTTGTTGAAAACAAATACGCTTTATGAGATTAGGATAGGTGTCACGGAGAGTGTTATAAAATTGGGTACACGCGCAGGAGAGTTTGTGTAATTTTGCTTGCCCAGCATCCTCACACTAGCTATGTTGTGTCAGTGCCTAAAAATGATATTTTTAATACTGCATTTTTGTGAAATAAAGAAATCTCCAGACATGCAAGCAGTGAAAAAAATCTAACATGGTTAAAAACGGGACTTTCCAGTAGTGTTTTGTATGTTGGGTGGTTTGTTTAAACAGGGCTTTAAAAACACCCCCTAATTTGACTGTATAAATTTGCACTTAAGCAGTATTTTTTATTTTATTTGCTGATATAATATAATTTTTCGGACTGAAAGTTGGCAAATTAAAGGATCACAACTAAAATTATTCCAAAGCAACAGCTAGAGGCTAGCTAGCTAGCTTCCCTGACCCAGACTTGTCTTAGTTTAGAGTAAGCTGTAATTCATTGGCGTGGACTTTTATACAAAAAGAAACTTGTTTCTTACTTGTCATAAAGTAGCTAGCTAATTCAATAAGGTTTTGTTCCTGTTTTTTGTTGCAAGTTTGGCAAATTAAACGATCACAACTAAAATTATTCCAATGCAACTGTTAGAGGCTAGCTAGCTTCCATAACCCACACTTGTTTTAGTTTTAAAAAAGCTGTGAATTCATTGGCGTAGACTTTTATACAAAAAGAAACTTGTTTCTTACTTGTTATAAAGTAGTAAGCTAATTTAATAAGGTTTTCTTCCAGCGCAGCCATTGGGTCCCCCCAAAAAAAACTAAAATGAAAGGGGTCTGGACAGCACTGCATGTTTACAGCATGCGGTATTTCGCAGAACAATAAAAATTAAAAGAGACCAACTAAATTAATACAAGTATTAATACAATTATAAAAACATCAAGCAAACCGTTTTTGCTGTTTTGCAAGTTATTTAATCGACAAACATTAAAAGCATGTTGTCTCACTTGCTTTCCGCATAATTAGCTATAAAATGCATGCGTCAGCCATATTGCGCTATTTTCGATATCGGCATAGAAAAAAAATCAAGTAAACGATAAATATAGCTCAGCATTTTTTATTGCTATAAGGCTTTGTCGCTAATCAATTTCTATTTAGCGATAATTTTATTGTTTTTTCAATTAATTATTGCTAAATAACTATCGATAATTATAGCTTGTTATCAAATTCCCTGGAATCGTCACATATATTATACATGGCTCTACACCATTTTGGAACATGTAAGTGATGCAACTGGAAACACAGCTAATTATTTTCTCCATTGAAATCCAGGTCAGTACTATATATCGACAAACATATTCTTCTATTCTTGGCTTGCAGGCATACACTGAAATGTTTTTTCTAATGTGTGATTTCAAACCGACCATGGTTTCTTGTTTTGTATTTAAGAAACAGGTTATTATTGCATTTTTACCTTGAGTATCCCTTAAAACTTGACCTTGTTAAGATCCTTTAATTTAGGTTGTCATATTCTTTAAAATTCTGCATTATTTAATATAGAACTTACCTTTAATTTTACTAAACCAGAACTTTTCGCCAAGTTGTGAAAAACAATTTGGATTTTTGCGACAGTTTGTCCTAAAAAGATATCAATAATTTATATATTAAAATGAAAAAATGCTTTAATAAACAATGGACCAGATATCTGGTATAAGAGAGGATTATTCAAAGTTATTTTTATTAAACTAGCTGAGTAACTAAGCCTCGAACGCCAGGTTGAGCACTTAAGTGCTCTTAAGTGCTGGCAAATCATGCAGTTAGAGAGCTTTTGTACAAGTATACTATAGTTTTCTCATTCAAGGTGTGTGATCGCATACCCACGCCTTCACGTGTGTCTATAATCATTTTAGGTGTGCTTTTCTCTTTACTTGATCACACACTTTGATTATTCTTTAAAATGCCTTCTATTTTTCCTTTTTGATAATATAATTTTTAAAATTGTAGTCCCCATGTGATTACAGTCGTGACCTTCACAATCTTTATTACATTGTGCATTTTTTATTAAATAAATAAAAACATAAGCAGTTACTAAATAGATCAAGAAACAGATATTAAACTATTCGAAGTAAAAAGAATGTTCCCATCAAAATGGGATAATAGAAGGCAAAAACATCACTTTAAGTCATTTAAAATCTATCAAAACATGACTGGGAAAGATTATACTGAGAGAATTGTTTATTTCCAAAGCATTTTAAAATGTATTTGTGTATGTGTAAAACTTATCTCCCACTCCGTATAAGTTAAACTTAAAATGTTCACTTTTCCTCCGTCATATTGAAATGGTTTTCTGTTCGAAACTTTTCAGATTTAATCAGATTTTGATGTCATTAGATCGCTCAGTGGTGTGCTAGTTATATGAAAGGGCAAAGCAATAGAGGTTTTAAAGTTGCTATACGATGTTAAAGGCGCGTAATCACCCTTATCGAAAAAAAATAACACATACATTTTTTTTATTTATTTCAAAGTTCAGACGGAGTTATGACTTTTCTGAAAATTTGAGGATATAAAACTTACTAGAAATGGAAATAATGGTACTTTAATATCTATCGAATTTATTGTTGTTTTTTTCCAGCCACCATATTTAATGATCTTGTTGATCTCTTATTCCCGTCTAATAAGCAGGCCGTCCCAAAATATTCGTGTGAAACCGTAGGTAAACAAACGGCCTTAACTTTAAATGAGCACTGAGATGGAGTTCGATAAAATTGCCATTATGGTAGGCTGTTCTTTTTAAGCTTTCCTGGCAAGACTTGGGTCTCATCCTCAAAGTACTCGTATTCACTATACAACGTCGTGTTTTTCTTTTCTCTGCAACTTCCACGAAGAGATGTATTCCCTTCGCTGCGTTTTTCCTTTTGGTTCTGTTTAAAAAAGTGGCCGCGGGTAAAAACATCCGTGTCACTTTCTCCACTGACAAAATAAAACCAAACAGAAAGAAGAAATCACAGCATTGTCTCGTGGTTATTAATTATGATAATCAATGCTTATCACGCTCTTTCTTTTTTTATTAACATGACCGGGATTATTGCATATTGTAAGCAAAAAAACCCAACAGGGGAGAATGCTCATTGTGATAGTTGAAGATAGTTGAAGCACTACGGAGATAATTAAATTTAGAGCATAAAAGGGGAAATTCTGAAAATTTAGGTATTCTAATTGTCTAGATCTCATACTGTCTCCATAATGAAACGACTAACTATTTGAACAAAGGAAAATAATCAAAAAGTAAGACAGCTAGCGAGGCGCAGCTGTCTTCAGAAACAACAAGAAGAAGAGGTCAGTGTTGCAAAGAAGTCTGATTTCAGTAAGTTAAAACGTTTAAATAATAAAGAATAACACAGAAACTTCGATTGATTTATCTGATTTATCATGTTCGGAACTTTGTTGATACATTTATAAAAGCATTACGATGGAAACACAGCTACAGATGCTCTCCCTCATTCATTATTTTTTCTATAATGGCATGAATCCAGCAACCATGTGAACGATTTTGCTGTGCGTTTATTACCGCATGATTCGTGCAATGAAATGCAATGAAATGCAATGGCGGTTCTGTAGGCGAAGAGAAATTGAGGTGAGTTTGCTATTTCTATGAAACATTTGAACATGTTATGGTTGTCAGTTTTCAATAAAATTTTCAGGATAATGTTTTCTCATGTATATCTTTCGATTTTTACAATAAAATAGGCACGTCAAAAAAATTTGCCAACAAGGTGATTACGCGCCTTTAATGTTTCTGGCAACTTAACTTGGTCCATGTGACTCCAGATGTAGTTTTTAAAATATTTATTTTTCTTTTCACTTGACCACCATCTTCAACCTTCTTCTTTGTTTTATTTTTAAACTAGCTCCAGTCTTTTTTGTGGGACTTATCTTTTCAGGCCCGCTTCAATTATTATATACTGCCTTCCAAAGTTCTTTAGGAGCGATTATGTTTTTTAATCCAATTTTTAGCGTCATATGGACTTCCATTAGCCAATCCATTAGCGTACAAATGATGCTAAAAAGTCAAAAAATCAATAGTATGTCGGAGAGACCCTATTCTGACCCAACTTAGAACACGGCCCGTCTAAAGACGGGACAGACCATCTTTAGACATGGTGGCTTATCTTTTGACTTGGTGGCTTATTTTTTGACATGCTGCCCTGTCAATTGACGGTCCAGGACCAACTTGCCACATGGCGTTAAAAGGTGTTTGCATAGATCAAGACCTTGTATTTAACGTAAACTAACTCCGATAAAGTGAAAAAACTGAACTGCTGCAACTTTTTCTGGCGTATTGTTGTATATGGCTAGCTGAGATTAAATCGAGTTATGCATTTCAAGATTGTTGTGGGTAGCAAAAACATCACTATATACTTGGCAACTTTTTTGGTGCATGACAAGATCAGCAATGCATTTTTTAAAGCAGTTAGAGACTTCCTTGTTGTATGATTGGAGATGTTTTTACCGGGATTGTTCTGTTCATAATGACTAGTTAAATAATTCTGACTCAGATATCAAGATATATATATATATATAACATTCAGCTCAGTGTAATGTAATGTTATAGGTAGCTAGCTGTATACAGCTAGCTAGCTATTTTTTAAGCTATTTATGCTTAGCTACTTTTTAAGATAATCTTTGATGGAATTATTGCAACTTGACCTATTACGTAATTTGAGAGGCAGAACTGCTTTGGCTGGGGCAGCCACGATTGAAATATTTTCTTATATATTTAAGAAAAAGAGACTTATGAGTATTTATTAAAAGTATTATTATATATGTGGTAATTTATAATTTATGTGATGAGTCTCACCAGTTTCGAGCAATACAATTATTTTCAGGAGTGGTCCACAAGCAGTTCTGGAGCCTTTAAAGCTCCCATTTGAGCTACAGAAACCTTTTTTGAAATTCTTGCCCAACTGGACGGCAGCCTTATGTGGGGATCAAACCCACAACCACTTGGACATGAGTCGAACACTCTAACAACTGTGCTACTAATCCCCATTTATCAAATTTATTTGTCAATTTATGTCTGTGTTTGTTCAATTTTTAAGAAAAGAAAAATTTATGACATAGTATTTTTATTGCTCATTACTTTAGCTATATTTGTAATAGATTATATTTAGAGAATTCATGATTTATTCTCCTCCATATATTTTTTGTTCTCTTTAGTCCTCTCCTAAAGACACTGCATTTATCCACAGTTGGGCCAGGCCTGTCTATCTATCTAAACAGTGTGTTGACCATGTTACAAGGTTTACCTTTAGTCTGGGAGTCTTCAGACTGACCCATGTTGTGGCTATTTTTAAAAAGTGTCAATAGTTGGGCCTGTCCCTTTTTTGGTACGATTTTTGAAAGCACAAGTGTCCTTTGTCAATAGTTAGGCCTGTCCCATCTTATGACACAGTCTTTTAAAAGCATGGGAATTGTTTGTTAATAGTTAGGCCTGTCCCATTTTATGACACATTTTCTAAAATTGCAAGAGTCCTCTGTGTACAGGTTAATTTGTCCCTTCAGATGACACAGTTTTTAAAAGCAGGAGATTCCTCCATCAATAGTTGGGCCTGTTACCAACCTAAGACTAATTTGCATACATTTGCCCAAAATTGGGCTGGGCCATCCCAACTCAGAACGCACTGACCTGTCTTTTGACGGGTCGTCCTGTCTAAAGACGGGCCATTCCCGCGTCCAAAGTTGGTCCGGTGTCCGTAGTTGGGTCAGAACAACACAAGGGTTCCGATAAGCCGCATACGACGTAAAAAGTGCGGGCGAGTTCGCCGTTTTGAAAAAAATTCAAGTATTCGCCCGAAAAAACCCGCATAGACCCGAACAATGCCTGAAAAAGAAAAAGAAAAACAGACACTAATGATTCAAAAAACTATAAAAATTAAAATAAACTTACTATGTGGTAGCGAAGTTCTTAAAAGAACTGTTTTTGATAAAATTTACTTTATAAATAACTTATATATAAACTTTATTAACTCCTTTCTTTTCAAGCGCCTTCTTCCAACTATCGTCCACATGGTATATTACAAGAGGGTTGGCATTTCGGGAATGCTCCGGGCGAGTTCGTGAAAGTGCGGGCGGTTTTGGAGGACAACCCCTAATTTAATTCGAAAAGTCGCCCGAACTTGCCCTTGTATATATGCAGGCGTTTGTGGCTTATGATAGATAGATAGATGTGCATATTTTACATGGCTAGCCTCACAAATATCGAGGAATATACCCTGTCTATATTTCCAGGAGGGGCCATGGCTTAGATGGAGAGTCCTAGAGTATTTAATGCTCATTTTGAGCTACACAGACCCAATTAGGGCCCATGCTCTACTAGACAACCCCCAGCAACATCCAACGGCCCACCAGTGTGCCATCTCCCCAATTTCCCTCACATGGCTTTGGGTTAACCCGGGGCTATGGTAACATTCACTTGCCCATGTTGAATCGTCGTCAAGAGGAATCGAACCCCGGTCTCCCGCACAGAGTACGAGAGCTATAACCACTAATCTAACGTACGAGAGCTATAACCACTAATTATCGGCACCCTCTTCTTAGAACAACCCCATTAGTAGTAGTAGTATTTATTTCGTGTGAGATAACTGTATATTTTACATTAAATAAATACCTACGGGGAGACCATCAGATAGTATAAATACTAATGTAGGTGATGGCCACCTATATAAGATCAAACGATTGCAATAAGCAGTATGACACTACAAAAAAAAAATTTTTAGTAAAATCTTTTTTATGCAGTGGAGAGATTAGTGTTATAGCAATCCAGAAGATAAGTTTTGCAGATTTTTTTTAGTTGTTTTAGAGTGAGAGAGGCTAGGTTGTATTGGTGAAAGTGTTGTTGGATATTGTTCCAATTAATGATAGATTGGTAACGTATAGATTTGAGACCAAAGGAGGTAGTCCTAACAGAAGGTCTAGCTAGAAGTTTAATGGATTTACTTCTTGTTGAATGATTAGATGAATGGCAGACCAATTTAAAAATATCACAAATATTACCTGGAGAATGCAGATTTATAATATTAAAAGTTAAAATAATGTTGAGAAATTTTATAACATCTGAAAGAGTAAGAATATTAAGATTAAGAAAAATAGGATTTGATGGTGAGTTAAAATTAGAAAAAGTAATGATTCGGAGAGCAGCTTTTTGTAAGCGAAAAATTCTACACGACTTTGAAGTGAGACCCCACACTTGCGGACTATAAGAAATATGAGAAGAAAATAATGCATGGTAAATTGAAAGTAGGATATCCTTAGGCACATAATATCTTAGTTTGCAAAGAGCTCCATTTGTTTTTCTTAATTTATTGCCAATATAAGATATGTGAAAATCCCAATCTAGAAATTCATCTATTAATATACCTAGATATCTTACATGAGATGAGAATTCAAGTTTTTTTTCATTTAATTTCAGCCTTATATCATAGTTGACTGCTTTATGTCTTTGCCTAAATAGGATGACTTCAGTCTTTGCTACATTTAATGCTATTTTATTTGCAGTTAGCCATTTATATATACATTTTAAATCTATATTTAAATGCTTCTGCATTTTTTTTCAGATTATGGTTAGCATATAACATGCAAGTGTCATCTGCAAAATGAAAAATTTCTGAAAAAATTATTGAGTTAATTAAATCATTAATATAGAGTAAAAATAAAATAGGACCAAGAACGGAACCTTGGGGAACTCCATGTTTAATAAAAAGTTTTTTAGATTTGGTGTTAGTTAGGGAGACATATTGTACCCTATCGCTGAGATAGGAGCGAAACCAGGAGTTTGTTACACCTCTAATTCCATAATGTTCAAGCTTTGAAAGGAGAATTTCGTGTGATACAGTATCAAAGTATCATTAGTTAAGTACACAGAAAATAGTGGATTAAAATGTCATGCCCCACTCACTATGCACAAATGTTCTCATTGGTGCAGCAGAAGAGGACATAAAATACAGGCTGAAAACAGAGGTTCTTGTTTATTCTAAAAAAATGTGACTTTTTCTTTTTCCGTGTGAGGCAAAAAAATGTGTTTGTCCTGGAAATAAATTTAACTACTTGAAGTTTTCAAAAAAGCTTAATAAAATCTAGCTATTTTTAATTAATCGCTAAACGTTAAAAGAAAATCACCTGCATTTGCCTGGTTCACAAGTAGGAGCGTTAAAGTTGACTACTGCATTATTTGCAGACATACTTTTTCACTTTCGTTTCCCACAGCTACCATCTTTTCCCGCGCGTGGTACGCAATGGGAGCAAATATTCCAAAGGAGCGCTGAATATTCAAAAACAAATTGGCGCCTTGTTACGAAGAAGACGAATTAAAACAAAGATCTCAAAGCTCTTCTCGCTCGCAGACGTCTTTCAAAATGGAGGCAAATTCAACGTGTCACAAGCTTCTTTCATTTATAATTTTATCGTTTTTTACTATCTCTTTGGTATATGGGAAAACTCTTGTATTACTAGATAATCCTAGCATTAAGGAAACACATTCAATATTTTTTAATAACTTAAAAGGTGAGTTTATTCCTAGACGTTTGTAATATATTTATTATGGGGCAGTGTCCATCATACTCAGAGTTTGCCACCGAGGCACTTCAATATACCGTTTCTTTTTCAATCCCAGAAACGTCAATGCATGGCAACTGCAAATCACATTCTGGAAGTACAAAAAAATTTGTGATAGCATACAGCGATCTGTGTCTTATCCAGACCAGTGTTTTTTATGATTTTTATTTTCCTTTCAAGGGTGCTACAACTTCACCAGATTTCACTTTAATAGATCTGGGAAGATTCTCTTTGTAAACCCAAATTTTTACCTACATGTAACAAGAAGCTTAAAAACAGTATTGGGCTAACTTTACATTGTTTACCGAGCATATCTTGCTTCTTTTTCTCAAGTCTGAAACCTATAGACCTTTTTGAATGTTTACATTTTCCGCGGTAAGCCCTTCTGGCTCTAACAACTGCGTGGCAGGCAGAAAGATGCGGAAGCTTGCTGAAGAAAGGTATTTTTTAGCCCATTTCTTTCTACGGAAATATTTTTGAGGCTTTAAACTATTATCGAGTGTAGATGGGTAACTTCTGACTGACATATATTCATATAAAGTCATAATGATACCTTTGTGCGAAGAAACAGACTAAAAAGGACCTCACTTCACCTAGCGCCCCCATCTTTTTGCCTGCCACACAATTGTTAAAGCCGAAAGGGCTTACCGCGGAAAATGTAAACATTCAAAATGGTCTATCAAAATTGTACCTCCACTAGCAAAATTGTAACATTCATCAGTTAAGGCCATTTGTGACATGGGTGGTTATGATTTAACTTTATTTTCAATTGTCAGTGTCAGGTAATGTTTTACCTTCCAAATAAGCCATAACAGGACGCCAACCACAAGGTAAATACATATTGTTATTTATAAAATTTCACATACAGCACATGAAGCATTATCTGCATCACTTAAATTATTTCACTGCCCTGTTCCTAGATGCATGTGCCACTAAATAGTTTGGGTCAAGTTACAGAAACATTGGGTAATTATTTCTTGATGTAGAAATTATGAGGTTTCCTGATTGGAAAATTTTCCGTTTTATTGAAAGTTGCTTTGATTAAACACAAAAATTAAATGTGATATATTTGAAGATTGTAAGTACTGTAAAGATAGATTGTATAAAGAATTTAATAAATTATTTTTCATAACAAAGCAGTTCTCCTGTTACTACCAGAAAGTTAAGAGCTGAACTTTTTGGTTGTATTAAACTTTAAACTAAAATATAAACAAGAACTTACTAAGTCCAGTATGTTTGTTAGAAATTCACAATTTAGAGCAAAGAATGGAATATTATACAATCAAACTAGCTATAACGCCTACCTGTATAAGATGGCTGCCCACCTGTCTTAGATGACCACATTTGGGTACCTCAATTTGTTTTCTGGTTATTGCTACTCTATAGGACAACAACCTGTGTAACACAACCAGTGACACTATTTTCATCCCTGGAGAAGATAATACCTATATATAAGACGATAGCAGATATTCTATAGTTAGAATGGCAAATATTCAGAATATATCTGATATAAAGATTGATATATCTATAACATTGGTGGTGTCAAAATCAAGTAATTCCATAAAGTTGCCCAACTTATGCACAAATACATTTTTAAAAATTGTTTATCTTAAAAGATTGTTTATCTTAAAAATTAGAAAATCATATTTTTATTCAGTGTTTCTAACTTATTTAGTTTTGATGTTTTTTATTTAGGTCAAGGTTTCGACTTAGTTTACAAAACTGCTGATGATGCAAGTTTATCCTTAACAAAATATGGCGAGTACCTGTATAAAAATGTGATCATATTTTCACCAACAGTTGAAGGTAAGATGGAAAACATTCAAAGTTTGAATTATTTTCAGCTGTGATATGGGAGCACTCTAGCCACTTGCTATTTCTTCCTTGTTAATTAATCGCTATTTGTTGCAACAAACATTATAGTGATACAAATGATTAATGAAAAAATGGGATTCACAATTTAGCATTTTCTTCATAGAATGATTCGAAAATTGAGAATCTGGGCTTGCTAATTCAATCCTGATATCCACAAAAAGACTTCTAATACACATGTTTTCTTCTTTCAGATGTGATTCCAATGTGACAAACTATTATTTTGAAAAGGGTCTCAACTACAATAAAAATTGAATTCCAACTGAAATATCAAATTATGTTAATCAGTTTCACATCTGTTTTGCTAATATTTGTAATCATGTTGTCTTTTGTTTTAGAATTTGGTGGGTCAATTGATGTAGCTGCCATAACTGATTTTATTGACAATGGTGGTAATGTTTTGGTTGCTGGCAGTTCTGCTGTTGGTATGTACTAATGTTGACAGAGAAACAGAATATTAACGTAGCAGAGCCAACTTATAAAATCGTTTGTTTTCCAATTGTTTACCCAGTTTCAGAGCACACATATTGTGGCAATATTTACCTTGTGCTCTCACTTTAAAAATTCGCTGTAGCTCCGGTGATTAGATCGATTTGCAGTACAGTTCGGAATAGTTTTTCACCTTAGGGAAAGTAATTTTTGAATTTGTGAAATTTCGCATTTTTTTGTTCTGATTCACAAAAATTTCTAATTGCAAAATATACTAAATTGAGTCATTCACAAATTTATTCTTGCAAAAAAAAAAGCTAAAACCTTGCAGTTAGTAAAAATACACAACATGGTCTGCATAAACTGTTAAGATGGGTTAAGGATTGGAAGATATAAGAAACTCGCACAAATGTAAGAAGACTATCATCTACCCTGTCCTACCATTGGTAGCAACACAAGATTCATAAAATTTTCTTGTGAAATGGAAAAATAGATCTGAGCAAAATGGTGAAAATTTCTGACCTCAAAAATTATATCCCTTCAGTAGTCTCATACACCAGTATACATCAGAGTTTTAAGACAAAATATGGGGTCTAACTTTAGGGTCCACTTACAAAATCCAATAACCAGCCAGAATCCTTCAAGCTTTTTTTATTTAGTTTTATTAAAAAAAGAGATGATTTAAACAAAAGAATATTATTTTTTGCTTTAATATGGAAAAAATAATATTATTCACCTGATTAAGTTGTATTCTTATTAATTCTCAGGGCAAGGGTATGGTTTAAATCCCAGACAAACTTGTGTATACCATACATTTGTTCTATATCATGTGTTTTCTTGTTTAGGTACACCAATTCGTGAGTTTAGGTAGTGATTGTGGAATTGAATTTGATGAAGAGAAAACATCTGTGCTGGATCATCATAATTTCGATGTATCAGATGACGGCACAGTAAGTTGTCATTTTTTTTCTTGACTTACTCACACACTTATTGGAGTTAAATCTTCTGAATCAAGTTTTGTTTATGTGTTGAGGTGCTAGTTTTGGTATCGCTAAAGATACTACCTTCAGGGAACAAATTTTGGCGGATCGAGCGAAAATCCGCCAAAATTAATTCCCGCCAAAATTCTTTTTTTAAGCATCCACCAAAATAAATTCCGCCAAATTCTTTTTTTGAAGGATCCGCCAAAATTAATTCCCGCCAATTTTTTTTTTTTTTCTTCATCCACCAAAATCGATTTCCGTCTAAATAAACTGCAGCCAAATTTATGTTGTTATTTTTTTGTTTTTAAATAGTATTTTCAATCACCAAATCTCCTATTTGTGATCACAGTGACAAAATCACTCCTTCTAAGCTAGAAAAGAACAAAACACACGAGGATAATGAGTCTGAGTGGGAGGATGGTAACGACGATGAAAACTTCAACCGAAACGCATTTGACTTTATAATTGATGACGAACATAATTTGTAAAATAACTTTGGATTACGTTTAGAAAAGATAGGTCAATGGAATATTTAGCATTCCCATTTTTTTAACAAACTCCATCGTATGACAAAAAATTACTTAGGCCATCCGCCAAAATTAATTCCCGCCAAAATTAATTCCCGCCAAAATTATTTCTTTTAAGCATCCGCCAAAACTAATTCCCGCCAAATTTTATTTTTTCTACATCCGCCAAAATTAATTCCGCTAAAATTGGTGGATTGGGTCGTCCGCCAAATTTCTTCCCTTAAGGTAGTGACCAGTATGACAATCTTTGTATTAAGGATACGGTAACCCCCTGAGACACATACTCAGTATATTTAAAATATCTCCTCTGCTCGCTATATTAACCCTAACAAATATATATATTCTGAAAGCCAAATAAATTATCTCTAGAGTGATGATAAAATATTTCCATAAAAAAAATCCAAAAGGAGAAAAAAAATTTATATTCAAAAATTCACCCTTCCAGTTCATTTTGTTCGAACACTCCCCTCAGTAAAATTTTGTTCGTTGAAAAAAAAAATGATTTGGAAGCTCTTATCAGCTCTAAAAAACTTTGCTTTTTTTACTCCAAACCAACACGTGTTCCGAAAATATAGCATATTTTGTGTTACAATAGCTGTTTTATAACTGATTTATCTATTTTTAAGCATGATAGATCGATAACTCGATATTTCCTCACTTTCTGGCGTTAGAAAAAGCAAAGTTCTGTAGCCAAGGATATAATTATCGGCAAACAAACTTGTTTTCGTACATTTATTCCTCTTAACAATAAATATTTTTGATCTTTTTTTAAAAATATCAGGAAAATATGCCAAAGAATCAAAATTAAAAAAAAATTTTTTTTTAAAAAAATGACCCTAAAGGGGGTTTACCGTATCCTTAAAGGCTCAAAAAAGACTGCTGATTCACTGAAGCTTTCTATATCACAGTAAAATATTACATAAAAAAATATTAATTATAAAAGGACATTCTCTTTGTATTTTGAAATCTGTTTTACCACCATGGTTTTTATAATTCACAAATAAAACTTCAGTGTATTTATCATTAGAGACATGGATTCAAAACTATAAATGAAACATTTCTGGTATTACTAAGATTTAACCATAAACTAAGATTTCTTTACACAATAGCTAAACATTTGTTAATAACTCTTTTTTCAGCACACCACTGTATTATCAGAAGGCAAGAATTTAATTAAATCAAAGGTCATGTTTCCGTCAACAGTCGAAGCACCCATCTTGTTTAAAGGAGTTGGGATGACAGCTGGACTCTGATAACCCACTTGTGTTAGAAATATTAACAGCGTCTTCAACTGCTTATTCGTATTATCCTGATGAGAAAATCACTGAGGTCAGTGTTTACTCTCTTTTTATACAACATGTATATACTATCCATCAGTCTGCATATATATTCTTAAGTTCTATAACACATTTTTTTTATAGTAATCCACTGGCTGTTGGTAAAAACACACTTCTTATTGGTGGCCAGCAAGCTCGAAACAATGCGCGAGTGGTATTTTGTGGCTCATTGGATTTCTTTAGTGATCAATTTTTTATGTCAGGAGCACAAAATGCTGCTCAAACTGGATCGAAATTGTGAGTCAAATAAGATACCTTTCTTTCGCTTGTGACAGTTTTCTAGGGTTCATGTGCAAATATTAGTCTTTTTTCTTTCTCTTTGAATTTTGTTTTTTGTCAAACCAAATCATTCCATGAAAATTTTTTCTTTTAGCTTTCCTCAGTCTGGAAACATGAAAGTTGCTATTGATGTTGCCAAGTGGGCTTCCAGCAAAGCGGTCTCATTCGAGCCGTTTTAGTGTCTCATCATTTAGTCGGCGAAAAAATTCCTCCTTTAGCTTACACCATCGAACAGAACGTTGTTTTACAACATTAAGGTCGAAGATTTGCAAATGGTAAATGGGTGCCATTCCAGGCTAGTGATGTGCAAATGGAATTCTTCCGTATCGATCCTTTTGTGCGTACTTACTTGAAGCCGTCAGCCAGTGGAATATTTAGTGTTCAATTTAAATTGCCGGATGTTTATGGTGTGTTCAAATTTAAAGTTGATTACGATCGAATTGGATATACTCATTTGTTTAGTTCAACACAGGTGAGTTGTTTATTGTTGTTGTTGCTTTCAAATCTTTAGTCCTGTTTTATTACTCTACCTGGCCAACAGCCTACCCTGCTTACATAAAACCATAAGGAGGAAGCCATCTATTTAGGAGCTAAACGAATGGCGTTCGATTTATATTTATTATTTCGAATGTCTGATCGAATAAAACGGTTTTTATTCGATATATCATTCTGTTTTTCATCTAGGTTTCCGTCCGACCAAAGCAACACACACAATACGAACGTTTCATTGTATCAGCCTATCCATACTACGCATCAGCCTTCAGCATGATGATTGGTATCTGCATCTTTAGTGTTGTCTTCTTACACCATAAGGATGACAAGAAAGTCAAGGACGAATAATTTTTTTGTCGATGTAATTTTTTAGCAACGCCTACATTTTTTCTACAACATTTGTGGAGTAAGTTTATGCAATTTTTTAATAAGAAAAGCTTTCTTTTTAAAATTTATTTTAAAGCTCAACTATGTGTCGCTAACCATACCGTAACATCGCATTGTCTGCGTTTATGCCTTTTGCGTTCTCTTGATTAACTTCGTTTCGTCTGCGTTTCGCATTTTTTCGTTTGCCATTAACAGATTACAAATTTGGGATTTTTAGATTTGTTTAATGTTAGGGAATCTTATTGTACTTCTACAAGAATACGAGAGGTAAATATTGAAGCTGGAAAGATGTCCAAATGTCATTCATTGATCGTTTTTTTGTTTTTTTTTCAACCCATTAAAAGTCATTCAAAGAACTCAGTTACCATCCTTATTCTTGCTGCGATTACTAGCAACCCAATGAGAACCAATAGGTAGTAGGTGGGGGTAGAGCTTGTTTAACGATTTTATTGCACATGCATTAGACAAGTAAAACATACAGAGATGGTGAAGTCGTAATGTATTCAGCTTGTGCTCATAAGGTTGCAGGTTTAGGTCTACACTCCTGCGCACCTTAAATATCATACGGGGTCCGGGTCAAAATTCCTATTCGGGTACTGGCGCAGATTCGGTTTCTGCAATAGCGTTCTGTCGCTGATTTGATTTCGGCGATATAATTCTGTCGCAGTTCTCATTTCAGCAATACAGAGGTTATTCTTGTGCAAAATTCTAACTCTTCTTATCAATATCAAATCAATTTTTGTTAAGTGAGACGGACGTGCGAACGGACGTGCTTTCGTAGAAATATTTTCATTTACCTTTAAAACACAAATAACGAACTTATTATCAGTATAAAGTGGTTCTATTACTTGTTGTGGTTACTGGAATTACATTGAAAGTTGTTTATTGTTTGGATTTTCATGTGATACTTTCACAAGATATTAAAGTGTTTTTCAGTAGATGGATTTTATTCACAGAGACGCGGCCTTTTTCCTTCATAAAAATGGCATCTTATGATGGAGTGCTTTCATTCTGTTTATTGATAGTAGCTTTACACGTTAATGAGTATAACTCAACTGTGGAAAATATTCCCAAAGCCAGCTATCCGCACTAACTTACAATGGAATATTAATGCAGCACGGGATGAAAAGATCGAGACTATCAAAGGCAAGAACACTATATTACGCAAATACTGTCTGCACTCTTCGCCTGTTACTATCAAATGATATTGAAGTGAACCCGGGACCTACAAAAAACAACAACAAACAATACGTAAAGCACCGAAATGTCCGAAGTGCGAGAAAACTATTCGTTCCCAACAGCAAACAAGTTTCGTGTTGTGTGTGTCAAAATCTGTATCACCCTTAATGTTCTGCGATTAGAGTGAGCAACAAGCAATCTGTTACGCCCAATGACTGGATTTGTACAAATTGCGTTCACACCGTTTTACCATTCTCAATGTTAGATCATTAGACGACACATGCGACTTTGACGCTTTTCATTACCGAACGAAAACATCCTAGTTGATCACCTACAACGTATAAACGAACATCGTAACAACATATCTATCGCTCATCTTAATACGCAATCGATAGCTTCCACCTTTGACGCGTTTCAATTTTGATGATTCAACAAATACAAGTTCGACATTCTTTGCAGTGACGAGAAACATGGTTGAAAAGGTAGCGTTCATCAGTACAATTACGTTCAAGTCGAAGGATACGAAAACTTTCTTCAGAAATCGAGAAAGGGCAGAGAGGTGGTGGAGTAGGGTTTTTATATAAAAGATAATATTGTCACCAGTGAACGTAAAGACTTCAACAAACTCGACCAATCAATAGAACATCAATGGATTGAAGTGCGTGGCCGAAACAAAAACACCCCATATTTAGTTGGAGTAATGTATCAACCGAGTTCTGATGAAAACATCAAGTTAGATTGGTTAGAAAAACTGGACAGTTTGCTGAGTAAAATCTGTGTTTAGTGGAATGGTGTTATTATTTTAACTGGTGATTACAACATAGATCTCTTAGCTGATACAGAATCGTCTCGTAGATATAAAAATATCTTGTATTCATACTCGCTACAACAACTGATTACTGAGCCAACAAGAAAATCGAAAACACTAATTGATCACATAAGCTGTAATATACCACAAAAATTGATTCATCAAGATGTTATATATACCCATGAAATAAGTGATCATGACATGCCGTACGTTATCTTGAACATCAAAAAGCAGCGGTACGAAACCAGATATAAATGGCAGAGGAACGAGAAGGCTTTCAATCTTGATAAGTACAAAGCAGACTTTCGAAATCTCCCATTGAATCTTGTCTTCAGTTTTGATGATCCTGCTGACCAGATAAGTGTTTTGAATAAGCTAGTGTGTGACTGTATCAATGATCATGCCCCGCTTAGAAAAATTAAATTGACGCGTCCTCCATCACCTTGGATGAATGACCCGAAAATAAGCTCGTTACAAAATCACACAGAGATATTACGAATGAAATCCAAATTGAGTCAACTAGTAAGCGATCGAGAAAGCTACAATAAATCAAAGTCAAAGTTGAAACGAAACATCAAAGAAACAAGACAGACGTTTCTAAGAAAAGCACTTTCTTTAAAGCAACCAAAGGAAGTGTGGAGGACAGTTAATCAAATTCTTAAACAACAACACAAACGAATTAGACACAGCCCAACTGATATCAACCAGTACTTTTGTACTTTGGCGAGTGAACTGACCAACAAGAAACACTAACACCGTTAATGCCGAATTCATAGAAAACCTACCAATCAATAACAGTGAAAACTCTTTCAAAATACAACACACTAATTACAACGAAGTTAGAAATATTTTACTGAGTTTAAAGAATGATTGCTCTACTGGTTTTGATAGTGTTCCAGTAAAATATCTGAAACCAGTTGTTGACTTCGTCACTTCGCCACTTGTACATATAATTAACACAAGTATTGATAAAACAGTTTTTCCAGGTGCGTGGAAAGTGGCGAGAATTTGTCCTGTTCCAAAAATCGAAAACCCTACTCAAATTGCAGATTATAGACCAATTTCCGTGTTACCAGTTTTGTCTAAGGTATACGAACGTGTCATATTTACAACAGCTTTGTGACTATATAGATAAACAGTCTTTTAATGAATGAAACACAATCAGGTTACCGGAAGGGACACTCGACAACAACGATATTATTGAAACTAAGAGATGATATTCAAAAAGCTATGAATAAAAGCGAGGTAACCCTGGCTGTTTTAATTGACTACTCGAAAGCATTTGACACTGTACATTATGAAACTTTACCTTCTCAAATTACACCAAATGAATTTCACAAAAGAAAGCTTATTGATAATCCATGACTATCTTTCCGAACGAAAGCAGTTTGTTCAAGTGGATGATAAAACATCAAACACGCAACCTATCCATTTTGGGGTACCTCAAGGAAGCATTCTGGGCCCAGTATTATTTAACTTGTATGTCATGGATCTGTCTCAGAATGTATCATCTAACACAACACAGTATGCTGATGACACTGCATTATACCAACACTGCAAAATGAAAAATTTTGAAAACATGTGCAAAAACACTTGAGGACGATCTGAATTAGTTTATCTGGTTGGTCAACCAATCAGAACCTTCTATTTAATGATGGCAAAACGAAACAAATGTTATTCTCAACAAACAAAATGAGTTCCTATCATCATCTTGAAACAACCAACGACTGTAACATTATTCACAATGGTTGCTCAATCGAACGTAACTCAATCTCAAAAATACTGGGAATACATTTTGACGAAAATCTGAATGGAAAATCATATTACCAAAGTTACACAATCTTCCTATGCAGTAATTCGAGCACTTAAACAATGGAAACGATTTACTCCTTATCATGTGAGAAAAGAACCTCGCTGAAACACTCATTCTATCCAAACTTAATATAGTAATGTAGTATTTGGCCAATTACCAAAGTACCTATTAAATAGACTTCAGAGAGTGCAGAAACACAGCAGCATCTTATGTTCTTGGAAGATATGTGAAACAACAGACGTTATCGATCTTGGGTGGTTGCCAGTTAGAGAAAACATTGATTTCGCGACTGTTAAACTGGTACATAAAGCTTTACACACTGATACATGGCCAGACTATCTTCCATTACATATGAACACATTTAATCCACGTTTGGGTAATGAAATGACATACAACATGGTGAAGCAAAAACCGTTTTCTGAACAAGCTAACATATATAATGACCCTACCACGTAAAATAAGAGTTTGTGGAAAATTTTTACAGGTTTTAAAAACAGATGCGAAAGAGTATTTCAAAAGACAAAGGTCTAGCGAGGCTTCTGTCATTGGATACTTTCTTACCGTATAACTATTTTTATTTTCATCTTTAACGACTTGCTGAGATCAGTTGAATGGTACTTCAACTCTTCAATCCGATTTCAACAAATTAACTTTTAGCAAGTGAATAATTTTCATCATATTTACATATATTTTTTGTGGTTTAGCGTCCTGGTGTCTACTACCCCAATTTACTTAGCAACTTGTGCCTACTTATGTCTATTTTATTCAATTTATTTAAGCTACAATTTAATTGGCGAACTTATGCACTTTTGTCTTCTACTTTTTTCCACTTTCCAATTTCTTTTGTCTCCCTGTTTTCAGCCTTTTCTCAGCGTTCTGTTCCAATTACCATGTGTCTTGACTTATCTTAAGTGTAGGATTTTATAGTATTTTATTAATTGTATTATATGTATAAATTTATCATAACTTATTTGCAAATAACTTTTAACCTTTTCTCTTTTTTTTTTATGGAGAAGAACCATTTGTAAATAATGGAACCAAATACATGATTATTATCAATAATTTAGACGAAACAGAGGCATTCGTTTGACCTTTCGACAAGTTCCGATGTGCAATGAATTGTATAAACTCGTGAAGCAACACCATCATATAAGAGATCAAAGCGTACTTTCACACCATCAATATCATCATTGGTTCTACTTAACGAGTTTTTATTAAACAAGTGAGAAAGTGAAAAACGATTCCATAAAGTTCTGAGTCCTCACTTTTGTCTGATTGATGCTTGTCTTCTTTGTGCTTAATTGTAGGTGGGGACGGTGTTAAATTATTATTAACCCTCGTCGTCTCTATCAGATCGTAAAATGATCTTAAGATCGTAAAATTATCTTGAGATCGTACTGTAAAATAAACATGTCCTTGATTTACTTTAATTGCAAACTTTCTTTCTTCTTCCCCCTTGTTACAACCAACTTCGCATCGTTTTTTTACCCTAAACTCGTCCCAGTTTCCTTTATTTACGCCGTCCGCGTTATGTCGAATTGGTTATTAAGCACAAAAGAGTATGTAATTTCCTCATATGCGTTACTCGCGATGTGGACCGAAAGTTTATTACATCCATATATAGAAAGCCTACTTTTAGCAGAGTGTACACGCACTAGGATAGTTTTATTCTCGAAAGCTATAAATTCGTATTAATTTTATACTTTGCCTTCATCGTTGTTTTCGAATTTGGTCAATTTTTCATCATAAGTTATTTTAATCAAAGATATCTTCATCCAAAATGGTTACCCAGAACTATTTATTGACAGGGTCATAAAACACTTTTCTCTACATCTCGCAAAACCAAAGAAGTCACCCACACGGCTGAGAAGAAAAACATTTTGATCGTTCTCCCTTTTTTAGGTAAAACATCTTTACAAACGAGAACTAAATTAGAAAAACTTTTTAAATCTACTTTTCATTGTTGTAAACTTTCAGAACTCACACTCGCTTTTCTAACTTCTTTAGATTTAAAGACCAGTTGCCTAAAGAATTAATGTCAGGCGTCATATATAAGTATAAGTGCAGTGCCCGCAACGCCACTTATATAGGCGAGACGTCGCGTCATCTAAAGGTTCGGGCAAGCGAGCACCTCGGAGTGTCTCCCTTAACAGGTAAGAAATCAACCTCATTTAATTGTACAGCCATTAAAGATCATCTGAAAGTCTGTCACACCACATCAGACAATTGAAAGAATTTCAAAAAATATTAGCTTTTGCTTTTCTCTTTGTAAAAGAAGTACTCAGGATAACCTGGCCACGTTGCAACATCGTTTCGTTTTACATAACCCGCACTATCATATTTTTTGCTGTGTTTTCTTTTAACAAACAAAAGATGTTCGTCCAAATTTGATTTTTCTGTCTCTATTTTAAAAAGTTCACCTTTCTGATACTGCAGTAGTTTTGTTGTGTTGTGGTACATAGCTTGATTATTCGCATTTATTGAAACACGAAACTTATCTGTTCTCTCATAACTATATCCAAAATATTCATAAAACATTTGTTCTGTATCTAGAGATTCGATCTTGTTTTTGATTTTATACGGTTGGCGTGCTTGCCTCAATAAGTTTACCAGTCGGCATATATTTGAAGTGTAGGTGCATATTGTGTAGTTTGAATAAACGAGGAAATAAATGTCAACAAAAATTGACTCGATAACCTCGGCAGGAAAATTTTCTTTTGTGTAAGATTTTAAACCTTCATTTCGATAAGTTCTTGGTAAGAAAAGAAGCTTGAATTTTCTTGTGGGTATGAGACTGTTTAATTTTTTTTCAATGTTTTTGTCATCACTAGCAACATATATTCGCCAAGGGGAAGTATTTGGTAGGCTTGTGTTAAAATATCGTTCTGCAGCTTTCAGAAACCTTTCTTCTTTGACGTACTTTGCTTCTTTTATCAACTTATCCCCATGCCTAATATGCATCGAGACAACTGGATACCGAAAATTGACTCTTTTACTTAAAACTTTCCAGGTGTATTTAAAATATCTATTCGATCTCAGTAAAAGATATCCTAAAAATTGAGCTGACAACCACATTTTAGGGTCTTCTATTTCCAACATGAGTAAGGCCTTCTCTATTACTTTTGGTATAGCTCCCGGAACATGTCTTGGATAAGGAAACATGGGACGTGGAGCAAACTCTAGCACCTTGTATGTGTTGTTGACGTCATACCCATTATTTTTGTAGCAATGTGTTTGGCTTAGATTACAAGAATTAGAGTATTCTGGGTATTTTTTCTTCAAGTAGCTGCATTTTTTAGAGAGCGGTAACAGCCATTTATTTAATCCGCCAAAATGGTCGTAATGTTTTGAGTTAATGATAACAAGTCGACCCAAACCAAATGCGACATGCATGCACACGCCATACCGATGCACCATCGAACCAAAACCTGCAAAATGACCATCTGCATCACATACGAGTATTTTCTTTTTTCTGCAATCTCCTTTTTCTTGAAGAGAATGTATTTGCGACCAAATCAACTGATGTATTTTTTCTAATGTACTAAAATCGAACCTTTCTTCCAGCTTTTCCTTCCTCATGCACTTCACACAAATTTGGTTAGTATCAGAATCAGCATTATTGTGTTGATACAACACATAAACTATCCACATAGCAAATACAGGAATTAACAAAGTACGTTTCCAGGAGGTAGAATACATTTTGATCTAAAGGGAACACAAAATCTTCATCTTCACGTATGAAACTGTATGACACTGTCGAAGTTGTAGCGTTTTCGATGAGGATGAAACGCGTGCGAGGTTTTATCTTTATATCAAATAAAATATAAGTCATTGGATTGAGGTTGACGTTAAGATGTGAGAATATAACTTTGAATGTAGACGAATTCAGACAAATAAATAGTTGTATATATACAAAAAAATAGATAAAATAAAACACAGTATAAGGTAGTAATATATTAAACACAATCAGCCCAAAAATATTAACGAATGATCATTTTCAAATCAAAAATGTTGCTTCATCTCGGTGTCCGAAGTTTTAAATTGACAAGTTTTTGAAAGTTTTTTTTTTTGTCTTAGATGGATTCAGGAAATAAAAATAAAAGAAGAAAGCCGTCAAAACAAATATTTAGCATGTAAATAAAAAAACAAAATTAACAGAAAAAAATATCGAATTTCTCGCTTTAAATAAAAAAAATATTTTGAACAAATATATCAGCGGTGGAGATGACTGAGGCTGCCTCATCCTTAGGATTCGTTTTTTTTCTTTTTTGGTCTTCTCATGGCCTTCTTAACTGATTTCAAAAACATCATGGGAACGAGTTGTTATATGATGACGCTAATATGAGAACTTCCACTTGAAAAACCAGATTCAAGATTCGTGGTTTTTGGATTAAGGAATTGTTAAAAAAAGTTTAATTAAATAATAATTTTTTTGAGGAAAAGAATCTCAGTGATCCAACTTTTTCCACTCTGTAATATCACGTTTCGTTATGCAAATAAATTTTTATCACGGAATATCTACCCACATTCTTAAGGATTTTTGCCTTTTTGATATGAGAGAAGACGGCTCTCATATTGAATAAGCAAAAATCCCTGGAAACGAGGGTGCCGAATACCACCAAACATTCCTATTTAGAGGTCATATTTTTGATACATCCAGGGTAAAGTTAGAGCTAATTCCGCATAACTCCACTGCGAGTAACATCAGGCATGGTAAGAGCATCAACGTCAAGAACTTCGTGTGGGTATTGAACTAGTTTACATTTCCTACCAACCTCATCCCCAGGGCATCTCGTATCTTTTCCGACATCGGAACATCAGATGTCGATGTCAAAAAAGATACAAGACGCCCTTGGGACAAGGTTGATTTCCTACCTAAACAGCGTTTTTTTCATGCAGTAGTTACATTTTAGACACACTATCATTGCGACAAACACTACACGATCACACCCTCGTCCCAGGGTTTCTTGTCTTTTTGATACGAGAGCTCTCATATCAAGAAGGCAAAAAACCCTGGGAACGAGGGTGTACACGATCAGTAATCTTTTGTAATCTTTTAGTTATTTTCAGAACCCATACTCGACTCTTTATTTTCTTCTGGTATAAAGATCTAATACCTAAAGAAATGATGTCCGGTGTCATTTAAAGTGTGGTGGCTGCAATGCCACCTATATAGACGAGACGTCGAGACATCTCAAAGTTAGGATGAGCGAGCACCTTGGAATTACAATATAAACGGGTAAGAAATCGTTGTCATCACAATCGGCTTTAAAGGACCATTTCAAACAATGCAACAACTACGTTCCGTCTCTAGACGATTTTAACATTCTGGCTCAAGGAAGTAACCAATTTGCACTCGAAGTCAAAGAGAGTGTCTTTATCCAATGTGATAATCCCGTACTGTATATTGATATTAGACCAGCTCTTTTGTATTTATTTAAGCAGGTGTTTTATATTAATTGTATGAACCAATTCGTGACACATATATTTCGCTGCGACCTAGTAGTACAATACAGAAGACTTGATAATGTGTGTGCTGAACACCCGAAACGTTGTAAAAACATTGTTTTTTACTTATGTCTAAAATATTCATCAAATTTCAATGAAACACAATATTTAAGTCGCGAAAACCAAATAGTTCTATACTTTAGATTATTAATTTCTCCCGACTAACCCAAACTCTGGTTTCTTATTTTTCTGAAAGTATCCTTTATTGTAAAAAACACATTTAACGATTTTTATGGTATTTATCTATATTTTCTATATCTTGCATGAACGTCTGTTCTTATGATGTTCGTTAGATCTATGTCTACGAGCTTTAATATTGCAAAGGAGATAAAGCACGATTGTATATTAGTTTAGAGTGCCATGCCATGCCATGTATTTATTGCAAATATTAATCATACGGAAATAATAATTGCAATTTAAAGATAGTAACCTGTACTATCTTTAAATTGTTACAGGTTATAAATTTCTTTATGTCTGAAATGTTGACAAGTACAGAGTAAAAATCAATACACCACACTAATAATTACAAAAAAAAGAATGAACTTTGTCTTTCATTCTTGCAGCTTTTATCTGAACCATAAAACTGTTTAAGAAAAAACGGTCACCTATTTCATGAATCAATCAACATCCCTGTTCACACTCACAATACAACATAGCAGTGATCGTTGTTCAAACTACACTAAACTCTGTGTGAACTTATGGAAAAGCTACATTCAATGTCGGTATTTTAAAACCCAGTTCTACATTTCTGTTTCTTCACGACTTCTTCATATTTAGTAAAGTTGTTTTATTTTAAGCGAACGAATTACTCGTTGTGTCTCTGCTCCATCGACTAGCCGAACTAATGACGGTCCAGTGTAAGGTCCTAATGGAAGCCCATCATAGTTGTCTTCACTCCATAAGTAAACTCTTAGACCAGCTGGTATTCGCATGCTCTTCAATTTCGTTGCAGCTGTATTCCAGGAACAACCGTGAATGGAGGATAAATTTTGAAAGTTCTAAAGTCAGAAAAATTCATTTTATCTTAATTCTCGAAAGCAGTATTTTCGTAATCGGGGTTCATTGAGAAACCTCGGAAGTAGTTTCGAGGTCTCTCAAGGACGAGAATGCGATAGCAGATAACCTCGTCTAAGAAAAACTTGACAGAGCTCTGTTTTTTTACCTGTTTTTTTAACTTTAAAAGAATAGCGATAAATAAAGCCACACGTCTGGCTAAGTCTCGCACACGCACACAACCCTAGTTCCCAGGGATTTTTGCCTTTCTGATATATCAGAGAAGGAGGCCGTCTTCCCTCATTATCAAAAATGCAGAAATCCATGGGAACGAGGGTGGCACACGCACAATCTAATCCCCAGATATTCTCTTTCGCCTTCTGATATGCATGCTGGTGCGAGCCACCTTTCAAAAAGCGAAAAGAAACCCTGGGAACGAAATTGTTATTAAAGCTCTTGGGTAAGTTCAACTTTTAAGCGTCCCCACCCTTCAATTTGGTAACGAAGCAAATGTTCTTGCTTATTCTTACGTGTCAGCATACTATTTTTAAAACAACTAACTTATTATAAATAAGCCCAGAAACATAAAAGAAGGAAACCAAACTCGGGTAACGAGACATATGATTGTAATTGAGGCTGAAAGTATTTTACGCCAAGAAGGAAATAGGCCCCAAGGGGTAAAATATATATCTTTGTTAAAAAAAAATATTTTACATAACCGAAGGGAATTAAAGTGATTAAATAATTAATAATTTTTTGTTATATTAATGAACTTTTGATGTTTTATTGCATGGCCGCGTGGCCCAATGGATAAGGCGTCCGACTTCGAATCGGAAGATTGTGGGTTCGATCCCCATCGTGGTCAAGCTTTTTATTTTTTTTATCGTGGTTAGATTTGTTGAATATTTATTGGATTTATTTTTAGTAATTTTATTGTACTGTTCAATCATCTCAATTGCAGGGAAACCTTTATGGTCTTGAAACGGTACAGTTTTTGTTTTATTATCGGCGATAATACTACTACAACCTCGTTTCCAGGGCTTCTTTCCTTCTTTTAAATTCAAGCGACATCATTCTCACTCGTTATAATACCATATTTTCATCACCCCCCTCTTCTAATAACCGCCGCCCCTAAGTAAAAAAATAATTTTATGAGCGTGCCATCTAATAAACGCCTGGGGCAGTTATCGAAAAATCTTATCAAACCCCCCCATGTATAGTGTTTTAGGTAAAAGTCGAAACATACACGTTGTTTTTTTATAAGAACAAAGTTTATAAGAACGGAAGGCTTCAAAACCCCAAAAATTAAGAACATGTTAAGAACATTACACGTTGTTTTTTTTATAAGAACACAAAAATCGGGGATAGCCTTCCAATGTTCTTAATTTTTATATATCATAGCCTAAAACTGTTCTTACAATGTAACCTTTTGTATTGTAAAGTTTAAAACGTGATATAAAAGTTATGTTTATATATTATAGGATTATTTGTCTTAAGTCTTTTGTTAATTATAAGAAAAAGAATGTATTTGTGATTTAATATTCTTCTTTTTTTTCTGACCTTAATTTTTTTGTCCAATCGCGTCGAAGCTTTCATAATGTGTTGTAATGTAATGTTTGATAATGATTAAAATTAACAAAAGATTTAAGACAAAAAATCCTATAATATATTCGAATTAGAGTGTTTTCTGCATGAGTACATTCGGTACAATTCTTTTATTGAACATCGTGATTTGCGGCTGTCATCTTTAAATGTGCGCCAAGTGAAATCACCCGAACTCACTACGGGTGGATTTCATTTTTTGTCATGACGTTGATTTCAGCCCGGTTTGAAAACTCACCACGGGTAAATTTCACTACCGGGCTCATGTAAACGCTGCCTAAGTTTATATTTTTATTGATATAAAAAAAAAAGGTTAAGAACATTGTAAGAACAGTTTTAGGCTATGATATATAAAAATTAAGAACATTGGAAGGCTATCCCCGATTTTTGTGTTCTTATAAAAAAAACAACGTGTAAAAGTGTAAAATGAGTTTTGTTTGAACACTTTTTTACTATGCAATGATTTTTAAAATGATGACCGGCACCCTAAGCGCCCCCTCTAATAACCGACCCACTAAAGTAGTCTACTAACCTAGACTCATCGTTTAACCCTTTCTGATACTTCTGATGTGCCAGAGCAGAAAATAAAGTTTTGACAGTCTTTTTTTAATTCGTGCAGGGATTAATCTTAAAGGCCATTCCAAAGAGTGTATGGGGTTCAGGAGAAAGATTAATTACAAAGTCGTACCCCTTCCTCCAGTAAATCACAATATCCATCAAAGTTTTCTTCTCTGCATATTCTGATCATCTCCGATGGCTTTTTTGTCGTCCTTTCTAGCTTTAACGATTTCCATTCTCCACTATGACATAATTTCCCGATGGTATCTGGTCCTTGGAGCGGACCAAACATGCTTCCTTGGAAGTTAAAATCATCATAGGCAGTAACTTTCATGTTTGCAGGAATAGAAATGGAGTTTATTCTGCTGCTCCAGTCGTTATCTGAGAACAATAATAAATTAGAAAGAAATTATTTCTATAGCGATATAAGAATGGCAGTCAATAACGCTTGATAACCTGATAGCGAGAACTTTGTAACCTCGTTTCCAGGTCAGTTTGCCTATGGACGTAAGGACCACTTTGTAATAACGGTTCAGGGCCAAGGGATCCGGGCAAACAAGATATCAATTTTCTTGCGAAGCCCACCATTTAAAGTTATTTGCAGATATAATAAGCCTGTGTACCAATTCTTATGGGTCAAAAATACGCCTGTGTTTATGGCGCGTTGTATGCTTGCACCAAACTTTGTCCACGGGGCTTTTTGTCTCTCACCGGCGTTGCGCTCCTCGCTGTCAGAGAAACTGAGTCAATTGTTTTTGAGATCCGAGGTTGACTTGCACCAGGAGTTTGTCTTCCTAGGTTTGCCTTCTGCTTTTAATTAAATAAAAAAATGCTCTTTGCAATGAGATACGAAGGTGGCGAGAAAATGCTGTTCATTTTTTAAATAAAATAAATAAAACAAAAAAGTCTTACTGTGAACATCATCGAGTCTTTTATACAGTCCCATAGGTAACATATCACATGGACTTTTCTGCAAAGGAATGGCGAAGATATATTAAATATACCATTTTTTTATTACATCAACCATACTGTAGCTACTATAGGTAACAAAATATTTAAATCGCTAATTATTTCTCACTTGTCTCAAATTCTTTTCTTCACATACTCTCAAATAGCGACTAGCGTCTTTCTTTGTTGCCAAGACGTACATTGATTCCCATTCATTTCTTCCTGGAATAGTCCCGATCACAGTAGGACCAATAAAGGGACCAAATGTTGTGCCTTTGAATTTATCTTGGTCAAAACCTGTCACTTTGAGATTGCCTAAAAAGTGGAGAAAGAAGTGGAATTTTGATTTATCTTGAGAAGTTGTCAATCTAAACGTCTCCTGAATTAGGTTACGCAGAACTTTCGGGAAATTTACATTGTCTTAATTACGTAATTTCTTTGCAACAGGTGTTGTGTAGTAGGTGCAGAGATACAACACTTGAAGAAGAACCAACTGTTAGCATGGATTATCCTCAAGGACGTTAAATCTTCACGTCATTTACTTCACCTTTTGACCAAACATGCTTAAAATACGGCAAAGAGAGTGAATTGTCTTTTGCATCGACAGACTGGTCCTCACCTCCAATGTATATAGAACTAATCGAACTTCTCCATCCCATCAAATCATTTGTTGTGTATTTTCCCATCATCATTTGAAAACATTCTCCTTGAAGCTGCTGCTTCGAACACACAATCACGTGTGCGCGAAGGTATTTCCCGTTCGTCATCACATCCAATCGATGGATGTACGCTTTCAGGGTTGGCCATCTTTCTGGACTTGCATAAAAATAACTCACAGCGTATCTTTCACCTCTGCAATAAAACAATTATTAATTTGGAATATGAAAAGGAATTATTTTGTATTCTTTATACAGTGGAATCTCTCTATCTTGAACTCGCAAAGGACTAAAAAAGATAGTTTAAGATAGAGAAAGTTCGAGATAGAGATTAGTCGAGATAGAGAGATTCCACTGTAGTTTAAATCATTCTAGCCTGGAATATCTCGGAAGACAACCTTGTTCATGATCAATATATTTTCATTTTTTCCGACATCGGAAATTACCGTCCCCATGTGAGAAATGATACTAGATGTCCGGGCAATGAGGTTGCTCGGAAGAAATTGAAAGAAGAAATACTAGAAGGACTTACATGAAATTAATGGGATCAACAATAAAGTTCAAGATGTTTTTGTTAATTTCTTGTTTTTTTCTCACTAACTTCAATAAATATAAAGAAGTACTGTTCAAACCAGCCTCGCCAACTAAACTAGCCATATCAGTGATCAAAAGTTGGCGGATAATACTCAAACTACTGTACAAGTTTAAAAACTCTAAACATTTTTCGGTTTGTTCGTTCAGTTCATTTTCATCTTCGTACTTAGTGATGTCACCGATGTAACATGAGGATGAGATGACTTCTTCAACTTTTCCAAAGATAGCCATTTCCTGTGTAATAAAAACAACATGAAATGTAGGAGGAGTCGTAAAGAACCAAAAGATTCCAAAGGTTACTTACCATTCTCGTACCCAGAGCTCTTCGAGATGAACCTTGAAATAAGTTTATCTGAAAGAGCTCTAGAGATGAGAATGGTTTCTTTTCACCTTGCTGTATGACATATCGTACGTTGTTGAGAATGAGGATGATAAAAGAATCCCAGTGCATTGAAACCAGCAATAATAAATTCACACTGTTCTAGTTCTAGGTCAAGAAACAATACACAATCCAACCTCGTTCCCAAGCAATGTTACCATTTTGATCTGTGAATAACGGCTAGGGACCAAGGGACCTTGGGGACGAGGATGTTCACAGTCAAGAATTAGTTGGTTTTCTGATTACGTTCAGAAATCTAAGAGCCTTGATGTCTACTTTGTTGCATGAAGTGTTCGGCTGGTATGGAGGTGAAATAATCCCTCACAGACGTACCTCAAATGCTTGATTAAAAAACTCCATTGCCTGGTTTTTATTAATGCTCCCTCCATCTCGGAGCTGCAAGATATTATTACTTAATGAACTGTATAATCTCTTTGTGCTTGAAACATCCAAGTCTAGTTGAGTTGCGTTAGCACGGTCTAATGCGAATAGAATAATGCGTTGGATCATTCGTTCTGTTTTGATTTCTCCTCCTAAAGAAAAGCATAATATGAAAAGTACAAGGAAGGCACTAGACAGGTTCGACAAAACCGGGGCGGTTAAATTCAAATAGCGTTTTAGCCAGTCTTGAGTTCATAAAATTTTCCAACGCAACTGCAACAATCTTTGGGGCCCCCCTTCGTCCACTATTTTGCATCCTCCACATTTAAAACAGATTCGTCGGCCCTGGGTTACGAAATTAATATAATAGACTTTATTAAGATAAATTTAGTAGCGAAAGAAAAAATAATTATTTGAGGAAAAAAATAATATTGTTCTTTCGTTTTTTGTTTGTTACGTATCTTCGTTTTATCTTATTTTTACCAAGCGTAAATCGTACATTAATCTGTTCAATGTATGTGTGTGGAATAACGAATAGATTTCCTGTGTATTTCTTGTGACAAATCAAATAAGTATAAGGTTAAATTTTTGTATTCAAATACTCCAACATTATTGAATCGCCGTGTTTTTTCTTATCTTCCTCTTCCAATTATCATTCAATTCCAAAATTCTCTAAACTCTTCTTGAATTAAAGTGCACATTGGGAACAATATTTTTCACTTTCTCATAACCAGGATTTGGTTTCTGGTGTCAAAGCCGCTATCGCTTACTCAACGGTACTCGCCCTCAACGCTAATAAGGCAAAAACTCCTGGGACGAGGTTATCAGTTAATTTAATTTCTTTAATCGATAAAACTTTCATCGTGTTAACAAAAGGATCAAATGTTAAGCTGAATTTTCACTCGATAGCAAAACACAATGGAACGGAACAAAAGAAATACTTATTTGGTTGGTTATCTGCTAATCATGTTTATATTTTTATATTTTTTTTCGTTTCTGTACGCAAAAAAAATGATTTTAGCTCTCAGCTTGAATCGGAACGGAAATGCTCATTAATCAATCAGATTCCAGATCACAATTGTCCGTTTCATTTTGTTTTTGAGTGGAAACTCACCTTAAAAATTTGTATACCTGTACTACCACCGAAAGTGTCAAACACTGAGGATACGAGTGATAAAATCACTTCTGTTAAAGGATCATTCAAATCTGCCATTGTTGCTAATGGAACTGCAATTTCTAGACCTCCTAACACCAATTCTTGCCAGCTACCTCTGTGAATTCCATTTGTTAAAACTTCTAGTCCAGATAATATGTCGTAAATATTCCCTAAACAAGGTTCAAAGGATTTTAAAAATAAATAACAGTTAGGGGGGTGGAGGAGAGAAAACATGGAAATTTTAAGGAAAAGCCTCTTCGTGGAAGCTTTATTCAGGTAAATGGGATGCCACTGCAATATAACATCACTCCTGATTGTTTTTTTTTAGACTATTCTGTCTTCAGTTGTATTCTGATATACTGTTTCAGTTTGATTACAGACAAAACTAAATAGGCTGTTCAAATGAAGTAAATACTTTGCTTATCTCAATAAATTGGGAGGGGGGAGAAAAAAAAATCAGAAATAAGTACTTTAGAGCATGTGTCTATGTTATGAGCTGGACAACTTCTTTAAGTTTTAATATGCTTCAACACTTTCGTAATTATTTTTTTAGTCATTTCAATAATTTGAAGAATTTTTGCGCATTTTGCATTGGACGCAGGAAAAAACCCGGAACGTTTTCAATATTTCTAAAAAACCTCGAAGCTTATTGTGTAAATGTATGTACCAATTAAATCTTTGTCTCGCTCATCTTTCTCCGATAATTCAATTTCTTTCTCAACTTCATCTACAACAACGGCTAACTGAGTCAACTTTTCTTTAATTGATGGTGTAGCTCCTAGTACGCCTGCATTCGACATGTCCACTGCAATCTAAAGAGAGTGAATAAAAAGAATGATCATTGTATTTATACCACTCGTTATCCAGTGAAATATCCACTAAATCATTAAAATTAAATCGCATTTGCCTCTTCGGCGAAAGCTATTTCGTGCATTCTTAACACAAAATCGACCCGTTTGACACACACAACACGGGTAATTAACTTATAAGAGACTAGTCGTTAACCCGTGGTTTCACCCGTACTAAAAATTCAGCAGCAAATTCAACAAAAATATATCGCATTTGCTATTTTGTGTTTCCGATTTTTTTGTTCCAGCACGACAGAATACGTGCATTATTCATACAGAGATACCGAGTATTCAATATAAGAAAGATTTCACAGCGATGTAACACACAACAATGTTATTTATTAGCTACCTGTGACATTGTAAGCAATCCATTGTCCTTAAACTTCTTAAAATCTTCTAAATCACTTCGACCATGCGAATATTGCCACAAAAAAAATTGTAAAAGAAACACCAGTTTGAAACAATTGGATTGCATTTTTCCTAGAAAAAAACATTATTACATCCTAAAGAATCGATCCATACCGTAACTAGAAAAAGCATCAAAAATTAACTATCAGAAAGAGGTGATTTTTCGACACTATTTTTCTCTTCTAGATTTTATAAAGTATTTTAAAAAAACATATGTGGATAAAAATATATACAAATACACTAAAATATGCGCGAACAAACGTAATATTTTTGATTTCACATACTTTTATTATGCTCAATGTGCTTTTCGAAGAGAGTAAAATTTAGCATACCGTTTTGAACTGCGCAACAGTTAGTGCAACATACTGCGCACATTTGCTTAAAACAAGCAAACAAAATGTCGTGTTTCATCTCTCTCTTTCTTTTTTTAAACTTTAGAAGAAGCAATAGAAGTTTATATGACACAGAGTTATTTTATAGCGACATAACCAGTTGGAGTTATTTCGAATGATCGGGGTAAGATTGCACCTTCCTAACCCTCCGATAGAAATTGCGTAATAAGATCAACCACATATCGATATCTTGGAGCCCTTGGAACGAGGTTGAGGGGCAAGCACTCATATTTCAGCATACATTAAAGACAAATTACAAAATAGCAAACCATACCATTTTTTAAATAAATTTAAACTCATATCAATGATTACATTCTTTTTTTTCATAAAATTTAACACCAAAATGCTGATATGAGCACAAAATTGGGGATAAGCCATTCTCGATCCCAGAGCTCTTTGGTTTTAATCTCAAAGAGCTCTGGGGACGGGAATGGGGATGAGCATGTTCTTTTGAAATATAATATAGTACGATTTTTTCATCCTCTGTTCGAGATTTATCCAGTGGTGAAAATAGATTTGATAGAGACAATTTAAAATTGTCACTTGTACACCGCGCTGAATCAGCCTGTAAACCTTCCAACAAAGTTTTATTTGCAATCATAGACAAAATTAATAAAACAAAGGTAGTTTTTTCATCATTTTTTAGACACGGACAAAAGGTTGAAGTTGTCACTACTCTGCAGGCGACAGGCTGCAAAGTCGCTACTCTCACGCACGCGTAGGCCTGGGAAAGAGCGTCTGAAATTTGCTATTAGCATTCTTTAGCGCGCCATCACAACGAAATAAATCCACGTCGTCGCTCACAAGGGTCGCGAAATTTGGGAAAAACGATCGTGCCTCAGCAACAGTTAACATGCTTCACGAGTATGGATTTAACCAAATGATCTAATCACCGAAGTCCTAAGTTCGCTGACAAACGATCTTTGGCAAGTTCAGAATGCGTGACTCTAATATAGAAACGACCAATGTTGTCATGGTTAAATTTGAAATTAGCCGTGTTATTTCATTATATTCTATCCATACGATGTAATATCAATAAGAATTCGCTGCCTATTTGCGTGTATTAAAATACTGAGAATTTTAATATGTTGATATTTTTCTGTTTTCAAAAATAACATGCAACTATCAAAATTACAGATAAAAAGTTCTGCACATACATAAGTACAAGCATAGATTTTTACAGTTAATAAATACAAATATCCGGTACAAAAATAACAGGTATAAGTAGACGACTATACAGTCTTATCATCTTACACCTTATTTAGCCGTCATTAAAAGAGCAATCAAACAGAGATTGAATGTAAAATTTTAAAATATATAAAATGTTAAAAAACAAAACAGCGTTAATTACTACACGTTGGCTTGTCGTGTCATCTTTTAGAAGGATACTTAAAAGTTATGGAACCCGGATTGATATTGAAAAATGCTAGATATGATTTTTGCCAAACAAGTTACCTGAAAATATTGTTAGATGTTTATGTTGAACTTTCTTAAACAACGTGGTGAATATATTTGGTGCTATCAAATTTCACATGAAAGATAAGGACTTGAAAAATGTTTAGCTGACATATATTAAGAATACCCAGTTCTTTTAGCAATGGCCTAGAATTATGTTATAGTAGTGCAACGTTTGCATAATTTAAATAGCAGTGTATAAAGGAAAAATATAGCTTCTTTAATAGCTTTCATTCAGAACAAAACTGGCCTGTATAAAATTTTAGAAAGTTTTTAGAAACCTTGTTTTCAACTAAGTTAATATATTCTGTCCAAGCTAAATTTTTATCCAGGAGAATTCCAAGAAATTTTATCGAATATTTTCTTTTCCAAAAATACTGGATGGGAGGTGACGTAATAAGATTAACAAATGTAACGAATGGTACATCGAGAAGGACACAATGTTTCACAAATGTAACGAATGGTACATCGAGAAGGACACAATGTTTCACAAAGTTGTGTTTTTAAAACACTTTCATAGAAAGTTGCTGATTCAAAGCTGGTCTGGTCTAAAGTGTCACCTCCCCCATAAAAGAGCTAAAATACAATAAAGAAAAATATAACAAAAAAAAACTTACCTCAAATTCAATGACTCTGAGCCGTTCTGTCAGAACATCTTAGGCGTAGAGAACAGCCCTGGGGTCAAGGCTGACTTCAAGTTATCAGCCGAGAGCTTCAACACATTGTCTTCACTCCAGCAAATCAATGCAAAACACTGTCGCCTCACCCCTTGTTTGTGACATCTATGTTGCTTTCCTCTTTTTCAGAATCAACTACGCAGAGGGAAATATGAGAATATTTTATCACATATGTATGCAGGGAGTTTCCTTACACGTGGTTCACAGTGTTTAGAATTGCTTCAAAAAGTTATTTTTATCGTTTCGCCCTGTTTTACTTTTTTTGTTGTTATTTTGATCAACTTCGTCCCCAGGGTCTTGTGGCCCCAGGCAAAATGCCCTGGGAACGTGGTTGATTTTTGATGATTTTGCGTTCTATGATCATTTCACTTCTTTAGGAGTATACATATTGCATTACAAATATGTGCGAAAAAAAGAGAGATTTTTATAAATAAAGTATATTGTACAGTAACTTTGGGCGACATCTTTATATGGACACATTTTTTTTTGCGTGACAAAAAAGCAAGATTTTAGATAAATAAGTTTGACGTGGCTTGAGAAATATAACTTAGCGTACAACTTTTTCAAAATATGGACCTAATTAAAAAAATATTGAAATTATGTCCTGTTTTTTCCCTTCTTAAAACAATGTTTTGTTTCGTCGGAGTATTAAGTCATTCTTTTCCGGAGCAAGACTGGAGCAAAAAAGTCTTTCATAAGATTTGAGGTAAAAAATCTTTACATTTTTTTCCATTTTAATCCCAATTTTTCTAAATATTTTTTATTGATATAGGTTTATTAGGTATTACTGCTTTCGATTACAAAAAAAAAATATGAAAAAAAGAGCAAGTTTGGAGCTAATAGTCCCTAGTAATAAATTTAGCGACTAACTGTAATGGAATAGTATCTGACAAAAATTCGTTTTTTACAGATACAAAAATGATTTCTGCGGTTACCAATAGCTTGATTTAAAAAATAATTACCTTTTTTTATAAAAAAACGAGCACATTTGGAGCAAAATAGTCATTTTAAAACTGCCACTTTGGCTTGACTTGGTGTTAATAACCTAGCACAACACGTAATCAATTATTTTATAAAACATTTATTATTAAAAATATGTCAGAAAGCGCCGCTGTTCAAAGTTGACTTATCTTCCAGATTGTACGCAAAGCATATAAAAAATGAGCAAATATGGAGCAATATAGTCACTAGATTGGATAATTTTAATTATTTTCAAAAGTTTTTTGTTTAAAATGGACTTGCAAAGTCGAGAAAAGTGAGTTTTCTTTCACTTAGAGTTAGTATGTTCCAAAGGTTATCAGTTTTTTTTTAAAATGAGCACCAAAAGAGCAAAACAGTCACAATATTTTGCATGAATGAATTCGGGTTAAACATGACTGTTATTTCTCCATTCGTAGTATACCTTTAATTCATTAATTAGGAATGTTGTTATTATTATGATAATAATAATTCTAAAGTTTATTTTAACTCGGATGTGTGAAAAAGAGCAACAGTTGAGCTATGTTAAACTAATCTTCAAGCTGTTCATTTTTCGGGTATTTGAATATCTATAATCCGATGTGTATATGTTAATTTGTGCAAAAGCATAAAGCGTATTATCATTAATGACTATTTGCTCCAAAATTGCTCTTATTTTAGTCTATTTTCTCATATTAAGTGTTATATTACAGTTCACACTATTTAAAATGTTAATAAATTGTATGTATCAGATTAATTGTTAAGTAAAAAATGAATTTTGTTACGAAGACTACTTTACTCAATATCTACTATAAAATTTGTTCAAACTTGCTCCTCTTTCAAATTTCCCCATCAGTAACTCTTATTTTACGAGTCCAAATCACTAATTTATGTATTTTAGCATTAATGAGCACTGCAAGAGCTTTTTCGTAAAATGACAATTCACTCCAATCATGCTCATATTTTGAAAAATAACTGTCTTTGTGTCGAATCATGCTATTAAAATACATCTGCAACATAAATTTTGTAGCAAAATGACTATCACAGCTCCAGAAATGCTCATTTATGTGATTTTCCATAATTTTGCAACCGAAAAAAATTGCCACGCAAGAAAAAAACATGTCCATATACATGTACAACGGGCTAATTCCCGGGCTAACAACTTGTTATAAAAATAACTAGCATCATTTACAAATAGCCATTGTAAAGTTTGCAAATTCCACGAGTTATTCTAGAAGAAGGGTCTTCTTTTGTTTGCTTCTTCATGAGAAAATCATATAATATCAATGTAAAAACTGTTTCTTTAAGATAAGTAAAGGGCAGTTGGGCATACTACCCACCCAAGCTCGTTTCCAGCGGGTCTTTCTTCGCGTTTTGATAAACAGGTCTATGCAAGTTTTGCCATGCACTCTCTTAGCAACACACCTATCACGAAAAAAACTTTAGAGTTTGTGCAATCTCGTATCCTGAGCTTCTTTTTTGCTCCTCCTTAGGAGAGCTGAAAACGTTCTTAGTCATGAAAACAATTTGAGTCTAAAGCTTTTTTTTTGGCAAAGCTCATGTTTTTATAAAAAGGTTGATCCACATTCCCCAGTTAAATGGAAGATCTCACTCATAAGCAAATGTCTTTTTTCGTTTTTTTTTTCAAACTGTAAAACAAAAGTTTCAGTTATCAAAAAAATCAGGTGTACTATCACAAATCTCATTCTCGTTCACAGGGCTTCTTTTTGACTGACATGCAGTCAGCACGCATATCAGAAAGCTCTGGGGACAAGATTGCCTGAAGCTCAGTACATTTCTTCCTTTATAGTTGATTCTTACCAGTTGAGAAGTTTTCAAATATGTACATGCGGTAATTTTTACTTTAAATATCATTAATCTTTATCATTACTTTTAATATCGTTAATATTCCAGGTAAATTATTTCCTCGTCTACCTAACCAAGTTTTGTATCTATTTTTCATAACAAAGGCTCTCTGGAAATAAACTTTAATTCCTCCTAATAAGTTGAGAGTTGAAAAAATATTTGAATTATTATGACAGAAAACGATCGATTCTAAGTCTATTAATGCCTCTTAGCAATGTTTAACAAAGCGATAACTTCACAATACAATATATATATATACATTTCGATGTTATACACAAACTGACGTAACTCTTTTAAAATTAGTGTTGTTTCTGTTTTTTGATGCTTGCAACAGGAAAGAAAACATCCTCACCCCAGGGCTTCTTTTTCGCTTCTGATACATGCTAGCGGTAACCCACATATCAAAGAGCAGAAAATAAACCCTGGGAACGAAATTGTAAGGAAAACACGCTAGAGCCAACCTTATTCCTAGGGTTTTACACGCCTATAAGGTGCTGGCAGCGAGCCAGAGTTGTACAGAAAACTTTGTTAGTTTGATTTAGCTATAGAAAAAGCCGCGAGGACGAAAATGACGCTAGAGCAAATTTCTTACCCAGTGCGTTTCTTACGTTTTTATATTGAGACGAAACTGGAACTTTCTCAGGTTCCGTGTCAATATAAAAACCGCCCTTGAGACAAGGTTGGCGAAACGTTTACGATTTAATTTTGCGTTACATGTCTACACTTATCATACCAAGTTTTCGTTTAATGTTTTATTTATCAAACAGGACAAGAACTGTTCCTTTTGCTAGATTTTTTCATCAATACCAACTAAGTGTTACTGCACACGAATTTTGTTGACTTGCTCTTCCTCCATGTGAACAGCCATGATGGCAAGTTGGACATTATGAAGTTTTGCAGCTGCTTCTTCTTTGTACCAATTCGTTTCAACATCTTCCCCGCGACAGGTTAAAATACATAACCGGTAAACGAGCAAAATAGACACAATCGCGTTCTTACAAGTAAAAAATATGTGCATTTCACTAGTAACGTTGTATTGTATGATCAAATAAAGACGAAGAATAAGAAACGGACCATCTTGCATAAGTAAAGTCACTAAAATTTGAAAGACCTCTCCATGCAAAGCTCGACGTCGTACCTTCTCATCCAACTGTTGGGATGACCTGGCATTGATTATTTTTGATTGCTTCATATTAGAGTATCCCTTTCGGCCTCTTCCACGGCCTCCTTTTATTTCATTGGATGATTTTCTTGTTCGTATTTCTTCGATATATTTTGTTTTGATATCAATCTCTTTCTTTTCTTCACGACCAGGCAACTTTTGGCTAGGAGCAATCTATAATCGTAAAGAAATAATTTGTGTAAAGTTGTCCCGTTTGCTACACAACCGACTAAATCATGACCAAAAATAAAATATTTGCATTTAGTCAAAAACAAAGTCGTGTGACACGGCTCGAAAATTTGTAACCATTACGACTTTTTCAAGATTTCTTCCAGTTGTACAAAAATCAACTATTGTATAAGAGCCTGACCAAACTTGTCCCCAGTAGGTTTGTCTTATAGCTCTTCTTGGGACAAGAATGCGTCTAATCGACTAATTTGTCATTATTTAGTACATTTTAGAAATTGGCTAGCTTGGACTATGCATGTCATTTGTCAAGGACATGCATGTCATCTGTCGAAGACACGTTTAAGACATTAGTTTAACCTTTGCAGTCCGGGGAAAAGTCGTGGATTTTTAAAAAGAAGTAATTCACAAGTTACAACTTAAAACTTCAATCCCAATTCCATCCCAAATAGTTTTTTGCGTAGTATCATTTTATCAAAAAATTTTTTTCAAATTTTGTACTCTTTAACCCTTAAAGTCCGAACAAGTCGTGCAATTATCGAAAAATAGTAATTCACAAGTTTCGCCGCGTCTTTATGTACAATATATATCAATACCTTCATTCTAGAATTTTTATAAATTTATAACAACGATTTCTTAATAATCTTACCCTATTCTTCTTAGGTGATAATTTTTTCTCCAGATCATCTTCTAGCATTTTTTTGTCCTTAATAGTTGCCGTGGTAACTAATGTAAACTGGAAAATTGACCACGTGTATACCGCAATGACGGCCGAGGTGACAGATCGTTCATATATTATACCAGGCTCTTCGAACGTCTCAAACAACTCTAAAACAAATCCAAGGAGGAGGGATCATAACAACATTGTTTCCAGGGAATTTTACTGTGATAAAAACTCTAGGCAATAGATTTTAAGGACTTCTCTACTCAATACCCCCAAAATACTACCAAACAATTCCTGAAAAACCCATCTTCTTCATCATCAAAAGCGTCGTATCAACAACGCTGTTTTTATTAAAAAAAGTATGGATATTGACAGAGAACACGAATACAGGGTACAGTTTAGTATATTCGTCCAAGGTTTAGCTGCATAAGGTCTTTATAGGAAAAATGCTACACATAGGATTTATTTCATAATGTGAACTTTATTAGCGCCCGCTTACTCTTTCAATAGTCGCCTCTCACAGTAGTGAAATAAAGCGCCCATGGCGTTAATTAGAAGAAATACCAAAAAGCGTCCCTGAGGCTTATAAAAAATGTTTGAAAATTGCTTTTGATATCTGCTTAACACAGAGAAGTGCTTGAATTTATTTAACTAAAGTTTGGTAAAAACTGCATTCAAACCCCTAGTTATGGTCAAAAGTAGGCAATATGGAAAAGCTATAAGATTAATTGCGCGACTAATCAAACTCTCACCTATTATATCGGCGGCATTTCCAACGTACCCTAGCAACAAAGCCGACAACTGATCACGTGTTATATTTCCTCTTGGCATTAGCCAACGTCCTGTAATCAGAACAATTATCAAACCTAACTCGCAAATCTTTTTTCCAATTTCCTCGTTATCTAACTTGAAAGCATTCAAGTAAGCGGTTGGTTTATCCTTCCCTTTTTCTTCGTTAATTCTTTCTTCAAGAAGGTCAAACTCCATAAACCAAATAATCGGTATCATGGTCATGATATATAAGAAACCACTAGGCCAAAAATAACGATATTCCATTCCTCTACGGTATCCAATTGTGTATGCGATTTCAACGAGTAAAAATACCAGGGGTGTCGCGATTGCCCAGTATTCAACCTTCCTAGTGTTGCTGTACAAAAGGTAAACAGAAATCATTCCGTGGATGAAAAAAATTAATCGCGAAAATAAAGATTTTAATAACTGTCCTACTTTCATCTTGAAAAATTACACTCACAAATGTTCCTCGTTTTCCATCGTGACCAACGAAATTGCAAAGTTGTGTAGGACGAATACGGTATGGAAAAAATGATTTATTTTTTGTTATTTTTTCATATTAGCGAGATATTCTTACAAAACTATCGTGGTAATTTTAAATACCTCGGAGGAATTCGAGATCAATGAAAACTATTCAAAATCGATAACAATTTTTAAATAACAATATTGCTTAGCAACAGTTAAATATTCTGTTCCCTTTTGAACGTCGTCTCTTGGCCCCGATTTTGCGTTGTCACTTTTCAAACTTTGTCCAGCGACGAGGGGTGTGGGTTTGAACTTTATTTTTCCGTAAGCCCGAAAAGAGATCAATCGCGAAACGGAAAACCCGGTCAAAAATGTAAACAAAACTTAAAAAACAGTAGTGGAAGCCTGTGCTGACTGGAAACATAGTCACAAGACTTGTGACTATGGTTGAAAGCAAAGGCTGTTGTATGACAGAAATGTAATGTTATGTATAACTAGCTATACTGCTTTCTAAATTATTACTAATTTTACTGGGGAAAAAATTAATGATTTGTTCTTTTGTAGATAGATGTGCATATTTTACATGGCTAGCCTCACAAATATCGAGGGATATACCCTGTCTATTATTTCCAGGAGGGGCCATGGCTTAGATGGAGAGTCCTAGAGTATTTAATGCTCATTTTGAGCTACGCAGACCCAATTAGGGCCTGCGCTCTACTAGACAACTCCCGGCAACATCCAACGGTCCACACAGTGTGCCATCTTCCCAATTTCCCTCACATGGCTTGGGTTAACCTGGGGCTATGGTAACATTCACTCGCCCATGTTGAATCGCCGTCAAGAGGAATCGAACCCCGGTCTCCCGCACAGAGTACAAGAGCTATAACCACTAATCTACGGCGCCGTAAATTATATATAAGAATTATACTTGGGAGGGCCCACTGCGACTTGAAATACTAAGCTTTAGCTACCTACACCGTGTTCAAATGTGCAGAATGAGAAATGACAAATTGTTTATTCAAAGGCACAAAGGCTGAATATCTTTCCTAATCTAAACAATATAAACATAACATGAACATATAAACAGTACTTGGATCATACATCTCCCCATGCACTATAGGAGACAAAGGTTCAGTATTTGTAGTTTAAGTTATTCTGTAAGTCCTGGTTTGTTGTGACTTCGCAGTCGTTGTAGTGCTCTCGGGAGCCTTGATAGAGGTTGATCTTGATACACAACAGCAGGTTGATCGTTGTCAGGCAATTCTGTGTGCTCAGTGTCAGGCAGAGGTGGTTGTAATATGTTGTTGTCCATAGAATTCATGGCATTTGTTGATTCTTCTGGTGATGTGATGCTTGGTGAGGGTATTATGGAAGGTTGTCCTGTAGCATTAACTGGTTTAATGAACTTTCTGTTTCGGAGTACAATTCGACCAGATCCTTTGATTTTGATTTTATACTGACGATATGGTAGCACTTGTACTATTGTCCCTTCTCTATCCCATCGACCAGTCGAATGATGGTTGGTGTTATAGATTAGGACATGCTCTCCAATGTCAAGGGTGGCAAGATTGCGTGTTGAAGAGTCATGATTGTCCACAACTGTGTTGTTTCGTCTAGAGACAGCTTGTTCTAGCTGTTGACGAGATCTGATCCATTCCTTGTGGAGACGATAGTATTGTGGAAGAACAGGCAGATGGTCTCGCAGCTGGCAGTGAAAGAGCAGTTGGGCGGGACTTAGGTTGATGTTGGGCAGTGGTGTATTCCGATACTGCAATATGGCTCTTGCTGCTTTATCATTATTTAAAGAACCATCTGTAGCAACATTATCAAAGATAATCCGTTTGGCGGATTTGACACCAAGCTCAGCTCTTCCATTAGATTGTGGGTAATGTGCTGATAAGAGTCGATGTGTCACTCCCCAGTCTTGAAGAAACTGTGTGAACAGTTTTGATGCAAACTGGGGACCTCCGTCTGTGCTTATTTCTTCGGAAGTGCCGTAATTTGTAAATATGTCTCTGCAGGTATTGATGAGGGTAACTCTTAAGCATTGTTGATGCAAAGTAGTAGATCATAATCCAGCCGCTAAATCGGTCAACAACTGTAAAATAATGGTGACCCTTGATTTCAAAATAATCTGCGCATATATACTGAAATGGGTAATCAGGAGTTTTGGTGAGGATAAGGGGCTCCTTGCATTGTTGGGGTGAAATGTTATTACATTTGAAGCAGGTATAACGTATGTTCTTGATTGAGTGTTGCATGGCTGGCCAATATATAGACTGATTAGCTTGCCTGGTCATTGAGCTGATGCCTTGGTGGGCAGAATGAAGAATTCGCAGAATAGGTTGTATGTAGCAATCTGGAACAACAAGCCTGTGATTGTCAAGCCATATGAAGTTGTTGGAGGTGGACAGGCGGTTACGTACTTCTTCTTCTTCTATGCCCTTTCGATTTGTAAAAACAGTGTTTTATTTATCTTAGGCGAGGCAAATGACTTTAAAGTCATTTGCTTCTGTAGACTAATCCCTTTATGTTAAAATGAACAGGGAGACGGGACGTCAGTCCGCCATTTTGTTTACATTTAACCCAAAAGTTTCTGATAGCTGGGCTTGTTTGCATTTTGGTATCAGGAAAGCCAGATTGAATGGTAACAATTAATGCTTGATATTTTGGGTCAAATCTGCAGGCATTGCTGATATCGTCCAACTTGATGGAAAATGACGATTTGTTTTCTGCCTGCAGAAGTGTACTGATTTGACTTCGGTTTATGCAGTCTGTTGTCACATCATCAACTGTGGTTTCCATGTCATTGGGGTCAGTGATTACAGCATAAATGTGCTGCAGCTGGTCCGTGGAATTTGGAGTGACTATTGGATTCCAAGAAAATGCATCAGCAGCTCGATTCCATTTTCCTGGATTATGCTGTATTGAAAAGTTGTATGCAAAGGTCTTTTCCTTGAGTTTGGAGATCTGTGGGTTATCAATGGTGTCAAGCTGGCGGTCTGATAGGATTCCCAGAAGTGGCTTGTGATCAGTGACCACAATAAGGGATTTGCACCAAAGGACAAAAAGCTTAGCGTGATTTAGGCTCCATGCGATTGCTAAACTTTCACCTTCAGTTGGTGAATAATTGGCTTCAGCTCCTTTTGTGAAACGGGATCCAGCAAACACAAGTTTCCAGCCCTCGTGACAGCAGGTGGGAGCTTTGTCATTTGGACAATTACAATGTTTCTGGAGCAGGAGATAACCAATGCCGTTCTTGCTCCAGTCGGTTTGGAGACAGGTGGTTTTATTGACGTCAAAGCTTTTAATGCCATCTAATACTTGGCTAAGTAGGACATCTTTCGATTTGCAAAATATGTCATCCAGTTGAGCATCCCAGTAAAAAGAAGAATTTGACTTTACCAGCTCTCGGAATGGTTGCATTGTGCTAGATGTGGAGTAGGCCCAGGCAACTTGATTTATAAGCCCAAACCAGGCTCTGGCATCTGTTAGGTTCTTTGGGGTCGGAAAACTTTTGATTGCTGATAAAATGTGAGTAGATGGGGTTATACCCTCAGGTGTTATTGTTAGTCCTGCGAAGTCAGCAATATCCTGACAGAACTGAAACTTAGTTCTGTTGAAGATGATGCCTTTGCTAAAGCATAATGTTAGATAGTCCCAAGTATGGTAGAAGGATGATTCTATGTCTGTGTCGAATAACAGTGTGTCATCAACAATCTTAACTTTGTTGGGAACTTCCTTGATAATTTCGTCATAACGCCTGGTGTAGGCATCAGTTGCTGCAAGATAGCCCTGTGGCAGACGCCGGTAGCGATATCTACCCCATTCAGTAATGAATGTGGTGAGCATCTTGCTGGAATCATCTAAGGGAATAGCATGAAAACCATCAACAGCATCAAGAACTGTTTTTTTTGTTTGTGGTGGGACTTGACATGCCAGTTGAAATGGAGATTGGCAGTGATGAGTTTCACGCCGACACTGTTTGTTGAGGTTTTGTAGATCTACAGTGCGTCGTGGACGGCCATCTTTTTTCGAAACCACTACCATTTTTGCACACCATTCCACCGGCTCGCCAATGGGTACTGGTTCGATAATTCCCTTTTTGACATCGGAGTCTAAGCTCGCTTTTACCTCACTTTTCCAGTGGTGTGGTATAGGGATTGGAACATGGTTTGCATATGGCACAGCATTTGGTTGTAGGTGAATATGTGCTGGTTTAGTGTCCATTGAAGGAAGTGCTGTGTCTGTATTAAAGGCTGTGGATGCAAATTGCTCAATGATAAATTCTTTAAGTTTCGGAATGCTTTCCACTGATGTGGCAAAAGGCAGTTTGGCAGGACATGTTGGAAGGTTGGGCGAGCTCTGCAAGTTGTTGTTGCTAGGTTTGCTCGTGCTGCACGCAGCAATAGATTCAGCACTATCCAGGTTCTTTTGCATTGGATATGGAAATGATGGTGGAAGGATGTTGGTTTCCAGGCATGCTTGTCGGCTGAAATATATTTTGTTAACTTTTGTGCAGATATATATGGGTTGCACTGTCTTGTGATTGGAGATGTTGAAATGCAAGGGAATCCAGCCTTGGCAGTTCAGCTGAGATCCACCAACAGCAGTGACCATTTTGTCACATTGAATAAGATTGCTGGAATGTATGTCTAGTGCATCCAGTACAGAAGGACCAGCTAAACAATATGGGAAGCATGACAGAGTGTGTTGAGCTTGGTGAATGTTGATGTATGGAGATTTCAGCTGGGATTTATGTAGTGATGGCATTCGTGGCAGCCACATAATGGTCAGAGTCATGGTCATATGTGACATGAGCAATAAGAGCATTTGCATGAGCAGAGTTGCTTTGTGGTTGTCGGCAAACCTTGGCAAAATGGTTCGTTTTTTGACAGTTTAGGCATTGTTTTCCCCAGGCAGGACAAGATACAGATCGTTGAAGTGAGCTGTGAGATGAGGATCCTCAACCAGAACAGGGTTTAGAAGATTTTGGTTGTCCTTGCTTTAGCCTTTTGTAGTCAGATATACAAGCTAGATGGTCAGATGGTTGTTGTAGATGTAGTTGATCGCGAAGTGCAGCTTCGAAGGCTTCAGCATGCTTTATTATGTCAGCAAGAGATTTGAGATATCCGGCCTTTGCTAGAAGGTCTATTTGTATGGCCTCGTTATGAAGTCCACGAATGAACTGATCCTTTATATGAGGTTCTTGTATGTCTGCTTCACAGTGAGGACAGGCATATTCACAGTCCTGTGCAGTAGATTTTAAGCGTATCAGGTAGTTCTGAATACTTTCACCTTCTGATTGGTGAATGTTAGCAAATGTCATTCGATGCATAGTTGGATTAGATTTTCTGGTAACGATAGATTCGATTGCTTGAAGCATATTTTCTTCAGAGAGAGAGCAGAAGTCCCGGTGTGTGTTGATGATACCCTTTTGAACACCCTCGTCACAAAGATTGTAGAGTTGGATGGTAACTTGGTCATGTGGTATGCTTGCTATTTTTTTGAATACATCCCAGTCAATACGAAATTTCCTAAACTGAGGGTTGGTCATATCAGAGGAGGCATGCGGTGCTTTCGATAAGACTGCTTTTGATGTCACTGATGCGTGGGACGATGATGTACTCAAGGGGGTAGTAGGTGGTGCATGTGATTTGGCGTGGCGGAGAATTGCTAGGATATCGCCAACCACTTTGATTTCAAGATCATGAAGGTAGTCTTTGGTGAGATCAGCCAGAGAGTTTTCTGTGATGCGGTTGTCACCGGTGGCACCAGGTATGCCAGCTGCAGTGAAGAAGGATTTCCACTGTTCGTTATCTCGCAGCGCCATGTTCAAATGTGCAGGATGAGAAATGAGAAATTGTTTATTCAAAGGCACAAAGGCCGAATATCTTTCCTAATCTAAACAATATAAACATAACATGAACATATAAACAGTACTTGGATCATACACACCGAAAGTTAAAAGAGAAAAGTTAGGTGCAAAAGGCCAGGCTGGTAGGCCCCACAAGACAACAATGGTCTTATTGTAGGTATTTTTTGATGTAAAGAGCTCTACCATACCACTGTGCTAAAGTCCAGCAGAGGGAATCTACAAAATTTGGCAATAACAATTGATTTTTAGAAATTGCTCTCATGAACTTTATTTGTGACAGCAAAACTATTCTCCTGTTCAACAAATGTTACATGATACTTTGAAACCAATAACAGATCCATGTATATATTTACAGTTCTTCTGTAATCAAAACTTAGTCTGCGTGAAATGTCTGTGTTTTCTCTTAAAGGGATTCCTGCATTGAAAATGATATTTTTGTTCGTTATAGAGGATAAAAAGTTGTTTATCAAGTTTTTTGGAATTTTTTAAAAATCTTTTTCCATTCTTAAGATATCAAGCTTAAAAGATTTCTAGCTGACCTAATGACATCATCATTGATGATGTAATAAGGTAGTTATAACATAAATTAATATTTGAATTATCTTGCAAACTTACATAATATCAAAACTTTTTTAAACGTGTAGACTTATGCTATTGATGATATCTTGACCTTATGGAAAGTTGTGTAGTTTAATTAAGAAGGATCTCATCTTTAATTACAGGTATATAGAAATATAATGTCAGCATTTTTCAAAACTTTCTTATGACATCACAAGATCCCGGATTTTGAATATTCAATACCTTAAATAACTTGAGAACGAGAAAAGATTGTTAAAAAAAGTCAAAGGACTTGATAAAAAACTTTTTTATTCTCCACAACATATAAAAATATCATTTTCAATGCAGGAATCCCTTTAACCGAGAGTGGTACTACGTGGAATTCTGACCGAGAGAAAAATTACGATGGCAAAAAAATTAGTAATTTACGAAGGGAAGGTTAAGTTCTTTTTGTTTTGTGGCATGGCAGTTATTTAGTGAAGTTATAACTTGTAGAAAGTCACCAATGACAAGTTAAAAATCTCTTGACATAATCCCTCTTTTTAAAACTAAGGTTGGTCTTTACTTGTTGCCATCTTTGTGGTGCTCATGCTTGACATTTTTGATACAATATATATATATACAATGGCAGAATTTGAAGTCTGTGTTTTTTTCTTATTTTTAGTTTCACTTAATGTTAGAGGCCTAAAATATAATGTATATATGTATATTCCGGGTGATGGGTCTTTCGACAAACCATATTACTTGTTCGTAATTCTACTAAAGCTAAAGTTTGTGTAATAATATTTTGATTATTTTGTTAGAAATGCAGCATTGATGTATATATTATAAATATATATACTTTATTTTTGATTTGCTAAAATTGTGGGAATGTTATTAAGGTCTAAGATAAGCTTTAAATATATATCTATATACCTAGCTATTTACAAGCGAGGTATATAGATATCTCTTTGGTTCTTGGAAAACTTACAATGTTTCTAAGTTTTCACAGAAGATTATTTATATTTATAATTTTAGCTATAGCTACATGTTTATAAACAATTGAATTGTAAATATTTTATGGAGGCTTGTTGTAAAATTAGAAGGATGTGAGCTGAAAGAAGAATACAATCTTGTGGAATAAGCATGGCCTCAGTGCCTACACAAAACGTATGGATACCTCGGTTCCAGTCACATAGGGAAATGACAATTGAGGAAATAGAAGTTGATGTATGATTTATTTATTTTTTCTTCAAAACCAGAAAGTGGTATATAAATGTGATAAAATGTTTATTTCTGGTATTATTTATCGACTAGACTTGGGTCGGACTCCAGTACAAAAATTTGCTCTTAATTACAAGATTTTTACTACTACAGGTTTCTTTAGAGTTGCTTATAGCCTAATTGACAAAAATGATTTGTGGCAAACGCCTACCTAAACAACAGGGAATTTTTATGATATTATTAGATGCACTACTATAATAAGACAAAATTTGACAAAAATGCATGTGAAATTTGTGAAAGAATTATTTGTACTATATATATATATACTACTATTTCTTTATTTTGCAAATTTACCAATTTTAAACTATATATATATTTACAAGTTTTTGTAAATATAGTTTGAAAATCATACAAATGGAAAATTTTAAACCTCTCATCATAGAAAATCAAAATTTATCCTTTTTTTTGAGATTTTTATTTTGCAAGCAAAAATGTGTCTTTCTATTTTTTCTAAAATTCACAAAAAACTGGCCGATCAAAATGTTGTCTATGATTTCAATTACCCGGCTGCTTTTAAACTGGTTACTTATAAAAAAAGCATGCAATAATATTCAAATTTTTTCATTTTAGAAGTACTACCGCAACATTCGAAGCATACTTAACAAGATCACTCCACAAAAGTTTAAAAAACTTTTGCATAGTCTTACCAATCTCGATATTGACACTGACTTCAAGATGGAGAAATTAGCAGAATTTATTATTGTTAAAGCTGTTGATGAACCACTGTATGGTAAAGTATATGCAAGGATGTGCTCATACTTAATCAATCATGTAAGTGCAGAGAAAATAAATTTAAAATTAGTATTCATGTGCTTACCGTAAATGCTCGATTAAGCGCCCACTTTCAAATAAGCGCCCCTTTCCAATAAGTGCCCAAACTTTTTTGTAATTTTGTTATAAGTGCCCCTCTTGAATAAGCACCCCCTTAATTTAAATGTATTTCTACAGCCAAAGAAAAAAAATCTTTTACACAAAAACAGCTTTCTTTTTAAAAACAGCATAAAATGACAATGTTTATATCTATCTTTTCGGTTAAGCAGTTTGCTATTAAGAACACTTATTATTTCTTTATGCAAACTTTTACACTCAAAGGCATGTTATTTATACCTGTTAGATATTATATCTTCTGTTTTTAATATTTATAGTTTCTAAAAAGAAAGCTTTTACATAACACAAAAATAGACTCTCTCGAATTTGCGCCCCTCTAAAAGTTAAATTTTTTAAAAAGTACCCAAGGCAGAGCGTTTACAGAACTTTTAGAATTTGAATTAGGAGTTGTAATCCAGAAATCAAAATAGGACCATTAAATCTAAAATGGGAATTTAATCAAGGTAGTGTGACATATTAATGAAATCTTATTTCTTCACAACTTGTATGAATTACCAATTCGTTACTTTCTCTAGCGAATTGGGAAATTTTGGATAAATTTAAGTTGGAAAAAAGCTGCTGGATTACATCCTAAAAAAGGAATAAACTGAAATAACATTGTTAAGAAAGACTATTTTTTTATCAGATTTGCACAAATTTGGAGGATGGAAAAAAAATGTTACCCTCCCAAATAAAATCAGAAAAGATAACCCCATGCCTTTTATCTGTCTTAAAATAAACTATTTTTTTGTATTACTATTTTATCCATCATGAATATTCATTAACCATGGCACATTACAAAAATAACGTTAATATTATATACAACTGTTATGCACAAATGTAACTGCATCCTGAAGTACTTTGTATTTTCTTTAACGCAAATTTAAAACAACTGAAAGAATTTTTTTAATCCACATCTTTTTTAATAGGTACTTTTTAAATTTGCAAGATCCTGAAGCAAATATTTGTGTTCTAAAAATCCCTTATAGAGTGTATATATTGTATTTTTTGTTTATTGTAGATGAAAGAGAAAAACAGTACTAGAAGTGTTGATTGCTTCAAAAAGTTTCTGCTTGATGGTTGTCAGAAGTTCTTCATGAATATTATAGATTGCCAAGAAGATGCAAACGCTGTAAGAAAACTCTTCTATTGCTGTAATCATTATTTTTGTCCAGTAGGTTATTACTATTTTAAAATCTATATCAATTTCTGGACTAAGCATTTTGATTTTATTCCTTGTCCAGCCCGGTAGTGAATCTTGGTATAAGGAATTTGCAAATCGTCAAGAAATGTTTGGAAGTGTGATGTTCATTGGAGAATTGTATAAAACAAAGGTACATTTTATACATTCTGTCTGTAATGCTAATTTGCACAGTCAACTCTCGATATCTCAACCTTTTACGTGACTCAAACTTTTTTCCCAGTCTCTTGCATACATACTACACAATAATTTGGCCGAAATCCTCTTGATGTTCCAAACTTTTTTACCTTATAACTTTGATGTCGCAATCTTTCCGTTCCCGAACATTCTCGAACACAAATGAGTGTATAGTGTCATCACGTGTGTATAGTGTCATCACCAATTTAATCTTGTTATCCAAAGATTTCCCCAAAACGTTCCGGTATTCTTGGTGAGATTTCTGCATTTCCAATTGTTTTACAATATTTATTTTTAAAAATTTGCAAAGTATTCTTTCGAAATATAAATTGATTGTCAAATGATGGAAGTTGACAAATACAGGTGACCAGAGAGTTTGAGATATCGAGGGTATGTTTTATTGATTTTGTCGTTGATTCTCTTCTAAAATCTAAAATATTTTGTTTTAAGGTGATGCCTGGAATTGCAATGCACGATTATGTCATGTTACTTTTGAGAAAAGAAAACACTCGAAAGTTGGAATTCAAACTAGAATGTCTGTATAAACTTTTACGCACGATAGGTTTTCATTATGAAAATGAAATGCAAAAGAAGGTAAAATTATAGAAGTATAAAAATATAAATGAAAAGTTAAAATGACAATACTGCAATATTATTCAAATCTTATTCAGCCATGTTTTACAAACTTCTGACAAGTTTGTTGCTGGCATTAATCTGTACAGGAATTAAAATATCCATTATACACAAAATTACTTGTACGTGTTTACTATCTGTAACAGCCATTAAGAAAGTGTTATCTTGATAAGATAAGATAAAGGGGATAAGTAAGTAGCAAGAAGTTAAACGTCCTTAAGATATACAATAATCATTTAAAAGAACGCTTTTAAACGAAGTTTTGGCGTACCTATACCAAAGGCATTCTATCTGGAACAAACAAAAAATTGTTTTGCAAATACATTTTTATTATTTATCCTAATGTGAAAAAAAACCAACATTCGGTATTTTGAAAAGCACAGCTGCTGAAAGAAATTTGTCTGGACTTTCTATGTTAGAACAAAGCTTGTTTTTAACTGTTTAGCGTCCTGATATGAAAGATTTTGAACTGAATTACCTTAGTTTTTGAATATAAACTGTTTGAGGATAGCCCCAGCATTTTGTTAGCTATGATACATAAAAACATTAAAAATCTTAGAGCATATAGGAAAAGAAACATACTCTGTCAGTAGCAGGAGGGTTAGGGAGCGTTCACATATTACGTAATCAATTTTTTGCCTATTTTCTACTACCCCCTCCCCCATGTAATCAGTCGTAATCATTTGGTTGACCCCCTCCCAAAATTACGTCATCATCTACGTAACTCCCCCCCCCCAAAAAAAAAAAATACATGCAAGATATAGAATATGGCGAATACAAACGCTTTAGATAGTTGATATTTTCACACTCATGATAAAATATGCATTTAATTTTTTTTGATTTGCTTATGTCATCAAACCACCTGAACCCTCCCCCCTCCCCCATAATCAAGCGTAAGCAATTTCGATGACCCCCCTCCCCTCTACTTGATTACGTAATATGTGAACGCTCCCTTATGATTTTCACCCCAAGGAAAAGTCAACCCAAATTAGGTTTTAACACGGTTTGTGTATATTAACAGGATATAATTTTTGGCCTCTTGATATGCTTAACCTTCCCCTCCTGCCCAAAATTTCACGTGGAAGATCACTTAGGTACCCGAAAATGTAATTGTAGCCGAAAATCCAGATAAAGAACAAGTTACGGAGTATCATGTATAAATCAAAACATTGAAGGATTATAAACGAAATAATTTCCTTTATATTTCAAAAAGTTATCCACCGCTCAAATTATCTTGCAGTGAATTTTGTGCCAGCACCCGCCCCCTATTTAACACTTCAGCATGACCTACCCAATTTCAAATTATTACCACCCTCCTAAATATGGATTTCACACACAGTACAATTTGGTTCCAATAAATTGCTAATAGAGGGATGATTCGAATCTGCGATGATAGTATAACAGACTTGATGTAATTACACGTTCTTTATTTTATAAGAATATGCTTTTTAAGAATATCAGGCTGAGATTTCAGGTTAAAAAAACAATAGGTCTGTTGTTTAGAACAATTTAGGAATAAAAATAATGATCAGCCTGGTTAGAATTTTGAAATTGTTTATAAAAGGAGCATGTACCACTACTTCTCCGCTTGATATAATTGTTGTCGTTGTTGTGTTTTTCATTTACAACTTATATATCTCTCATCTTTATATATACGATGTACCTTCTTTTAAGTTTAAATTTGATGTGTATTGTTTCTGTATAGGAGGAGATGGATGCATATTTCACTGAGATAGAACGGCTTCGTAATCATCACATATTCTGTTCTCGTGTCAAATTCGCCTTGCTTGATTTATGTGAACTCAGGGCGAACAACTGGTGCGACAGAAGAACGCGAGAAGTACCGACCACTATTGATCAAATACATTCTCAACACGGTATGTGAGCTGGTTTAAGTGGGCGAGGTCCCACAAGGTGGCCGTAAGTCCTAGAAAGCCCAGAAGTCATGGATAAATTATGGACTGGTTTGGTCTTGAAAACGTCTTAAGAAAAGCGTAACTCTTTTTTAAATAAGGTCTTCTCATATGTTGTTGATTAACTATTTCCATTTTCAGCCATTTTTAGCAAAAGATTGGTGATAGCTATGTACTCATTTTTTGTCATTTGTTCACTTGACTTGCAATGGCTTGCAATTGCATGAATGATTAGAAATTGATAGCCATTGTGATATTGTGATTAATTTTTTTTAAAAAAGTCGAAAAAGTGGAAAAGTCACTTTCAAAATTTCTAATAATCGTTAAATTTTTAATTTATTATATACTTTTGTATTTTTGCAGGTGGATAAAACGTAAAAAAAAAGGACAGCGATTATTCAAATCAACAAACCAAATGTGTGCACTGCAGCACTTCCTATCTGAAGATGCGTAACAAGCTTGACAGAAGTTGATGTCGAACTCGATTCATATTTTTATATATTACTATGCATTTTTACAGTTGCACTTTTGCTGGACTGGAAGTATCTACGCACTGTTTTTGTTGAAATTATAAACCATCATCGAAAATATATAATTATATAACAAAGGAGAGACATATCGGAGAGTTTTCAAATTATTTTGAATGGATTACTTTCTGTTTGAAGCTTTCAGCTTCAGGCCGACAATGCTGACTTTAGAGCGGCTTCTAGCAATTTAAAAAAAGGACATTTCGCAACTTCTTGTTAACACTCTTTCGCAGAAGTTTGGAGCTGCGATCAACAATTGACAAGAAGTTGACAAACCAATGTCCTATTGAAATTTTCGCTCTTTTTTTTTGTCAAAAAAAATCATTGCGAAACTTCTTAACGAAATGTAATATCAAAATACTGTAAAGTTAAATCGCCAAATGATAAAAATACCTTGGTTCTAGTAACAAAAGCTCAACGATTTTAACTCCAAGAAATTTTTCATATTTCTACGTAATTTTTTAATGGTTGAAAATGTAATTCAAGAATTTTAATGACAAGAAAAATCAAGTTCGTTTAGGTTACATGTATCACGTTATTAAAATCGTGAGTTGGGCTAGGCTGACTTTAATATCATGCTTACTCCCTGGTGCCTGACAGTTTCAAACTTTCGTCTGTTAAAACGTATAAATTTCTTTTATCTAGAATCTTTTAAGAATTTTTCAACGCTTTGTTTTAGTGTATATTTTTTTCATTGGCAAAAAAAACTATCTATCGTGTTCAGAGTTTTCCAATTTTTTAATGGACGGTTGAATTTTGTTGTTAATTTGGTGTGGTTTTAATGGCGTATGGTTAAATATGTTAGATTTAACGTGGATTTATTTCGCGTATTCATAAAAAAATTTTGTTTTCTTCAAAATTTCTGTGCTGAAAGTGCTTCACAAAGTATAGCAGAAACGATCCACGATCCCGAATTGTATTTCGGCAGAAGGCCGTTTTTAGCTTTTTCTCGAAATGACGCAATCAATTTTACAGGAGTGTAGGCCGAGTAACCAACGCCGAACATACGCTCGCTGCACTTTCCACAACGTCCGCATTATGATCCGATCCGCTGTTAAGTTTGACAAATGAACCTTAACGAGTGAGTGTTACTTTAAAAACGGTTCTCTCGATTGCTTCTGGTTACAGGCCCAAATTTCAATCTTTTGTTACGCGTTCCTCAATACAAGGTATAGTAAGTACATAGCACGAATTTTTAATAAGAAAATTATATCCTTAAATTTTCAGACTACTTCAAAATAATTACTCGGGGCGTGTCACGGGCACCCAAAACCACGGTCAAATCATAATTCTTTCTAAACAACGGACTTCCATGGATGAAATTTTCGGTTCCAGGCCTCTCTTCAGATAGGTTATATTTCGGGATACAACATGATTCCCAATTTTTTATTTGTTTTGTCTGTATACCTCAAATAAAAAACTTAAGAGGAAGAGATTTCCTACATGAATGCTCTGATAAAGAAAAAGAATGAACAAAATGTGTAAAGAAACATTTATTCTAGAAAAATTAGCGAAAATTATCCTTTCAATCTCACATAGCTACACCAAAAAAATCATACAAAAGATTATCACCTATCTTTAGCATACATCTTACAAAACCTTGTACCCATACTCCGCACGATTTATATTTCTTTGCCTCAAAAACAGTGGTGTAAGATCTGTCATCGAAAATAACTTTTATAAATACAATAAAAGAAGCAAATATATGTATAAAAATAATAGACGTCTTTTTTTTATAAGAACCTAAGAAATTAGCAAGATCCCTGTCAATTTTGAAATCTCAGTCTCAGTTAAAAAACATTTTTTTTCTTATAAAAAAGACGTGTAGAATAAGCAGCAACCATTTTTTGTCTTAAAGCTGTCTTTAAACCATGCACACACAAATATGTAATAAGTGGTAATATACTGATGTCAAACTTTCCATAGACAAAAAGGTTTAATCAAAAAATGAAAGAACTCGAATTTGGGCTAAAAAGTTGAATTCAAAATGAAAAAAAAATAAAATACTGTTACAATACATATATCTACAAAAAACAACAACTTTTCAAAACATCTTATTCACTGAGATAAGAATGTTCAAGGCTTACGAAACGATAGAAAAGTCTTTTAGTAAACATTATGCGTTGTTAAAAAGACTGATGGACCAAGCCATTGACCTTAATGGTAATAATTTTCGCGGGTAGATAACCTCGTGGGTCAAAAATATTTATATTCCGCGGGTATCAATTTCATTTTTTTTAAACAGCATTTTTTCACATTTACACAAGCGCAAAAATAGATAGCCGCGAAAATTAGTAACATAAGGACACACTTCAAATCCGCAAACGAAGTCAAAATTAAAAGTGTTTTTTCCCCGTAAAATTTACGGACAAAAAAATTTACTGTTTCTCCAAGGTTGTACAAATATAAAGGTTTAAACCTGGTTGCAGTTAGCAAAACTTGGACTGAAATTTTATACATAAAGGTTAATTGTTTATAAACTGTCTTACTATTTAGACCGTGCATTTACTTCCGATATCGTACAAAGTTAATAAACTTTTGTGGTTAAATCCGTCAACACTGCAGTTATCAAAGAAAAAAACGTGAAAGCAACACCACCCCATCCAATACCATAAGACCATCTTAACCACGACTCAATTTTAAATTTATTGCCAACCACGACAACCTCTTCAGCGACTTCGGTCCAATATTGAGGAAAAAATGTGTTTCCAGCATATTCGAACTCTATGGTGGCCTTGGAGTGCACAGTGAAGATCGACAAGCCAACCAATGCACACAAACCTGACAAAAACATAAAATATGTTTTAAACACATCTTAAACTCGCATAAGATGTGCAAATCGGTTTGAGATAAGGCACATTTTGGGTAAAGAAAAAGAACATAGGGAGAGAAAAACTACCACGATATTAGAATATTGGTACGCAGCAGTTCGATATACGGATATATTCGAGAAAAAAGTGGTATATTACTCGTAATTTCGTGCAACGAGGGTTTGGACACATTCTATGTTTGCATACCCTTACAGGTGTTATAAACAAAGCTTAAAGGACCTGATACACTTGTATAATATCACTGAAATATACCTTATAATATCAAAATCATTTCTTAAATATGTTTAAAATAGAGTTATAATTCATTACAACTTCTTATAATATAGCTATAATATGTATAATTTCAACACCTGGTATGTGCGTCATAACCTCATAATTTGCTGCATGGCTATAATATTTGAATAAAATCAAACGAGTTTGATTTTAATAATATTGTTGGTGATCTGGTTTCGAATGCTCCTTGTTTGTGTGACAATAGATCTATTATCTGCTAGCATTGTTATGGCAACGATGTTATGAAATTAAATGAAATTATAACGATATTATAACAAATTATAAGTATATTGTAGAAAAATTATAACTGTATTATAGAATATATTTACTGATATTATACAAGTGTATCCTGGCCTTTATATTAATTTACTGTGGAGCGGAAACAAATCTATTTCACACGTATTAATTTTTACAAATGAACAATATGAACAAATTTCGTGAAATAATTTTCGCGAAAACTTAAATTTTTCTGGAAATAACAAGAAAAAAACCCAGTAAAACTATAGATAAAATACATAAAAAAAAATTATATAAACTGAAGTATCATGGTGTCCACTCCAAAGTTGACCTCGATCCTTCTGACATTTTTGTAGCTAAAAATACTTTGGACACCCTGGAAAATATTTTTACCTCCAAAAAATATGATAGCTGCACAAGGCCAGTACTTGCTTCCAGTTTTTTTGCTGTTATCAGTGATAATCGCCACAATGAAGAAAAAGATTCCAAATCCAGTTCCAATACAAGAAAGCAACATCAGTGCACGGACAGAGTTAAACCAGGCTACACAAAAAAGAAAGGGTTTAAATGGTTAACAAGGTGTCTGCAGCCAATTATTTTTTTAATTATTTTTTAACACAAGGTTTTAAAGAGACAGACATTCTAACTCAAAGAAAGTAATTGAATAGTGCAAGGACAAAGTCAAGACATGCTACAACAAACAAATTCAAAGACGCATGAAATTTTAAGTCATAACAAAAAAAAGTTTACGAGTTCACTTACACGGAGGCTCTACCAAATGAGGACGCAGGAAATCTTTATCACAAGTTACAGCAAGTTTAGGATAACCTACATATTCCTTTCCCTCAGATTCAAAACAAGCTTGCCATAAGCCAATAAAAACTTTTGTTCCTCTGTAAGAGTCAATGTCTTCTTTCCAACGTCTTGTAGAAGTACTTATACAAAGAAAAAACCAGCCAATAAAGCCTAGAATCATGGCGGTAATAGCCAAGATGTTCATGATGACGCAAGGAGTAAACCTATAAAATGTTGTCACATAAAATATAAACAAACACAAAAGTTTATTTTACAAAACATATAGCTCGGATTAAAGATACTACTAGCTGTTGAGCATTAAAAGTTTTTTAAAAAAAATTATTTTACTGGTTGAACTACTGGCCAAAATAATGTTACCCTAATGTCTTTGTGTTGATGTTATCAACCCATCGATTACAAACAGGTTGGTATAGTTCGGATTTAAAAAACGGAATTTATTCTAGTCTTCAGTCAGTTACACCATAGTCATAAGAAATAAAAGATAGTCTGGTGTCAAACAATGGCTCATTGTTTATACTCTTTCATATGCTAATTTTTCGAGCCGAGATCTCCGACCCTGCACGATACTTCAAAATGGCTGCTTAGCGAGAAGGATGTTACCCATGTTTTACACTTATTGCTTTGATTTTGAAGTTTTTTTATATTATGCTCTGTGTCCAGGAAACATGGACTTAGTTTGTTTAAAGTTCCATTGGCTAACAACGAAGTAAACAAGAAGTGGGGCGCTGATCTCATCAATGTTATTACGAAGTACAGAGAGATAGACCAATCTCTAAGAGGTCGCATACAAAGTCGCAAGTTGTATATATGTGAAAGACACTTCACGGAGGACGACTATTATGTGTGTAAGTTGAACTATTTTGTTCTCTTTTTGTTGCTGTTCCTTGGTTTCCCTGTAGGCAAAAGAACCTGCCAACAGACTTTCATGCACAAATAATGCACATTTGGGGCTGGCTATACTCAATCTGCTATATTCTCCTGTCTGTTTAGATCCAACACGAAAAGCATTGAAAGAAGGAGCTTTGCCAACGTTGAATCTTCCTCAAAAAAGTGTTAGCTCTAGCAGTACCTTAACATCATCCATCAGATCTCCAACATCAATTCAGAAACGTGAAGAATTTATGGTTTTAGAACAGTTATCTCCTCCTAATTCTCTACCCATGTCTGTGTACAAAGATTTTTTTGACTTCACACATCGAATTAAAAATTTATCTTTGGCTGGTTGCTGGAATATCAAAAGGGAAGAAGATGTTATCACTGTGACTTGTTCCTCTGATTGTTATGTATTACCTAAGTACGAAATTTTTATTGATACATCATTGTCGTATTCTATAAGAGTTTATGGTTGGATGTTACCTGAACAGCATCACTTTTATTTATCGAATAACCGGTCATTCCACAATGTTACACTGTCAAACCTTATTGCCGAGCTGAATAGTTATGACATATGTGATGGTATTAAAACACCAGATCCTGACAAAGAAGTAAATTTTCAGAAACATGTTGTCCCAAAACATTTTGATTACAAGAATTATCAGAAATCTTTTCTCAAACCAAGATTGCATCAGGACCAGTATTACCGTTCAAATAATTGTTACATTTTGGTAAATCTTAGCAATCCATGTGGTAACTGTGACTCATTTAATATGAATATTACATATGAAAAACCCCGAAAATCTGTTGTTTTAAACCAACCAGCTAAACTGAATGCTCCGATAACACACACCTCAAATCAACGGTTGAAATTGTATTTTCAAGGACAGCGATTGCATTGTAAGCAGCTGGAACAAGATTTAGTCAAAATGAAAAGTGCATTGAAAAAAGAAAGTCAGCCAATTAGTAATGAATTAAATAATGACTTTAGAACATTATTTTCTGGTGTTGACAAAAAAGATGTTCCTGATTTCATGAAGTTGTTTTGGGAGGAACAACAAAATTATGTTAATTCCTCATGTGCTAGTAGTGTTCGTTATCATCCCATGGTAATCAAGTATTGTCTCAACTTAGCTGCAAAGTCATCCTCTGCTTATAATGACCCGCGATATGATGCAAAGACTGGCTCTGGGATTTTAGTTTTACCAAGTTTACGTACACTTCGAGATTATAGAAATCACATTCGACCAACACATGGTTTCAATTCTGCTATAATTCAAGAGTTAGCGCAAAAAACTGGTAATTTCACTGATCCTGAGAGATACGTTTTACTGTTATTCGATGAAATGAAGATCCAGGAAGATTTAGTGTGGGATAAACATACTGGTGAACTTATAGGTTTTGTTGACCTAGGAGATATACATACCAACTTTGCTACCTTACAAAATGTTCAAGAACTTGCATCTCATGTATTGGTATTTCTTGTCAAAAGTATTGTCAACCCTTTGTCTTACAGTTTATGTACATTCGCAACAACTGGGGCAACATCTTCTCAAATAATGCCAATATTTTGGAGGGCTGTATGTTACCTTGAAGGCATAAATTTGAAAGTCATTGCTGCTACTGCTGATGGTGCTTCATATAACCGTAAATTTTTTAGAATGCACAAGAATTTAACTGGAAACACGGGAAAAGATGTTGTTTATCGCACAAAAAATGTTTTTAGCAGAGAAGAACGTTTCATTTACTTTTTTGCAGATGCACCACATCTGATCAAAACAACAAGAAACTGTCTTTCAAATTCTGGTTCAGGTAGAGCAACAAGATTCATGTGGAATAATGGATGTTTTATTCTTTGGTCACACATTTCAAACTTATATTATGAAGATTTAGAAAGTGGTTTGAAGTTGGTGCCAAAATTGAAAAGTGATCATGTCAATCTTACACCATATTCTGTCATGAGAGTCCGACTTGCAGCCCAAGTATTGAGTGAAACTGTTGGAAATGTTTTAAACCTATTTGGTCCAGCTGAGGCATCTGGCACTGCAGAATTTTGTTTGAAAATGGATAAGTTTTTCGATTGTTTAAATGTTAAAAATACAACAGAGCATGCATTGAAACGGAAACCATTTTTACGACCATATGAATCAGTAGATGATGAGAGATTTGCTTGGTTGGAAAGTTTTTTATCATACTTTCAGAAATGGAAGGAGTCTATTGAGACCAGACCTGGTAATTTTTCGGATCAAGCTAAATCAAATATGTTCATCTCATGGCAAACTTATGAAGGCTTACGAATAACAGTGTATTCGTTCATTGAAATAGTGAAGTTTTTACTACAAAACGGAATCAGGTATGTAAGTGAATATAGATTATAGATTGATAAAAAGTTTTGATGGAAAAACGTCTTCAAGGTTCACAAGAATTTGATACTATACAACTTTTTCTAAACTTATTTTATTAGGCAGCTTAAGTTCAACAGTATACAATAAATAATTCTAATTTTTTTACAGCTACGTGCTCTCAGAAAGATTTTGCCAAGATGATCTTGAAAATTACTTTGGTCGACAACGTGCGATTGGTCGAAGACGTGATAATCCAACAGTCAGGGATGTTGGTTACAATGATAACACAATCAAAACACAGTATTCTGTGAGGCCGATTGCAGGAAATGTACGTGGACAAGACAAATTCAACTTGATTGATGATACACCATTGCCGAAAAGAAAAAAGACACAATGAACCATCTCGACATTCGGTCCCGGACATGGACTAAAACTGTCAAACCGGCTATTTTTATAGCCACAAATGTTTTGAAAACGTTAATATGGCAAAATACTGCATTATAAATTCTTTAGTCATCTTTATACTGCAGAACTACAGAATAATTACATACCTTGTTGGAAATTATTTAAACACCCAGTTCCCTTTATGCTATGGAACCGGGAGAATTTTTATGGTATAGTGTTTTCTACATATGTAGGTATGTATTAGGTGATTTTTTTTTATTGTTGTTGAATTTTTGAAATATTATAATATGAAATATTTTTTCATCAAATCTACAAACATATTTTAATAAATTTCTCTTGAAAATGCAAAAATTTTGCAGATTTTTAAAACCACAAAAGTTAGTAAATGTTCAAGTAGGTTGATGGTAATTTCTTTTTTCACTTTTGGATCAATTCCCTCACATATCATTTTGAAATTGGACAGTACTGTACTATCGGTTATCATGGAGGAAACTAACTCTTTAGCACATAATTTGGTATTAAAAGCAGATGTTTTTGCACGAAATAATTTTTCACATGTAACAAAAATACTTTGTGTCCTTTGATTGACTCGCCACAAACCACCTCTATCACGGATGTTAACCAAAGTTTGTGTGTCGTCTACATCAATCTTGCAATATTTCAATACAAGAGCATACTGTTTGTTTATATCTGATTGTTGTTTACCAAAGCAGAATTTTGTGTGCAGTTTATGAACAATATAACCTGAAAGATACTGTAAACTTTTCAACTCTTTTTCTGGAAGTTCGGTTGTTGTTATTTTAGGTGAAAAATCAAACGGCGATGTGACATATGTTCCAGAGAGGTGAATCAAAACATGGTTAGCAACTTCCATCAGCAAAGTGTTAGTTATGGTGACGTCAGCAAATTTTTCAGGCAAAAGATTTTGATCCAATAATCCATAAAATTCAGAATAAAATTTCTCAGCACTTCCACTGTACTTCTCAATGACAAATTTGATTTTTCCCCAGAGTTCCACAGCCTCATCAACAGAAAAGTTGATGCTTGAAAATGCATTCCTTGTCTGCTCAGGTAAACACATATCTTTTTTCACTATGGTGACACACTCAACCAGAATAACACGTAATTTCAAAGGGTGAAATTTCTTCAACAGCTGTTCCTCTTTAGAAAGAGGGCTAGACGCTTTTTCAGTAGCTGAGTCACTATTTTTTCCTTGGTGTTTGGCGTTTTTATGTCTTGTCAAACCTCTGGCTGTTTTTGTCATTTTTCCACATTCACTACAAACAAATTCAGTAGTTTTCACGGTAGATGATTCCTCAGATATAACTGAATCTATATCCAAGTTAAAATCACCGTCATCGTTCAAAAATCCACCCTCAATTAAGTCAAACAAATCATCAAGATCTTCCCCACTGATAAAATCCTCCTTGTTCGTCGCCATTTTCAAAAACCGTGCAGTGTGAGCGGGTCGTCGCAAAAAAATTAACTACGAATTTGTTAACAAAGGAAACGGCCCGCGGCACTAGACTATCTTTTTTTCTTATGACTATGGTTACACCACAAAAGGATCTATCTTTTATATCCGTGTTCAAGTTATTTTGCTTTTCAATTATAAAAGAAATGCAATGACTAAAAATTATAATTATCTTAATGTAATCTTAAATATCATATTAATGTATCTAATCCAATTATTATCCACTAATTGACATTATACCATAACGTTAATATAATTAATTTTACATAAAACAGTTGAGACATATTGAGCTCCAGAACCACTCCAAAACATAAGCATTGATTTAATTAAGATAAAGTTAAAACTCCATGCTTTTTGGCAATTGTACCCAGGAAGAATTGGATGAGGAGCCACTTGTTTCAAAAAATAAGTTCTGGCAGACCTAATGTCAGTATAAACAACCATTTCGTGGTGCAACTAATTTTTAATCTTTTCCTGTTATCTTTAAAGAAATTTATGGTACCAAAACAACTGGCAGCTCCAGTGTACAGTAAGCCCACCTCAAAAATATGAAGAAGAATATCAAGTGATCATAAAGAAACTTGAAGATTTTGCAAAAATAATCAACAAAACTTTGGAGCGACACATTTTTTTTAATGCTTGAAACCAAGAAGACGGAGATGCTAAATTGACTTTAGGACAAGCAGTTAATATATGTAGAGCTGACAAGAAAGTGGTGGACAGAGTAGATGGCAGCAAATAAGTCAATTACATTTCGGGAAATAGCAAAACAAGTTTTTTTTAACCTTTTTTTTTTAATTTCTTTTGTCTCGCAAATGCACCAGTTAACATTTAAATGAATTATGAGGGTGACAGTTTTAACTTTCTTTTGCCTATTGTCTAGTTGTATTCTTCATGATGGATATGGAGGAATCTAAACAATGTAATGACTTCTCTAAACCTGAAAAAGATAGAACATCAATGTTGGGCCAATCTCAGCATTAGGGTTATAACCTGGTGACAAAGTAAAGAAAGCATTTTGACAAAAAGGCCAAAGTAGAGATTGGCCATTATGTGAAACTTTAACAAATTTTGAAAAAAGGGCCAATGTAGGATTTGGCCTTTTTGTCATAATTCAACATTATGATTATTGAGATTGGACCACATCAAATACAGAAGACCAGTGAGATTAGCTCTTTAAGTCCCGATGCAGATGAAAGAACTGGATCCTCTTGTTCAGATTCAGCAATAAAAAAATTTGCCGATTTTGAGATTGGCCCTTTCGTCATATCAACAACGACATAGTAAACAAAAAAACTCTAAAAAAAGTTGCAAAGAGTAATTTTCCTAGTCATGCAATAGTGTAAATTTTGTTGCTGTGAACATGCGTATGGGAAAAAACATTGTCTAGCCTGGGGAAAAATAAGTTTGAAATGTGGAACAGTGAATCATTTTGCAAAAAGTGACTATGTAAAAACAAAGAAGCAAATACAGCAATAATAAGGGGGCAACAAAATGAGAATCCTTGGGAAGAGACAATTAAATCAATAACAAAAACATTTAAATGAAATTGATACAGGTGCAGATATCACAATTGGGTTACCGATTGGATCAAGTGAAAGCTGCCAATAAAAATATATTTAGCGCAGATTCTAACTAGTACTTGCCATGGATATATTAATATAGATAAGATAAAACAGTGAAAAAAAGCCGATATGTATGTGACTATGTGAAAGTAACTCTTTTGGGACGTCAATACAGAAACTACAATTAGGCACAATCAATGAAATTACACAAGGCATTAACACTACTTGTAAAGAAATAATGTCTAAATTCCTTAAGTATTCAATGGGTTGGGGGAGATACAAGGTAAGCGCCGTAGCTTAGTGGTTAAACTCTCGCACTTTGCGGGAGACCAGGTTCGATTCCTGTTATAGTCAATTTAATATAGGCAAGTGAACGTTACCATAACCCCAGTGTTACCCCAGCCATCTGAGGGAAATGGGGAAGATGGCACACTGTATGGGTTGTTGGATGTTGTAGGGAGTTGTTTGGCAGAGCAAGGACCTTAAGTGGGTCTGCATAGCTCACAATAAGCATTAAATACTCTAGGAATCCCTGTCTAAGCAATGGCCTCTCCTTAAATATATTAGACATCTGGACTCACATCCTTGCTAGAAATTTTTAACAAACGTATTGAAAGAATGGTAGCAGGCAAAGATGGAGTAGCCAAACGGATGGATGATTTTTTAGTTTAAGGACGAGATCACTAACAACATGATCAACAGTTGAAAAAGTTAGGAGTCATCTCCAAGATCATTTGATAAAAAAACAACGTTAAAATAGGGCGATGTTTATGTTCATAGGAACACTTTCTCGTCATTTTAAAGGAAGTACGGCGACATTTATGCTTCATAGGAACGTTTTCTTGTCATTTTAAAATGAATTACGGCGATATTTAATCTTCGTAGGGACGTTTCCTCATCAATTTAGAAAACATTATGGTAATATTTAATCTTGGTAGGGACGTTTTCTCTTTATTTTAGAACAAGCTACATCAATATTAAGTTTCGAAGAAACACATTCTTTGTAATTTAGAATGAAATACTGTGACATTAAGTTTCATAGCGACTTGTTTTCAAAATTATAGAATGAAATACAGCGATATTTAAGCTTTGAAGGAATGCGTTCTTGTCATTCAGATCGAAGTACCGTGACTTTTATGCTTCGTAGGGATTTTTTGTGTCATTTTAGAACAAATACGGCGGCTTACAACAGTCTTCGAATTTCAGATGTTGCAATTGCAATTTTTCAAAATCACTTCGAGAGTCCTTAAGCACAAAAAATGGGAAGACTATGGTCAAAAACACTGAAAAGCACTTTATTCTGCATTTTTTAAAATGAAAAAAATATAAAGACACCAAGCCTTGACGAGTATCAAACATCAACAAAGTCAACTGAGTAATTCTGTTTTTTTTATTTTTCTTGGGAAAGATAATACAACCTTTATCACTAGAGATCATTCTGCCATTTTGAACTGCAGACCAAATATTTCTAAGACCACACCTTTATATTGATAATTTAAAGCGGTATTTTTTTGAATGAATAAATGTTCAATGAACAAGACAAAATACATGTTCATGTTTATGATAAAGGATTAAAAAATGAGACACATGGACTTTCGATAAAGTTCATGCATTGGCAATATTTTTGCTGAAGCGCAAGCCTTATAACTGCTTATAACTTCAGCAATTACTGCCAATTACTGCGAAGGCTGTTACAGTATACACCAGGAAATGTTACCATCAAAACCAAATGCGCTGTTATTGCCACATCCTGCACAAACATTTGCCTAGCAGAAAGTTAGTACTGACTTTTACCAATATGGGGATAAATCAGATTTGATTGTAGCAGTTATTCATTATGGGCAGAAGTTTACTTCTCAACCGAATAAATGCTGAGTGTGTTATACATGTCACAAAACAAGCTTTCCATACCATGGTATTCCTGATACAGTGGTATCTGATAATAGCAGCCAGTATATTTCCTTTGTGTATAAAAAAATTGTGGAAGAAAGGCTTTTAGTCACATCACCAGTACTCCAAGGTATCCTCGAAGCAAGGGCTTGGCAGAAAAACTCAACGGTCCAGTAATAATTTTTATGTAGGACTTTTGCCAATTAGGAATACTCCATTAGCATGTGGAAAATTGATGACCCAATTGTTGTTGGGGCACAGTTTAACTCACAAAACTTTCAGCAACACTTGCACGCCAAAAAAAATCAAAATCAAACAAATTTATGATTCGAAAGCCTCAACCGTAGTTCAAGTGAAGTTGTTGAGGTGTTACCCAGAAGAAAAAACGATGCTTGGATATATGTGGTTGGACGAAAAGGAGATATGGTGGATATGGTGGAACAACAATGACGACAACAACAATATGCAGATGATCTAGTAATAATTTCAGAATCGCTGATGATTTGTTAGAAAAACTTAAATGTTAGAAAAATGAGCTGGAAAGTAAAGTTTTGAAAATCAACAAGGGAAAAACTAAATAATGAATTCTGGAAACAACCTGAATAGCCTGAGAAACTCTGGAAAGTACCCATGTGGCATGTGCAAGAAGGGAGTAGGAGTGAACTCTATGATTTGTAGAACTTGAAAATCTATCAATGGTAGACTGATTGATGATCCCAACTTTAAATGTCGAAGATGTCTTGACAAAATATAGATGTACGGAAGTAATGTTGGAAGAATAGAAACTTGATGTAGTGCACAATTTTGGTTTAAAAATATTGAATCTGTATTCTCTGGAGAGAAGAAGAGAACGGTATGCCATAATTTACATCTGGAAAGTGATTGAAAAAATAGTACCAAACTTTGGTCAGGAAACTGTGAAAGGAGGCATCACATGGTACACGAATGATCGTTTGGGTCGAAAATGTGTTGTTCCTGTAGTGAAGAAAGGGCCATTTTATAAGATTCGTTGTGCTAGCTTGGCTGTTCAAGGAGTACGATTGTTTAATGGTCTACCAAAAGCAATACGCAACCTATCTGATTGCAGCATAGACTGTTTCAAGTCGAAGTTGGATTACTTTCTTGCTACTGTTCCTGATGAGCCACTGATACCAAATTATGTTCAGTTTCGAAAGGCCAACACGAACAGCATCATTGACATGATGAGCATTGGACTCGCCGAGTTGGATGCGTGAAGATCTCACAAAATCTACTTCAAAGTATTCAAAGTAAGTATACTTCGGAGATGGTGTTTTTGCAGGTGGTGGTGGTGAGCTAGCAACAACTATCTTAACTCATTGTGCCTGAGAAAAATTTAGAGAACTCTTGATTTTATTGACAAGCAAGGCGCTATCCCTCCCCACCCATGGTAAATTGCACAACAGCTGTGTGGCTAGCACTATGATCCAAGGCACGGAATGTTGGGCTATTCAATGTGAGGACCTTTCTCACCTTAAATGAAAAGAAATAGCTATGCTCTTGTGGATTTGTCATGTTAAGTCAAACACACAAATTATACCATAAAGCTCCTTCAGTTTATCATCATCATCATCATTCTCGGCTTAACGTCTGTTTTCCATGCTAGCATGGGTTGGACGGGGTATATTAATGACCCTCTTCCAATCTGATCTAGACTGTGTTAGATCTAAACTCAACTTCCTCTGTATCAAGTCTGTCCTTATAACCTCCTGCCAAGTCTTTCTCGGTCTGCCTCTGGGCTTTTCCCCAGGAACTATCAAGTCTCTACACTTTCTTACCCAATTATCCTCCTCCATTCTTTCCAAATTAATAATTGGAGCAATTACTCCAATTAAATTTTTTTGACACAATTCTGTGTAATAAATTATATATAAACTTTATTAACTCCTTTCTCTTCAAGCGCCTTCTTCCAACTATCGTCCGCATGGTATGTTACAAGAAATTACATTTCGGGAATGCTCCGGGCGAGTTTAGGAAAGTGCGGGCAGTTTCGGAGGACAACCGACAATTTAATTTGAAAAGTCGCCCGAACTCGCCCTTATATATGCGGGCATTTGCGGCTTATCGGCACCCTCTTCTTGTTAATGATGGATAGGGAAAAAACAGTTCTAAATCTTGTAGGTTCACTTTAAAATATTAATTCTTTGATACGAACAAACTGAGTTTCTCGAAAAGGTTGAAAGAGAATTTAAGGGATTACCGATGCCCAAAGTAATTTCCTGGATTAGCCCCTGATTATGTTAGTATTGAAGTGCATTCGGCACCTCAATTTCTTTCATTGAAACAAAGAATGAAATATGGTTGCATTGTTTTGGGATAAATTTTTACCTGGCCAACTGACTTTTGTAATTAGAAATGACGATAACCAAACATATTTTTGAGGTGGTCTAATTATTTTTATTATTATTTATAATTATATTTTATAATTATTTTTAAATCACAATTTTTGACATTTAGAGTCAGAAGAACTAGTGCGACAAAAAATATTCTATGCTCATTGTATCCGCAATACTCACCATTACTATCGTGTTTTGCTTTAAAATTTTGGCCATGAGTACCAAGGGTACTGAAAACTAGTTAAAAATGGCAAGTGGGAGCTCCAAAAACAAGGTGCACAAGTTCTCACTAAAAATTGGTGTAATGGCGCACATTTATGGCTGGATAGTTGGACATAATTTTTTTCAAATTTAGTAGTTTTTATTCTCTGACTCTGACTAACCGACCCTATTTTGAGAACTCAAATGACTTAAACACTGCATATTTGTAACGCCATCAGCAACACGCTTAGTCTGTCGTGTTGTGTATAAGATAAAACAGTGATGGTTTTATCACAACCAAAGAGTTTTTATTTTAATTTCTAAAATCGATGCAAAATGGATGCGAGTTCATTTCAATTCTCCCAAACTTGCCAAAACACTCAATGGTTTTTGTAGCTAGTGTTTCTGGCTAGCTATATAGTTTATTTTCTCTTGCTGTTGGGTCATAAATATAATGCTGAAATAAATTTGATATCTAGCTAGTCACCTATTTAGCTAGCTAGTATGGTAACGAAAAGAAAAAGACAACAGCAAGCTAGCAAAAAAGCCAACAATTAGCTATTAACTACCTTAGCTAACTAAAATGAATGACTGGGACGGGGATGCGTCATTCCATAAAAGTATTACAACGTTTTGTACTTAAAACATTAAAAAAAAATTGTTATTAGAGTTACAACAAGGGAAATAATTTATTTACCTTTTAAAATTTTAGTTAAGACTTCTTTTTTAATATGTCAAAATCTCCGTCTGATGCATTCAGCACTTACTTTTCGGCATAAATTAAGAATCTTACTCATTTCCATTATGGCCAGTATTTACTCCTTAAAATAAAATACAGACCAGAGTTTTTGACTAAGAATTTATTGGATGGAAATGCAAAAATAAGTTTGGAATGAAATTAGTTACTAACGAATAAAATATATTGTAATATTACTTAGTTAGATTATGAATTATGGTTAAAAGTGATGTGTAAATTTTGAATCCAAAATCTTTTTGAAATTCTTGCCCAATTGGACGACAGCCTTATGTGGGGATCAAGCCCACAACCACTTACATGAGTCGAACGTTCTACTGACTGGTGATGCTACTAATACCCATTTATCAAATTTATTTGTCATTTTATGTCTGTGTTTGTTCATTTTTTAAGAAGAGCAGAATTTATGACATGGTATTTGTATTGCTCATTACTTTAGCTATATTTGTAATAGATTATATTTAGAGAATTCATGATTTATTCTTTTCCATACATTTTTTGTTCTCTTTGGTCCTCTCCTATAGACACTGCATTTGTCCACAGTTGGGCCATGCCTGTCTACAATTTTTCAAAATTCGAAACAGTGTGTTGCCCATGTTACAGGGTTTAACTTTAGTCTGTGAGCCTTTTAGACTGACCCATGTTGTAACTGTTTCTAAAAAGTTTCAATAGTTAGGCCTGTCCCTTTTTTTGGTAAGATTTTTGAAAGCACAAGTGTCCTTTGTCAATAGTTGGGCCTGTCCAATCTTTATGACACAGTCTTTTAAAAGCATGGGAATTGTTTGTCAATAGTTAGGCCTGTCCCATCTTATGACACATTTTCTAAATTGCAAGAGACCTTTGTGTACAGTTAAGTTTGTCCCATCTGATGACACAGCTTTTAAAAGCATGAAATTCCTTTGTCAATAGTTGGGCCTGTACTAACTTAAGACGTATTTGCATACATTTGTCCAAAGTTGAGCCAGGCCCGTCAATAGATGGGCCATCCCGATTGCGAACGCACCGACCCGTCTTTTGACGGGCCGGCCTGTCTAAAGACGGGCCAGTCCCGCGTCCAAAGATGGGCCGGTGTCCGTAGTACGGCAAAAGCCGCTAATAGAAAACGAAAGCAGTTCTCTTGTCAGTAGGCAGGTAACAATTTGATCTTTTTTCCCTCTTTATAAACTCACATTTGTATTCCAATCAACATTTGTCTTTCAATTTTTTTCTCTCAAATAATAGATATCAAAAAGAAAAGGGTCAGGACTCCTGACTACAACGTTTAGGTACCCAACGTGGTGTATAGTAGTGTATAGTAGCTTCTTCACTGCCCTTGGCTGTGCTGTGCCCTCCTCACTTAGGCACAATCCTTCTGTCCAGAAAAAATCATCTCCCTAAACGAGAAGATTTTGGCTAGGCATTCCAACTATGTAATAAAAGTAAATAGTTTAGCAAATTATATAATTTAATGAGTTTCATAGTCACACAAATATTTCAGTGGTTTTCAGAGTTTTGTTAAGCATTAATTGGTAATGTGCAATCCTCTGTGCTGCCATCGTATTCTGCATCAGTTGAAGATGATAGATGTGCATATTTTACATGGCTAGCCTCACAAATATCGAGGGATATACCCTGTCTATTATTTTCAGGAGGGGCCATGGCTTAGATGGAGAGTCCTAGAGTATTTAATGCTCATTTTGAGCTACGCAGACCCAATTAGGACCCGCGCTCTACTAGACAACTCCCGGCAACATCCAACGGCCCACACAGTGTGCCATCTCCCCAATTTCCCTCACATGGCTTGGGTTAACCCGGGGCTATGGTAACATTCACTCGCCCATGTTGAATCGCCGTCAAGAGGAATCGAACACCAGTCTCCCGCACAGAGTACGAGAGCTATAACCACTAACCTACGGCGCCGTAAATTGAATTGGTAGGGCTTGGGAGTTAAGTGTTCTCATTACTTTTGACAGTGTTATCATGACAACACCATCTTCATTATATAAAATTATTGCATCGCTAATATTATTGTCCATCTTTAAAAACCGAAGGGTTCGGTGTGGCAGCTTCGAATATGTCACTGTTAAATAGTCAAATCCAAAGAGGATTCTTGAACTTTGTAGTCATCAAGATGTTGTGACCATTGTTGCCCATAAACATTTTATGATCTCTTTGCAGCTAGACAGCATTACCTTTTACTGCAACCTTTTTGTCTGTTTTTCATTGTAATGTGCTAGTAGTAATGTGTTCCACTGTCATGTCCTTTGTAGTCCCCCCTCCCTCCACTAATATCAGTCCCTTGCAACACAAACTAGTGTACCTCCTAATATCTTCAAACTATTTCTTGTTCTTTGAACTTATCCCCTACCCCCGGGTGATTGTGATTTATCTATCTACTGCTATCCCCACAGTCTTCCCTCATGAAATAAAAGTTAAAAATAATATAAAAATTTAATTTTGTATATAATAGTGATCATGAAAAATAATATATATCATCATATCATATCATATCATTGGTGCACCCATGTGGCTTGAAATTTGTTTCAATGTTGGTTTTTATTTGCAACCAAAACTATATCATGGTATCGACTGATATCTGCATATGTCTTGATTTTTGATTTCATCTTTTTGTCATTACATCATGTAATTTGATGTGAGTGACAGTTGAGTAGTGTTGGAACGCTTTTGTTTGGCAGCTTGTCTTGTATTTTCCTGCCAAACAATAGTTCAGCTGGTGAAATTCTGGCTGTGGAGTATAGTGTAGCTCTATATGACAGAAGAAAGTTCTCCAATGCTTTCTTTCCGTTACGACCATCTGCATTGGCGGTTTGAATAGCTTTCTTGAGAGAGCGGTTAAACTGCTCTACCTCGCCATTAGGTTGTGGGTGGTATGGCGCTACTCTTTGATGCCTGATTTTAAATTCAGCAATACTGTATGGTGCTTAAAATCATAACTTGTTATTTATGGGACATTATCTTTAACAAGCTCGTTAGAAGGACCATTATATTGACAGAATAGTTTTCACATTTTTTGAGTATATAATTGTGGCATAATCAACTTGATGTAATAATTCGACCTCCAGATATCTGCTGTAATAATTGACACATACTAACAAATTTTGTCCTGTTGGGAATGATCCACATAAATCACTACAGATTAATAATCATGGTCGCTTTGGCATCGTGGTCATGACCAGCAGTGTGTGTTTTTTGAGTGGGCTTAACCATTCGACAGGCATGGCATGTTCACGTCAGGCCATCTAAATTCTGAGTGTTTACCTTTTTTGGTTTTAACTATACGTCTTGATGTCCTTCATGGGCTAAATGAAGACAGAGCTTTAGGTATATGCATCTCTGTGATTTTGACAAAGGACCAATGATTGGGACTTTACCAGACCGAATAAGATGTTGCAGTTGGACTAGCCTTATGTCATTAATGGTTGCTTGTCGTAGTTCCGACTGTGACAATGCATGTGGTAGATTTTGTTGAAGAGTGGAATAGATGTACTCCTCTGCCAAGTCATTTGAGATCTTCTATGTTAGAGTGTTTAATCATGAGAGAAAATTAGCACCATTTTCAGACAAAATGCAGCCTTTCTAATTCACGTCGGCACACAGCAAATGCCGAGGCAAATTGAAAAAAAACAAGTTCACGTCGGCAAAATTTTGCCGAGGCAAATTTTTTCTTTGCATATAAATTTTTTTTTGAAAATTTATAGAATCCTTCAATTGTCTTGAATATATACTCATTATACTTTTTCATTATAATAGCCCATTTATTCTCCATTTCAATTCTTACTAATTCGGATCCAGCAGTCTGATAAAAACGCTATTGGATAAAGGCCCTGGGGATGAGGTGTAATGTTATTTTATTTGCGTTCGGGTGTAAAGTAAACACAAGAAATACAAGTAGCTAATCTTTAAATTTTATTTTTTATCTCATTAATTCCACTGAGTATTTCTTGGAGCATATTGTTATCAGTTTGGCTTCCAACATCGTTTGTTCCTTTTTTTGAGAGAGAAACTTTCTCCAGTATTTCCTTGTTTAAGCTCATAAGGGCATCTAACCAGCCAGTTCCTCACAGTTTATCCGAATGGAGAAATTCGACAAGGAAAACGTAGATTGGCTGGGTATAAGGCACACACTCGAGAACGTGCGAAGAAACGTGTTCCGGTGATTGTTCCTTTAAGTGATAGTGACGATAGCATAAGCGATATTGATGACGATGTTGCAGTGCGCGACCTTCTAACTCTTTCCGACGTCTCCAGCGATGAGCAAGAATGGACATCTTCTGATTCTGAAAATGAAGAGTAGAGAAGCGCTTTTGAATATGTATATAATAACACCGTTATTGAAATAGAAAACACTTTGGCAGTTTGAGATCTCTATAGGGAATGTCTTTCTTTTTTATGTATATATAAATTATGTTGTTTGATACATGGTCAAGTGTCAATAAAAGTAGTTGTAATAATTCATAGTAATGTACAATATAAAAAATACATACCTATGTCAATCCCCTTTCAGGAGTATGTCCTGTGTTTTTCGTAATTGCTGAGCATTTTGCTTATTTACCCTAAATAGGATTAAAATATTTAGTTTACATGTGAACAAGCTTGGTTAGAAGAGAAAGGCTCAAATTTAAAAAGCAATTTGCCGACGTCAGACACCGAAATAAAATTTTATGTAACCATTTTTGCCAACGTGAAATTGTGGATTGCCGAGACAAGTCATAAAAACGAAAATTCACGTCGACATTTTTTTGCCGACGTAAAATGGGTAAATGCCGAGGTGAAACGCTATAATAAAGGTTCGCGTCGGCAATTTTTTGCCGACATAAAATGGGTAAATGCCGAGGCGAAACGCTATAATAAAGGTTCGCGTCGGCATTTTTTTGCCAACGCAAAAAAAATTGAATTAGAAAGGCTGAAATGAAATTGTGAAAGAATACGGTGCAAGTCTCATGATCCATCGTTCTATTTTGGATGGAGGTTTTGCAATTGGGCGAAATAGCAAGACAAGTGACTTGTGATCTATTATTGTGTGAACTGTATTGACCATGTAGTCTCTCTATATTGGTAAGGAATTGGCTGGCATATGTTTGTTGTTGACTTGTTTTTGAGCTAGTAAATGCATCAAGGCTGAATGATGAAGCATCAGCAACAACATTGGTTTCAGCACTTGGGTTGTAATGTGCCAGAGTTTCTGCTGACAATAAAATGACTTTCAGTGGGTCAATCAGCCTTTGATGAGTCAATGTCCATTTCCATATGACATCTTTCTTTATCAGCACCCAAAGATGACTGGTGACGGACGCAAGGTTCAGCACAGTATGTGATCATTTCAAGGAAAAATCTGAGATTTTTTTATGCTACAGTGTCTTCCAGTGCATTGATTGTTCTGGTTTTACAGGGTCAGGAGAAATACCTTTTGCCGATACAACATGCCCCATACTGTAAAATGGTATCTTAACATTGTATCCCTCTATCATGCGTGTAGTGATTGATACGCAATAGATTTTTGAGCATATTTTTGTCTCAATGGAACTGAATTATATTGAGTCTATCAGGATGTCGCATAGATCTGATATATCGCGCAGCATTAAATTGATGACATGAATTACTTTATGACAATTATTTCAAGGTAAATACTATGCTCAAAATAAATGGAGAAAAATAAAACTGTTTTGTTTTTTACAATAAAAAATATATGTAAGTATTTTAAAAACGACAATTAATTTCTCCTGCATGAATAAAATGTAACATTTTTTCTAACAAAAATCTATGAAGCAAAAAAAAATTAAATAAAATTTTAAGTTCAAAGTTCTTTTTACAAAATTAATTATTGTTATCATCCTTGCAACCCTTCAAGTCTCAGCAATAAAATTTCCAACATTGGATATTTTTCCACTTCTTGGCATAGACAAAATTAAACTTTGTCTAAACATGGATTTTGTTTGTTGCGTATATTCTAACCGCATATGCTAATCACATGATCTGTGATCACATGCTATTTGCTTGTGCATCATTTTTTAAAAATGGTAATATTAAATGTTCAATATACAATTTTTTTTCACTTATTTATCTTTGCTACTTTAAACAACAGATGGCCACCTAAAATATATATAAATATATATATATATAAAATAAAAATACAGTAATAACACACAACTACATATATTCTCTTTATTGCTGCAATTCATTTTAGCATACACACTATGATTGCTGAGGTAAATATTGATAAAAAATTATAAAAACATCATGAAAAGAATCTTCAGTACATCGTTGTTACATACATCGTTGTTAAGTTGTTATTTTTACATCAAGATAATCTATATAATAATCCGGAAGTTGTGTCTGTCTGTGAGCACCAAAGTGGATATCTTCATTTTACTTTAAAGCTGCTGAAAAAGTTTTTTCTAATATGTTAATCTTTCTGATGTTACGGTGCAACGTCAATGTGATTTTAATAAAATTGATGAAACCATTGCATTGCAGTTTAACTTTGAGGCCAAATAACTTGAAAACGAGGTGGTAAAGTAAGTCATTTTTCACAGCGAGGGTAACTAGGGACAACCTGGGACCGAATTGAGCTAGTTTCCCAAACCTGGGTGCCCGAATCCGTTTCGAAATGTGTGGGTTGATGACGTCATCAAAAAATCTTTAAGCCCCAATATCTCTTTAACCATTGGTCAAAAGTACACAATCCTATACAGTTTCTTGATCAGGATTTCAAGATCCATGCGATAAAGTCAACGGATTTACGAAATTTTTTGTATTTTTGCAGGTCTTTGCTGACGTCAGCAAAATTTTGAGACCCTTATATTTTCTTATACGTTCGTCAAAAGCACGTTGCAAGCGCTCTACACATTTCTAGCAACAGATAAACAAATTTCCCAATTTTTTTTTGTATATGCACCACTGACGTCAGCAAAACACCTAAAACAACCTATTTTTTCCATTATTTTTCTGCCTAATTGGATTTTTCCACAGGTCTTATCAACTACAGTAGTAAGATTATAATTATAGTGGACTGTTTTTTTCCTTCTAATCTTTACTATGTTAAAATAACTATTGCAATCTCTGTATTCGAAACATATTTTAATGCTCTAAAGATAAACTTAAAGTCCCACAAATCAAGACTACTTGCTTGACAACATATGCAAGAAATAGAGAATTCAGTGCTATCAAATAATCATAAGCCAAAGGTAGCATGCACAAGTATATCAGGATTCATAAAACGGGGAAGGCTCAGTGTAATAATAATGAGTCATAATAATATCAAGTAATAATAAAATATACATGTTTATCAGACTTGGACTTAACTTGAGCAATATTAGCTGATTTGACCTTTGTAAGGACCTCTGTGAGTGGAGTGTCTTATATACAGTCTCAGATACTATCAAGTACAGATTATGCTGTAATTTTCATATATGACATGTCATACTTTGTTTAAGGAATTTTCAAATTTATGGTGATTGGATGAACTGGAAGCATCACCATAAAATTTAAAAAACACATACAAACACAGTGAAATACAACTAAAAAAATTTCAGCTATTTTTTTAAAAAATCCATGCTTTAACTGATCGAATAAAAGAAAAACAGGAGGTTTTATTGTCAGTCAGGCTGGTGCGTTTTGTGAAACTGCTTTTTGGAGACTGTCCGTAAGTTGCCCAAGTTTTTTCCGCATTGCCAAAGCTTTAATGATGCAGAAATAATATTAATACATATGGGCCAAGTAAATTTTGTTGCAAACACATAAAACATGCTGAAGATACAAAAAAATGTTGCAAAAACCCTGCAGCAGGAATTTTTGCAACATTTTTTTGCTGCAAAAGTGTAGATGGCTAGTACATATCGACGGTCATGAGCCACAAGCAACATTTTTTACTGCAACGACATTTTGTTTGCACCTGAAAAATCTTGCAGGTTTGGGAATCTTGATTTAAATCTTAATAATTTTTACTGTGTTAGTACAAATTTTTTGTAAAATATGCATCGCAAATATGTAAGTGACCATAAAGAATACTTGGGTAAGAAAGTGTATTCAGACTTGGAGTAGACTAATAAAGACTAATAAGAACAGACCTGATGCAGACAATTTTGAGTTTAGAATTAACATAGTCAAGATGAGGTTAGAAGAAGGTCATTAAATACCCTGCTCATTCCATTCTTTGGCATGGAAAATAGATGTTAAGCTGAGAATGATGATTATAACGATGATAAGGATGATGATGAAAAGTGTTTTGATGCAATGGGTTAAATAATTGTTCAAATTTGTTATTTTTAGTGATAATTTTAATTCATAATGAGTAGAGCACAAATTCGTATGAAGCAAGAGTTACAAATGTTGAGCAATGATCCACCTCCTGGAATTTTTTGTTATAGCGTTGACAACAAAACTACTCACCTTAAAGCTGGTACATTTTATATATGTATATGTTCTACTCCACATATTGACTAACTTAGTAATGTTGTTTTTCTATTTCTTTCCATACCATTTTAGGTATCATTGGCACTAGTGACACTCCTTTTGAAGGTGGATTGTTTATGCTAGATATTGTAATTCCTGAAAGGTACATTGTTTCTTTTTATTATATTATTATATTCTTCTTTTTTACATTCTTCCAGGCTCAATTAATCTTATTTTCGTTTAGTTGGGTTCACATGGACAAAAAATGGTTTCATGGTTATAAAACTAAAACGAGAATGCCTAGTTCTCTTTAGACCCTGTATATATATTTAAGTATGTTTTAAAAAACATATTTAATATTCGCAGAATAAGAAAAGATGGAGAGAATAGCTCTCTATTTTTTCTTATTCTGCCCCATGTTTAGCCTTTAAAATAAATAACATTATTATAATTTTCTTGCTTTTTCAGCCAAAACTCATGACTAAAAATATAACAGGTTGCATTTAGCTTAATAAAAAAGATTAAGAATCAAAGGCAGAATTGTCTTTAGACGTTAAAGCTAAAAATAACCTGTTCACAGTAAAGTAAAACTATTTTGTATTTTAGCACCAAGTCCTTAAAACGTCCATATGTAAACCCAGCTTTATAAATTTCAACTACCCCTATAATCCACCATTTTAATCTTGCCTGAAATTTCCCTTGTTTTTGGTCAAAATTTTTCATCTTTGAACCTATCTAGCCACCTTCTACCTCAAAGTTGGTGAACTTCAGCACTGCTGGATAATTAATTTAATTCTCTTTTATATGGAGCTATTTTGATAAGTTGAATGATCATTAGTTATGGCCATTTGATGGCATATCATTAGTTCACCTTTGCTGCAACACCAGTTTGGGTCCCTCAGAGTCTATAAAGTCAAGAAGTTCTTTTTCAATGATTTACTTTTAGCCATAACAACCGAGTAGATTTATTGTTTTTTTAACTATTATGCTGGAATTTTAAAAATTTTTCCTTAATGTTCAAGTCTCAAAGTTAATTTCCATTATTGAAGTCTTCTTGTTAAATTTAAACCTTACTAAAAATAAATTAGAAATTTACAAAAACAGCAATTTCTGCTTAAAAAAAACTGAAAAAACTCTTAGCTTTATTTTCGAACAAAAGCAGACCAATTCTGGTAGCTCAAGGTTAATGCATATATTTAACTTTTGGAATATTTATTTAGTCTTTTTTTAAAAATACACCATTTTATTAATAGGCCTGGAAAAAAAGACCTTTAAAACATCTCTGTCAATACGTTGCTCTTTCTCTTGTGCTGACTATAATGGTTTAGTGGGAGTTTTTTAAGTACTGGCTCATGATTTATTACGTCTATTCCTTTATTTTTAAACATTGTTACAGTCCAAATGAGTTGTTAATTCACCTGGTTCTTAACATTTTTTTTTGAAAGTAATCTTTGAAAATCGCAAAACATACCTGGACTTTTTAGTTAATATGTTTAAAAAAGACCTGGAAAGTCCTGAATTTTGTATTTAAAATTTGCTGGCCACTCTCAATCAGGTCTTTAAACCGTGACATTAAGATAAACAAACATATCAAATAATAAACACGTTTATAATGCTACAATCCCTGCCAAAAATTAGTGCCAGAATTGAAAAAAAAGGGAAAAATTCCCTTTCCCTTTTTCCCCACATTTTGTTGTTGGAAATATTGACCATGTTGGTTGGTTTTAAACTGCGCATGCCTTAGCAAGAACATTGAAAACTGTTAAAGAACATGAAAATTCAGCTTTTGGCATAAATATTCTGTCAGGAACTGCAGCTTACCACGATTCTTACTATCTCAGTTTTGAGCAGTTTTTTAACGTTACAAGGGAAGATAAACTTATCTCTACTGCTGTGTTTCTTTGTGCTTCATTTTCAACTGTTTCTTAACGTTGCAAGAACATTGAAAACTGTTAAAGAACATGAAAATCCAGCTATAGCATATAGATATTCTGTCAGGAACTGTAGCTTACCACGATTCTTACTATCTCAGTTTTGAGCAGTTTTTTAACGTTACAAGGGAAGATAAACTTCTCTCTACTGCTGTGTTTCTTTGTGCTTCATTTTTCAACTGTTTCTTAACGTTGCAAGAAAATTGAAAGAACTCCTCTCTACCGCTATATGTATGAAGACTCTAGAAATTTAGTACTAAAATTCTCAGTTTCAGGCCTTTTTATCCCTAAGATTTATTATGACTTCAATTATAAGATTTGCTATCTTCCACCATGTAAACAAAAATCATAGTTTTAAGTCGTTTTTTGAGATTAAAAGATAACAAAAACTTTTTTAGATATCCATTTGAACCACCTCTGATGAAATTTATCACACCTATCTATCATCCCAACATTGATTCTAATGGACGAATATGTTTAGATTTGCTGAAGATGCCACCAAAGGTATACTTCATAGGCTTACAAAATTTTTCACCAGAAAAAAGTTTGCTTCCTTTTTTGGCACCTTGATGAGTGTGTATGGTCTTGCATGTGCAGTGACCAGAGCGAGATCATGCAATTAGAATCAACGAAATGGCCTTTTCCTGATTTTAAAATAGTAAACATTCTAATTTCGGATTGGATATGTCTATAGTTTTTCTCGATTCTTTTTCTTAAATTGTCCTGAACACTCCTGGTTCGTGTACAGAAATTACCAATTTGTACCACGTGTTTCATTGACTCATTACAGTAGCATATTCTTGTTCTCATAGGGAGATTGGAAGCCCGCTTTAAATATTTCGACGTTGTTAAAATCTATTCAGTTACTGATGGGCAATCCAAATCCTGACGATCCTCTGATGGTGGATATAGTAAGATATTTGAATGGTTTTTCTTGTTTTTTGCTTCTTATGTTTTAGCCAGATTTTTCTCTTATGTTGTGCCTTTTTGTGGATTGGTCAGTCCAAACGAAGACCTCTCAATTTATCTTAGCATGTAATACAAAATAAAATGTGTTTGTCTCTAGTATTATTAGTATATCGAATCAATAGTATATAGTATATCATTTAAAAAAGTTTTGACAAGTGATTGACCCGATTTCCCGTTTTTTTGGATTTTACCCGAAAATCGGGAAGAATCGGGTTTTCGGGGGATTTTTGGCGTTTTCCTATACGAAATATGTAAAAATCGGAAGATATGTTAAACAACTTTTATTAGGCTATGAGAAACTTCAAACGGCATTTCAAAATCTGATCTAGAACTAAAGTAATCGGGGATTTTAAGCATCTTCGACAAATTTCAAGCTTCTGATGACGTCATAGAAAAGTGTTGACATTCAAATTGCTACCAGTTTGTTTCTTTTGAAACATGTTGTAACTGTGCCAAGTTTGGTCCTGCTTGGGAAAACCTGTCAAAAGTTAGGGCGGCGGCAGAATCTGCCCAACCCCAGGTCATAATATTTTTGAAAAATCCACGACCGAATAGGGTTAAGAGCTTTAAATTTAATTGAAATCACATAAAAACATCGTACTGTATTGTTTTTTAGGCAAACGAGTTTCGAAGCGACAAACGTTTATTTAGAGAGAATGCGAAACTTTGGACTCAAAAACATGCCATGGAAGACATTACTAATACGGTGAAGTGAATCTTTACAAGAGTGGGAAATTTTCCCCATTTTTTTCTTTTTCTCTCTAGTAAAGCTCTTCTGACTTTTAAACTTTCCGTGTTCTGTGATTCTGTAAGCAGCGTACTTGGAAATACTACAAAGCATGCTTCGTTGTTTCGTGCTTTTTTATGTTCTTCAGTTGCTGTTCTTTGTTGGATTTTTGGCGAAAAGTTGTGTGATCCCATTGAACGCCTTTTAAAATTTAAAATATGACTATTCGCTAAATTATATCCACGCCAAAATTTCTCAAATAATTAATTAAAAGATGTTGTGAAATATTTAGTTCACAATGTAACATATAAGATATCCCTATATGTTTTTGCGTGTAACACAGATTCTATCCGAGGGGTGAACATCGCTTTCGCTTTATAAAGTATCTACAATCAAAATAAGAGTTCGTTAGGCGAATGTTTTGTATAACTTTGTCGTGCTGTCAACCTATTTAAGCAGTTTGAAGTTGCGGTTGAAATTTTAGATTGCAACCGCGATAGTTGCTACATAAACTATCAAATTCTGTAATCTTGCTACTTCTTCCTTCATTATTGTTTTTTTGTATGCAACATCCATATCATTAGGAATGCAGAACGTTACGCATTGCGAGTTGCAGGGACTAGTAGTTGAACATATCATTAATACTGCCTTCACACGTATCTAACGTTCGAAATTTTAGTGGAACTTAAAATGCCAATTAGAATAGATGCCTAATCCACTTTGCTCCGTTTTCTATCTACATTCAACATGACTTAATGTTGTTTTTGTTTGTTTAGGAAAACAAGTCTCGTAAAAGAGTATCCAGTGAAATAGAGGATCCAACTGTAGCAAAAGCGAGAATGGTAAACGATCCTAACAGTTGATAATTCATTTACACAAAATGTCAGCTTATTACAGAGATTATATTTATGTATAAAAATGGTTTTGTAAATAGTTCTTACGATGTTTTCACTCGGTTCGGTAAACAATGATCACAACCAATTTTGCGGTGGCCTGTAACACATGAAAAGTAGCATGAACAGACGTATAAACAAATGAGTAACAACTGCAGTTGAGAGAAACAATGGTGCGGATAATACAAACAAATAGTCGTTTTATTGATAAAATTTCGAAATGTGCAACGGCGGTTAGTCGGAAAAAGAAAGCACGCCAGCCGCATCGACACAAAAGAGATACCGTAAATCCCTAAAACACGAGCTACGCATCAAAATGAAGATAGTTCAGAAAAGATTTAAAAGTCTTTTCTAGAACGAATAGGAGGCTAAATACTCACAGCAATGAGGCTTTTTGAAAATAGATTGATTTTCCTTTGGGAAATTTTTCTTATTAACAATTATTCACTTTCTATATATGTATTTCTTTATTTTCTTTGGAATATCCAGAGGAAGTTTTAAAAAAATTCCTAAATCTCAAATTCTGTAAGATTTTGCGAAGTCTTCAATCAAACCGAAAACTAAGTCCGTCGTAAACAGTGCAGATTAAAAATTTCATCCTTTCATCATGAAAGGGCTAAGTTTGCTATTTCAAAGGTTTTTAAACTCGATAAGAAATCTGAACATCTTGTGTTTTACTTTGCCTATTAAATTACAAAGATTCATGGTTTTTGTTGACTTTATTCAAATCTAGCAAAAATGCTTATCAACTGTCAAAATAGGAACAGTGCTAATGAACCTGTCAAAAGCTTACGATTGTTTGCCGTGATCCTCTGATTGCAAAATTAGCTGCCTATGTGATATCATAGTTTGAAGTTTTTGCATAGTTACCTTTCAGATAGAAAACAGAGGGTTCGCGTTACTGGTTGGTTGAGCATATTATTAGGTGTTCCTCAAGGCTCCATTCTCGGACCCATATTGTTCAATATATTTAGAAAAAAGACCAGAAGTAATTTGCGGACGATAACATTATACGTGTGTTTTAACCAGTTCTTATTAAGCTAAACTCTGACATTCCTTATATTATGCATTGGTTTATAAGTAACAATTTTGCGGTAAATCCAGATAAACCTTAGGTAATGTTTCTTGAGATTAGGGATAGTAGAAATATATAAGTAGGTAATGTTTTTATTTCAGGCTGTTAGGTTTGATTATTGATAAAAATAAAATTTCCAACCGTATGTACTTGATATTTGTAAGAGGTCAAACAAGCTCGTGCAAATACGACAGTATCCTGATTTAGCTAAAGCTGAATTGATTTACAATTCGAATATTGTTTCATGCTTCAACTACTACGCATTAATTAGGATGTTGTGTAGCAAAGTGTCAATAGTCTTGTCACAACTACCTAGGAGGTCCTGGCATCTACTTATTGCAGAGCACTGCGGGCTGTCCACATGACATTTTCAGCGTGTTATGAGGATTTCCTATTGTTAATACAGCACTACCTATCCTACGTCTTCTCATGACTGAAGTATTTAAGTCCTTGAACGGCCCAATCCCGAATTTATGAGGGAGTGTATTATTTCCTGAATAAAAAGATTCCATATGTACTTCGCCTTTAGTAATCTTCTCCCATCAAGATATAATACCGTGTTAAATGATTTCATATTCAGAGTCTCGTCTGGTTTGGAACAATCTTCCTCAGACTCTAAAAAATGCTACGTCGTTATAGGAATTTTACAATATTCGTTTAGTGGGTTTTAATTTTATTTTATTAACTAAGCAAATTTTTTTATTTATGTTTTTTGGTTGGACTTAAATTAGTTTTAAATAGAATAACTAACGTAATTTGCTTCAACGTGGTGTTAAATAAAGGTTTGCTACTATTACTACTACCTTCGCGAAAAGGAGAGAAATTAACGAAATCGCGAAATTTAATTCTGCGAAAGACAAGAACACTCGCAACTTTGTCCCCATGGCTTTTAGGTTTTTTGCTAGGAGGAAACCCAAAAAACTTCCGGTGTTCTCCCCATGTATGTTCTGTGTGCCTGGCCGATGTAAAACCCCGAAAATCACTGGGGAAGAGGTTAGAGGTTGTTGTGCCGTAGATTACGAAAAAAGATTTAGCTTAAACATCTTAAAACCCTGGTGACGAAGATGTTCTGGCATGCCAATACGGGCACATTCACGTGCCGGTCTGTCATCCATTTAAATTTCGTGCAATGGTACTAGGAACCACAATCTGATGTCATAAACAAATTCGAGAAAATTCATTTCACCGTCTAGTTTTAGCAGCTGCACTATACTTTCGTTTTGTAACTTTATAACCCTACAAATAGCTGGCAGTTATTTAACTTTCCATCGTTAATAATGTTTGGAAGCTCTATATTTCGAGACGATCCATTCTTCAGGTAACTCTACATTTCAACCCTTTTTGTTTAGCTAATATATAGACCTTTTTGAATGTTTACATTTTCCGCGGTAAGCCCTTCTGGCTCTAACAACTGCGTGGCAGGCAGAAAGATGCGGAAGCTTGCTGAAGAAAGGTATTTTTCAGCCCATTTCTTTCTACGGAAATATTTTTGAGGCTTTAAACTATTATCGAGTGTAGATGGGTAACTTCTGACTGACATATATTCATATAAAGTCATAATGATACCTTTGTGCGAAGAAACAGACTAAAAAGGACCTCACTTCACCTAGCGCCCCCATCTTTTTGCCTGCCACACAATTGTTAAAGCCGAAAGGGCTTACCGCGGAAAATGTAAACATTCAAAAAGGTCTATATATAGCTACTGAACTGAATATTTTTTTGGCTACCTCTCTCATTTACCGTCGTTTGAATCACAGAGAAGTACCAAGAGGGAAATTTGTTATTGTTCATTATATATCCATTTTTAGCCTCTGTACGTTTGGGTGCCTTTCGTATTCGTGTTACACTTTGAAGGTTATATATATTAAATAACCTTCTTGCCCCACACCACAACAGATCTATCTGTTCTTCTCTTCTGCGGTGTGTGTGTGGGGCACGCCACAACACATATACATTGCATTTTAATTTAAGCTATCACAACTTCTTTATCACGTTCACTGTGAAGCCACCATTTTCTCTGTTTTACATTGTCTTGCTCGCCAAGTAAAGAAATAAAAGCAAGGCCCACACAAGAGGGTGCCGATAAGCCGCAAACGCCTGCATATATAAGGGCGAGTTCGGGCGACTTTTTGAATTAAATTGGCGGTTGTCGTCCAAAACCAACTGCACTTTCCCGAACTTGCCCGCATAGTATGTTACAAGGAATTAGATAGATCTATCTATCTATCTAATTCCTTGTAACATACTATGCGGACGATAGTTGGAAGAAGGCGCTTGAAGATAAAGGAGTTAATAAAGTTTATATATAAGTTATTTATCAAGTAAATCTTATTATAAACTATCAAAAACAGTTCTTTTAAGAACCACATAGTAAGTTTATTTTAATTTTTATAGTTTTTTGAATCATTAGTGTCTGTTTTTCTTTTCTTTTTCGGGCATTGTTCGGGTATATGCGGGGGTTTTCGGGCAAATACTTGAATTTTTTTCAAAACGCGTATGCGGCTTATCAGGACCCTCGTGGCCCATACAGCTCTAGAACAATGCCTATAAAGCATGTACAGAGTGAGTTGGAGAGGAGTTGCAATTGGTCAGTATTATATCAAAATAGAGTGTAAAAAATGTAAAAGTTGGAGCGGTGGTAAGTGAAATATTTCAGAAGGCTCTTTTTAGAAATTCTTTGGGTATATATATATAGATGAGTTGCGAATGTTTGCAAAGTTCCGTATATGCGCGCTCATCCTGACAGGCAAGAAAAGAAGGACCACATAGCCAAATTGAATCTTTATGCTAATTTATAGATTTTTAGGAATATAAGGTTGAGAATGAATTGGAATTGTTTTTTTATAACTGTTTATATTCATAATAATAATAATAATAATAATAATAATATTAATAATAATAATAATAATAATAATAATAATAATAATAATAATCTTTTTATAGCTGAAATTATAGCAAAAAACAGCAGAAATCTTTTCCAAACAGTATTCTTCTGCTGATTAAGCCCAGAGGTTTATCTCCTGACGAAAAAAATAACTTTTTTCTGAAGATGATTTAAATTCGGAATATCACAAGCTTTGTATTCCTATCTCTACATTATCTCAAAATGTTAGTAAAAATAGGGGGAAATATAGTCTATATTAAACTTAAGATCCCACAGTTAGAGTCAGAATTGCAACAAAACCTCAAAATTTTTTGTATATTGCAGAGAACTTTAAGAAAAAAAAGAGCAAAATAAGGCTGAATTCTGAAGTTAAAAACAAATAAAAACAAATTAGGCTAAAAATTGAGTGAAAAATAAGAGCACCAAGCTTTAGATTAGATTTTGTTGGTCAGCAAAGATAGTGGGAAATTATTTATTTTTTTAGCAATAGTGACATTATGTCCGACTTTCACAATATGGACAGAATGATGTCAGAGTTTCGTTCTTCATTTGGTATGCCTCAGATGATGATTGGCGGTAGTAGACTCCCTAATCGCAGGTCCAACGAACTAACACCTTTTGGTGGAAACATGTTTTCTGGAAACATGTTTGGAAATATGCAGACAATGATGGTGAGCATATTGTTTTTTATTTTATTTTATTTTCAAGGGTTGAGATTAACAGAAAATACCTTGAAGTGTGTGATTTCGCTGCTGTGATTTTTAATTATGTGTATTACTTAACTCAAGTGAGCCCAAGGATACTTAGGAGGTTCTCTCTTATGGTAAGAAATAGACTATCATCATCATTCATCATCATCATTCTCGGCTTCTCCGTTTTCCATGCTAGCATGGGTTGGACGGGGTATATTAATGACCCTCTGTAACTAAGTGAATTAGTCCTAGGTTGGAGGCTCGCTGATTTGAAAACCGTATAAACCTAAAATATATCCATTTAGCTTTTATTTTTATTTTCGAATTCTGTAATTATATAATGTTAGTTTCAATAACTTTAATATTTTGACGGAAAATCATTTCCTGAAATCACTGCATTAAAGTTTTATTTCCATTTCATGATCGTGATAATAATTAATTAGTATCGTTAAAATTCCCACCTGCTACTTCTTGTGGTCGTAAATAATAAAAAAAGTGAAATTATAGTAGATATATATTGGTTGTCATTGTGAGTTTATTCCTGTTTCTTGTTTAATTTTAATAAGCAATCTAATTAATTTAAAAACGTGGAATATCAAATAAAAATTAAAAATATGTTTTTCATTTGTAAAAATTAATAGTGTCCTGCAATTGTGTAGTCTCCAATTCTCTTTTTTTATACAAAAATATTAAACAACCTGGGTGCTGATACTTGAGATCGCCACACACCCTAAGAAAATAATTAAAAGTCTTTGCCTGTCTGCTCACATCAATCAGGCTTTACTATCAAACTTTCTGTTATAAGCTGCTAAAAAGTTTATATACATTTTCATTTTGTAATTAATATCCAGAAAAAATTATTAATTTGACTAAAGGCTAGCCTACAAAACGACTCGCATTGTCTAGACGACAAGAGATTAGCCCCATCACTACCCTAATAGCATCTTCAAATAGGGTGACCTCTGTTCTTATGTTGTTGCTTGTCACACATATATTACCATAATGAAAAATATACTTTAAATTCTCATAAAAACAGGTAAATTCACACCATTTTAAATTGTATTTGTTGCCTTGTACATTTTGCCTAAACTTTTTTTCTTAGTCTGAAATGTCAAACAATCCTTCTGCCCATTCCTTCTCTTCGTCTCGAGTTATTTCATATTCAAGTAATGGGAATGGACAACCTAAATACTACGAAGCTGCATCAGAAACTACACAAGGACCAAATGGAGTGAGACAAACCCGACGCAGTGAGAGAAACTCCCAAACTGGTTTGAATAAATTAGCCATTGGGCACCACATATGTGAGTTTCTTTTTTTCCATATTGTTTATATTCGCAAATTAGTTCAAATTTTGATCAAAATGTGCCGCCGTTTATGAAAAGACGCTTTTTGACCGCCTCCCTCCACCCTAGACGGTTCGTGTTTGATTTTATTGTGTCGCCCAGTTCATCCTCTTCCTAAAACATGAAATAAAAAGTGAGATCACAACCTACTCCTCAGGAGTTATGGCGCTCTGACTGTCAGACTGTTGTTTTCGCCTAATTTTTGCCGTATATCTACGTGTTTCGCGAGCTAATGGTTAAAATGCTTCACAAATTAATCCCCATGCAAAAGGACACACTATATCCAAAAAATACAAAAGAAATCTAAAATCTATGAAAGTGTCTGCTGCTGGTGCATATGAAGGAATTGTAGTTAATTTGTGTCAATGTAAATACACTAGTAAAGCAAGAAGTACCATTTCTCTAGATGATCGTGGCCATGTTGTTGAAAGGAGCGTTAATCGAAGAACAAACGAAAGAGAAGAAAAACACGATTATCTCAACATGGACGAAGGTAAGTTTGCAACTTCGTGTTTAGATGAACAATGTGTGGGATTCTAAAAAGCTTCAGCTATTTTGTATTATTAATAGTCCTTGTGCCATTCTGTCATTGTGGCCCGACGATTTAAATTAGTACTATAGATAAGAAGGGAATAAGAAGGATAAGAAAGCGAAAGGTGTACTTTTAAAATGATTTAGCTGCGGTGTATTTTACAGATGTTTAAGCTACGTAAACATGGGGTTTGTGTTGAACGGTGTTTTGTGGTGACATATTTGTTTTTTGAATAGATGAAAAAGATAGTTTTCATCAAGAGTGGAGAAGCAAGGCCCGTCCGACCATGCATCACGCAGGCGCAGATAGAATTCATCATAATCGACGTGAACCGAGAGCTTTAAATAGTAGGTAGCTTACCTTGCACAATTTACGGATTAGTAAAACAAAGAAAAGCATTTTTACTTAGCAGCGAAAATTATTGTTCTACAGTCGACGCTCGTTATCTCGACCTTTCATGGGACTGGTGAAAAAGGTCGAGATAACGAAAGTTCGAGATAGTGGATAGTCGAAATAAGGAGCGTCGATCGTGAAAAAGGTCGAGATAGGGAAAGTTTGTCAATATCATGCACACATTAAAAAAATTATTTAAATTTCTAATCCTGGTCGGGGATGGACTATTAATCAGAAGAATCAATTATTACTATTCTCATGCTATATGTATTTAAGAAATTTTGAGAAATTCGAACCTTCGAATGTTTTGCTGATCGAATTTTTTTGTGTGATGAAATTCAAAAAATTACAGAAAAGGTCGAGGTGATAAAATGTGCTCAAGGGACCGTAAAAATAGGCCGAGATAAGGAAAGTTCGAGATAACGGGTAGTCGAGGTAACGAGCGCCGACTGTATTCTATGTGGTCTTACACACGAGTTGGGGCATGACGTGATATTTTGATTTTGAGTCAAGAACAATGTCGACGCGCGGGCAATTTTGCAGGTGGGAAATCAAGTTAGTAAAACATGATCTAAACAAATAGTTGATAAAGATCAGTGTCTATGGGCCTTTTGTTTTCTTGTGGTAAGGACCACCTTTTGTTCTTTTTTCGTCTTGGGTGCGCGTGCGTGTACAGAACTTTGTAAGCAACCCGTCTATTTATTTCCCGCTTTGTTGTGCTAACCTTTGTTTGTTTTTAAATAGGCTCGGAATACCACCGACAAAATCTGGAACGATCAAGACGACACAGGGAGCGACAAAATAACGACGAAAATCCTCGCCACTCGGATGTTCGTTTTAACAGCCGTCTTGATGAAATATAACTGCAGCCGACATTTTGAAATTTTCTTGTGTGAATTAAGTATTGTGAAAAGGATTCAAATTTATTTATTAAAACATTTTTTGAGTAAAAAGATATATGTTTATACTTTTGTCTAGTGTAGCAAAGTTGTTACATTTTGAACATTTCCAGTTGCCCATGCAATACAGAGCTTTAGCTTGTATAGTAAGTTATATCTTATGCTGTGCTGTGCTATGCTATGCTATGCTATGCTATGCTATGATATATAATATAAAATATGATTGTGATATGAAAGAGAACTTGTTAGCTTTTACTGTTTTAGACGTAATTCGGGCCAGCGGAATATAGGCTAACAACGCGTATATGTAACTTATATGTTAGAGCTTTTAAGTATTTTTTGAAAGTAAAGTTGTTGTTTTTTCATTTTTGTTCACAGCTGTATTTAACAAAGTATTATGTATAACGAATAGTTTTCAAACCACGGTCATTTGCGAAATATTAGTACGATCACCCGCAAAACTTATTAAAACCAACCGACATTTTTTTCATGTAGTTAGCATGCTACAACATCAGATTGTATGGTTTACAGAATTCGGTCTGCACAAATATTTTCTTGTGTTGATTCGTTTCCGTAAGACGTTCTTGTGTCAAATAAATTGTGTTCGCATTTCTTCAACCAAAGTAGACTTTTTACGAAAGTGCTATTTTTATAGAGCACTTACCTAAATGTATATATATACATGTGTGATCGACTGTTGAACAAACTTGTTTTCTGAGTTAAGTCTGAGGTTCCTTCTTCTCAAATCTCCCTTATTCCGTTAAATTTTTTGCCTCTTTTTTTCTCTCTTTTTTTGTTCCACAAATTTTCGTCTCCTAAAAAATCATATTCCATTTTGAATTATTGAAAGGTTGACATGATATTCCCATAGCTTGCCATGAGCCTAGTTCATGCTAGGCTCATGGTGACCACAGTCCTGGAACATCTGGAAAAATTTTTTGGAAAGGTCTTAAATTTTGACGTTTTCCTAGACAGAAATCATTTTAAGTTGAATTTTTACAAGTAACATTTCAATTTTACACAAAGCCCTGGAAATTGGGCATGATAGCAATTTTTGTCCTGCAGTCGCCCAACCTCGACAACAGGTCTTTTTCCCTTTTTGATATCGGACAGCGTGGTCCGAGTATAAAAAGAGACGAGTCCTGAGATCGAGGTTGGCAGTTGTCCTAAATCTCAAACAATATTATCTGGGAAAATTAAGTTTACCAACTTTAATTTTTTTGTGGCCAACATTGTCGAGCGAAGAGCATGAGAATTATAACGCTTTTTTATAGGCAACCAAAATTTGGCTCAGACTCGATGTTGCTCACGTTTAACTCATTAAAAGGCATGTTGTTTTTTGACGTCATTCATGTTTCTCCTCGTGAAGCTTTACATGCATAGTTGTAAAAGGATAGAAAGAAGCGTATTCATACGTTTAAGACACAGTCATTAGACGCATACAAAAAGCTTCTTTGGCTATTATGCTTCATAACTCCATTTCTCGACACACAAACGTCCAGTTATATATAACCAAAAAAAAGGAATTTTCTCAGTTTCTATCTCCCCCTCCCCCCTCTCTAAAATATTTATCGCCTATTCTCGCGTTTAAGCGAGTGATTTTAACGAGCAATTTCAGCGAATGATTAAAGCAAGGGATTTAATCCAAAGAAGAAGTTTCACCTGCGAGTTATTAATACTTTTACGATTTTATTCAAAACTTTTTCATGGAAAAATCCTTGAAAGAGGTCGCGAATAGGTGTTTGATTTTTATTTCAATGTATTTTCTTTTTTGTGATAAAAGTGTTTTTGTTGCTCTTTGTTTAGCCGGCAAATATAATTAAAAACTGAAATATTGTGTTTATGTTATCATCATTTTTTTTCCAGTGTTTATATTCTCGGTTGCCACGGGCAAGTAAATGAAAAACGAAAAGAAGAAGAAATCATATAATTTTTAATACATTTCAATTATTTTTTGTTATAACATATATTGAATTCTATTGTTTTTACAAATATTGAGGAGTGATTGGAAAGAAAACAATAAAAATCGAAGAGAATTTCATTTTCATTTTTCTACCAAGAAATATCATGAAAGAAGATGAAATCTAAAGTTAAGAGTGATCATACGATCTGTTAAGTTTGTGCTATGGGCAGTGCTTGCTCTAGCCATGGTATACAAATACACAACTCTATGGGGTTGGGAAAGGAAATGGCTACAGCTTTGTAAGAAAATACTAAATTTGTATATTATTTACACAGACGGGATTATTTTTCGTTACTGTTATATGTGTAACTCTTTTTAAAAGAAGGTGACGCTCAAAGGGAAAACTTTCCACATTATTTCTCGCAGCTAACTTATTAAACAACATCTCGTAAGGGATAACAATAATAAGTTCGATTTATCAAGAACTGTGTGTGTATATGTTAATGCGTAAAATGATAACTTTTGATTGGTTCTCAAGAGTGACTTAATGTTCACTGCTATAGCAATCGCGCTGTGGTCCTCTTTCAACCTCGTTTGCAGGGCATTTTGCCTTGTTGATGAAGTTGATAATAACGGCTCAGGGGCCACAAGACCCTGGGGACGAGGTTAGTCCTCTGTAGTGAATTATAAATGTTTTTGACTTAACAGAGCGATAACAAGAGAATAACCGAGTTTATCTCTTTGTAATCCTTTACATAACGTGCGATAAACATGCAGACTATCCAGTTTACAGAGTCTAAAAAGTACAAGACACCCTGGGGACATAGAGATAAAGACGGTACAAGGGATATTCCTTTTAAAGTTTCTTTTTGAAGCTCAGGTTAAATATGATGTAACACATCGGATGGCTTATCGTGTTACAAGCTTGCATGTGTAAACACCGTAATAAATCCATGAAAGATGTCATTTTGCTCTTTTTTCTCAAGCGACAAATAATCGTCAGACAATAGTAAATCTTTTCTGTTGTTTACTTTCTTTCAGACTTTCACCATTTCGCTTCAGTCGGGACGATGCCGAAAAACTACTGGAATCAGCGCACATTGGTTCATATCTCTTTTCATACGATGTAGCCTCAGAGCGTTTCGTTTCCGTCAGGTACAAAAAACTTTCTTTCCAGTACTTTGTTGGTATTCATTCAATAAAAACCTCATACAAATAAGAAGACAAAGTTCTCAGAAAATCGCTTTTGTCCAGAGCTTGTATTCTACTACTTTCATATCATTACTAAAAACAAAATTTTCGTTATAGTGCTGGCGGGTACGTTTGCCATCATGCGATATCCAAACAAGGCTCTGTTTACATTGTTGGTGGTCAATGCTTCTCCAATATGGATAAAGTCATAGAACACTATCGGAACCATCCTTTGGGTTCTGTCAAACTTACCCGACAGGTATGTGCTTTGAGTGTACATTATCTCCTCATCCACTACCCCAATCCGCCCATTAGGCACCGCTACAGCACCTCATTCAGCACCTCATCCTGATCCTCATTAATACCAATTGTAGAGGCTGTGTATCAATGTGGTTCGAGGAGAAAATCGATAAAACTTTCTTAGTCACCCGTTTTTTCACGCATAACAGATTATTTTGTTGCGTTAAAAAAATTGACAAGAGAAAAAAGAGCGTTGACGGAACTTACGTTTGATTATGTTATAAGCGAAAATTTATGTTTTAGCTACGCCGACCTCAATTGTTATTATAAATTTTTACATTACAGAAAAGCTTCAAAACCCTCTACATTTTTAGAACTGTTAAATATTTAAGAAGTTGGTATAGCAAAAGTGTATGAAGCAAAGTAGTCCCTAACTTCTTTTGTTTATATGTTTCTGAAAAATTGACAATTCCCGTTCTTCAAAAATCACGTGATCTCTTTGTTATTTCATTTGTGTTGCATCTCTTTCACGTTAGTTTACCGACATCAATACTGTAACAACAGCAACCACAAAATCATCACCAGCAAATGAAATTCGCAAAAATTCATCTCTCAGCAATTCAAAGTACGTAGAGAATGAAAACGAAATTTGGAAGAAACAGCGAAAGGTGTCTTTTAAAGAAATGACTCCTGATAATTCTAGCGTTGGAAATGGAGTAGCAGAAACAGAGTTGGAAACAGCTTTGATGAAAAATGATAATATAGTGAAACAAAACTCAGTTTCATCGGCAGGTATATTGTTTATACAATATTTTCCCTAATAACCGTCACCGTGTTTAATATGACTTTCAAATTTTGATCGCAGTGTTTAGAATGTGACGTCCTCTTTGAAAGGATGAGCAGTAATAAAGAAAATACGGTCTTTTATAAAAAATATATTTTTAATTAAAACCAGAACATGCAGATAATTTGTTTTCATAATGTTCATTTAATCAACCTCGTCCCCCTGAGTGTCAGCGGCTTTGACATCAGGCAATAAAACAGTGGAGACAAGGATGTCATTTAAGTTCGTTTAATAAACAATGAAAGTTAGAATTTTCTTCTAATAAACATCGCTCATACGTGGCGCGTTTCATTACAAGAAGGCTTTAATTATTTGAAACAAAGCTTTCTAGATGTTATTACAACATTTGATTTCGTACACAATGATTGTTTCAACAATAATTTCGCATGCAAGGTTTTTTGTGGCTTGTCTCACATAAGTTAGGTCGAAACATTTTTATGTGAGCAAGGAAATTTTGTGATGGCAAGAATAATCATGATCTATTTTCAAACATTCCCTATTTTAATTTTAGACGAGGAGGAAGAAGAAATTTTGCTCGACGAACCTATACCAATTTTGCCGGGACCCAGTGGTGTTCGACCGCCTCCGTTATTTCCACGGTTTTCAAACCTTGCTGAGGAACTGGCAGAGTTTCCATTTGACTCCGACTCTGTGTACGATTCAAAAAAAACATTGTTTCAGTTGTACAAAGGAAATCCGAAGCTCAGTTACACGCCACGATTGGACATGGTGAAATTAATTGTCACTGGACAATCCGGTACGCGTTTTTGTGTTATACACCTGCTTGGTGCCAATTTCTTTTAAAATATTCTTGAAGATTGACTTTACTGTTTTAAAAAGCATTTAAGAGATCGTTTTGAATTGATAGCATTTTTATTTATTTACCCAGTTCAAGTTTTAAATTCACAACCTCGTTCCAGGACATTTTTTTAACATATTTGACTGCTTGTGATAACATCTGTCAAAAGATAACCTCGTTCATAGGTCTTGTTGGGTTTTTTATATTTGGAAGAAAAATTAACTTGATACACCCTGTGTGTGAGGAGACTGCAAAAAATATCCTGGGAACGAGGGTGTTAAAAATAAAGGTAGGATAAATAAAAAAATAAATAAATAAAAACTAGTTAACTATTTGATTTTTAGACACTTACCAAGAAAGAAAATACTTTCAATCTAACGTATTAAAGCCGTTACAGCTGTTTGCTGAGCAGAACAACGTGCACTTTGAGTATGTTGACCTCATGTTACAGTACACGAATTCAGAATTAGATAAACAACAGTCATGGTCACACGAAGACATGTGTGAAGGTGTTAGTAAAGAAATTAATGAATGCAGATTGCACAAAATTCCGTATATTTTATTGGTACGTCTAAATTCACTGTCTAACCAGAGAGGTGTGGTCTAACATTCTTTTATCAAGCGCAAAATCTTTAGAAAGAAAATATTACGCTGGGTCGCAACAAATTTCTTGCGTACAGAATAGTGCTGATTGGGTAATTCTATTGTTTTTACTCACGCGGACAATATCGAGAAATCCTTTGTTTTGAGCGCGAATGGCCTCACTTACCCAAACAAATATAATTAATTCTCGTATTATTAAAGAGGGTAAGATGTTACCATGCCGGCTTTGTGCTTATTAGTTGATTTTAATTTGGGGTTTGCTCTGGGGTGGATTAAAATTTTAGGGATTTGCTCCAACATATCTGTTTGCGTCTAAGCTTTCGTATGAGATGAGAGAAACTAATTTTATTAACTTTGAATAAAGCTTAGTTAATTAGGCTTAAGTAACTTCTCTTTGTTTAGGTGTACTCAGGCCACCGCTTTGGGCCGCTTTTAGTTCCTGACCACGTTGGATTAAATGATTTTGAAACTATTTTAAATCACCTGGAAGGAGTGAAGAAGAGCAAACTAGAAGAATACTATTCAGTGGATGACAACTGCACTCCCCCTCTGTTTGTTTTGGATGAAGCGTCGGCATCAGATGTGAAAGTGAAGTCGAATCTTACTGAAATATTCCACACAAGTGAAAACCTCTTAAAAGAAGAAACACTGTGGAAGTACTTCGCCCCTGGTAAGTACTTTACCCTATCCTTATCCCCAGGGTTTGTTCCATGATTTCAAAGCCGCTAGCGCTTTCTTGACGACCTCGATGTCAAAAAGAAAGCACCCCTGGGGACAAGGTTGACTTTACCCTTGGTATATAAAAAATGGAATCTTGTTTCAGATACATAAATCTCTTCAATCTTTCCACATCATCATAACCTTATTCCCGGTGCTTTAACACTCTTTTTTATCTGAAAGTCGTTTCAATGAGAAAAGAAGAATCCCTGGGAACTATATTGTTATCAAGTTGTTGACACACAGATTAGCATCTAATCTTATATTGTGTTCAAAAGTCCTGGGGACAAGATAGATGTCATTATAATGTCTGCCAGTAAATCTGACAACGGCATTGAGCCTCAAAAAGCTATATGTTTGCATATCTAAAAGGTAAAATACACCTTGCACTTATGAAATGATCTTTCAATTAGGTCAAGGGAAGTTAAGTGTGGAGAATTTTGTTAAAAAAGTCAAAAAAGCAATATGGTTAGTCTGCAACCTCCTTCCCAGTGCTTCGCCAGTTTGTAGATTATACTAATTTATAGGGTGCGAACGTCATCTAAAAGAGGCTTTGTGCGATCCTCGCTCTGTTGTCATTTTTATCGAACGGAAATTTTATGATCTCGATGACTATCTCGATGTCCCAGCTTTCAGAAATATCAAAGAAGTTCAATATAAAGACAAAGTTTGTAGTTTAATCAGGGAAAAGTGGACGCAGATTTGTAACCAAGTAGAAAATATGGAACGTTATTACGGAGATCAGGAGTCTGTTGCCATGACTACATCCGTCAAGGTACTTCAGGACGAAGAGAAATTTCAGGCTTACTGTAAAGAGATAATAAAGCTGATCAAAGACAGAGTCACAAACAGGTTAGCTTATGTAAGTTTCATAAAGGTAACGTCTTCTCTACACAAAATCAAGTAAATGTTCAACCTCGTTCCCAGCGCCTTTTTCTCTTATCATCCCTGCTGATGACGAGACGACTCCACGTCGCGACATAAAAAAAATGATATCAGGCGTTGGGAACGAGGTTGATAAATTTTCATAAAATAGTTTTGAGAGCAAATCTAGTCTGAAAAAGAGTAAAACGAGATAATAAACGTTTGGAAATCTTTTTCATAGCATTCTCTCCATCCAATCCTCGTTGAAATTGAAGACAGTAAATGACGCCGATTATGACGAGGTTTTGTATCACCTTTTAACGTCAGGTCGGATATCTTCCGAGTCAACTTTGGATGAAAATTCTTATTGCGATGTCAATAAATATATACGTGGTAAGAGGTCTTCAAAACGAAGAACTAGAGGGAATCTTCTGCAAAGAATAATATCTTAGCAGCATTGAATTTTTTGTAAAATTTTAGGCAATACAGATAAACCGCTGATAATTTACGGTTCAAAATGGTCTGGAAAATCATCATTATTATCACGTGTTCCAAGCATTGCAGCTGGTTGGTTTAATAACGCCTGCTGCATTGTTTGTCGATTCATTGGACATACTCAGGACTCAAGTTCCCTGAAATTGTTGTTAAGAAATATTTGTGTACAAATAAGTTACGCGTTCAGTACTGACCCAACAGTCATACCACAGGTAACTTTCTTTCGAATGTTTTGAAGAACAATAATGCTTACGTTATTTCAATAATTATTATGTTTCTTTAAATGCTATATTCCAATTAAAGACACGAATAATGAAGAAATGAAGAAAAAATAAGAAAAATGAGATTAACTGTGGAATTTTACTGCACTTATTCAACGCCATTTAACATGAAGCTCTGACAGACCAATTTGGGGGACGGCCGAATAAGGGCCGTTGTAAAAGGGCCATTGTTGATTAAGGTCGACGTAAAAAGGGTCGGACTTAATTAGGGCCGGCGTGAAAAAAAACAATGAGGTATTCAAGTAGTATCCAAGAGATTGTTGTGACACTAATACTTTAATAAATCTTAAAGTTAATTGCATGTGATAATTGTTGTTTTAGGATATAGACGAAATCATCAAATTTTTCAAATGTTTGCTCGATCTACCAACCGATTCTCTACCACTGGTTCTTGCTCTCGATTCACTGGATCTATTAAACTGTAGCGGTGCTGTTAATCCAATTGCAGTGATTCCAACTAAGTTGCAAGCATATGTAAAAATAGTTGTGACGTTAGATTCAGAAAACAGGGCAAGTAAATATTTTTACAGTCCATCCACTAAGAGTCAGATATTTATAGAAGACTCTCTATATAACGCACAAAAATCAGCGGAAAGTCTGGTTAGAGAATAAATTTTACAGAGAAACTTTTTGTAATCAGCGAACATTTTTTTACTTAAGACATCCAAAAATCTTACGATTGCAATAAAATGCAAAGTTCTATTAAGATAGCCGCTTTAATTAGCCGACAGAAAGTGATTACACCAAAGGTGTCCGCTATTTAAGGAGTCGACGGTATTCGTAACTTATCCTAAGCTTTCGCTTCATGGTTTGAACCAGACCTCCCCACCAGTTGCTTATAATCGCTTATAGTCGGTGCCCCAAATCCACGGGTCCGCCCATTTTCCGTGACAGGCAGACGTATACGGATATTATTATAGAGATAACTTATGTGGCACTAGCGAGAAGGGTGTTGACCTGTGCTCTAAGTTGTCAAGCTATCACCTGTATAGATTGGTCAGTCTTTGCGCACGACGTTTTTTTTATCATGTGATAAATTACAATGTTTTCTTCTCATAGAACACACGTGACAACGACATAGTCAGACTAACTCTACCAAATTTCACCTCATTCAGAGCACTCGAATATCTCGATCAGCTTTTAGTAAAGGAAGATAGAACGCTGAACAGCGAACAACAAAAAGTCGTCGCTGAGACTATCGAGAAATCAAACGATCCAACGTTTGTACGAATTTTGTTGACGGAGCTGGTGTCGCAGAAATCGTCCGATGAGACGTGTATGTGCAGTGTAAGTGAGAAAATATTTCAGTTATATTCTAGTTATTTTAATTGTAGCAGAACAAATAATTAATAATGCGCAAAGCGTTAATTTTTCAAATGTATTTTCCATCCTCATTCTCAAAGTCTCTTGTCTCCTAAACCGTTATTACGGAGTGGCCAATAATTTTCGCCGGTATCGAATTCATCAAAAAAGGAAAAATGGCCTGGGAACGTGGTTGCTTTATTTTCTTTATTTTTTTTATACCATAACTTCATGTTAAATTTTCATTTTAGCCAAACACATCAGAAGGTTTGGTGAAAATATTTGAGCGAATGGAAGAAACAGTTGGTTTTACCTTTATATCAGCTTTTTGTTTTGCAGTATCTCTAGATCAGTTTGGAATTCCAAAGCCGCTACTGTCAATTTTTCTGAAAACTGTTATGAATGAACTTGATCAGGTTGGTACACAGACTAAAATCCGGTTTGTCATGGAGCAACTCAATGTCGTATGCGTATACCAAGTAAAGTTTGGACAAATATACATATGTTGTCGGGATAGATTACTTGCTAACTTGGTTCATCCAAAATATGCAACGAGTCATTCAGACTACGTAGACGTATTTAAGAATATTTCCGAAGACTATTTTGCAGAACAGAAATCTAAAGCACGGTTAACTCTGAAACAAGACCTCGATGTGTTTAAGTATTACGAGCCTCAGTATTCATTCCTTCAACGATTTATCCTTCGCTACGGAGATCTAGCGCAACTGAAAAAAAACTTCCTTCTCAACTATGCTTTTGTTTACAACAAACTAAACTGCGTGTCTTTATTTCACGTTCGATTCGATTTTGCAGAAGCTCTTAAGAAGTACCCTGACGATTACGAACTAACCGTTTTAAAAGAGCTGTTAGAGCTATCAAAAGAAGTGCTACTAACAGATCCAAGTCAGCTTTGTTTGCAAACGGTATGTCGTCTTGATGGATGCATAACAGAAACATATCAAACGGACAAACAAGTCTTCCAGGAAGAGATTGAAAAACAGCCTAAAAGGATTTGCGAAAGCACATCGCTACAAGCCTTTATCACGGAGGCGGCTGAACGGTGTCATACGTTGAAACCACATAGACAGTGCCTCACCATCCCATACATATGTAGTAATGCCACAAAGGACGAGCAGAGTAAATGGAGTGTAAAGGATTTAAAATTGATGTTTGTATTATCGAAGCAATATGAATTTGTAGGTTGGAGTTTTGAAAGAGGAGAACTATATTTCTACAATTTCGAGAAAATTTTAGTCAAATCTAAAACTGTAGAAAATTTTCAAAAGGTTGTGTTGTGCATGGAGGAGCAGCTAGTGGTGGAAGTTTCTCACAACGAGTCTGAGAGTAAATTTGTCGCTTTTAACATGTGCACTGAAGAATGGCTGAATATATATCCAGAAGGGGTCTCTTTCACCGACATTTTTCACGTGTTTGCTACTGACCATAAACACTTGCTGTTTTGTTTAAACGAAGAAATGAATGCTTTACGTGTAGTCAATGTTAAAGACTTGACTGTTGTGTGGAGATACGAAACCGATGCAGTCTTCCATAACATCGTTTTGTGCAAGGATGCAAGTACCGCTATTTGTTACATTGACAGAAGCTATGAAACAAGTAAGGTTAATTTTAATGAAGATGACCACGAAGATGAAAATGAAGAGGAAGAAGACGTTGACCAGCCAATCCATGTTCAGACATACTATGAAGAAATTGTAGTACTCGACTGCACAAACCACCAACAGGTAATGTGTTTAAGTTCTCCTTCAGATCATTATTGCGGCAAAGTATTCGCTCTGTCTGAAGATGGTCAGTACTTTGTACGCGTAACAGAAGTCGATGTTCATCTTCTGGTCTGGAATATACATAGAGGAAAATTGATGCATGATATTAACACTTCATCGTGTAGACTCACTAGATTGTTAGTTTCTACTCGTGGAAATTGTATCGTATCTGCTGCCTCCGATTCCTCAATATGGGTGTACAATTTAGCAGACGGTAGTTTACGCTTCAAGTTGACCGAGCCAGTTCGCGCTATTCGTGGAGGATACATGGATGATGCACACAATCTCTGCTTATCCGACGACGGGAATATCGCAGTGCATTCTGTGAAATCAAACTTTCATCCGAGTTTCATTGTAGTTTGGAATCTAGTGACCGGCACACGGCTCTCTTCTCTTACAACTGACTATTATGGTTCCAATTACTACCTCTCCCCAACAGGACAGTCTTTGATAGGTACATTTCCAGTCGGCGTGGTTGCATTTGATATTACCCAATCATAAGCACACAAAGCGAACGTGTCAATATGTCACAGCGTATTGATTTTTTTAAATAGATTTGTAAATGGTAAATAAAATAACTTGGTTTAAATTATATTTTGATTAAAAAATGAGACTTTACTCCTTTACTGTTCTCCATCGCTGACGTTTAGAAAAATCACTGTAAGTTGATTGTTTTACAGGTGAAATATTAATAGCTATAGCAAATACTGTGTGAAATACACGCCTTTGTGAACTGTTATAAGCAACACGAGGCCTAAATCCTTAACAACAAGAGTGATTGCTAAGCAACAGTCCAGCCTTGATAAAGGAGGAGAGGCAGGGGGAGAAACAGGGATTAGAACAACGTCAGCAATAATTTCCGAGACAAACCTAGTTCTAACGGTTATACAAGCACATATAAAAAAAAGGTTAAGGGTTGATTGAAGCACTAGACTAGCTGAGTAAAAGAACACGTGGTCTTCCTAAGCAAATCAGTCAACCAGTACAATGTAAGCAACTGTTGGACACTGTAAAATTACATAAACTTAAGCAACATTGAGTACTAGCTAAAAAAAATTTGTTACTGATAAAAAAAGCGCCAAGAATTATGCAATACCAGTCGTTAGGCCGCATAAAATCCACGGGGAATTCGCCAGTCGCAGCAAAGTCGATAAAAATATATCGCATTTGATATTCGCTACATGAAGATTTCGTGCGTGGTTAGCACGAGCCGCTTTTGGCTGACAGAGAAAATACGGCAATTATTTACAAGTTTTTAAATTTAAGTGACTATCTGTTATGCACAGATATCTACTTCATAGCTGTTTTCTATGTACAGGCTTGCCTGTGTTTAAAGAAAGGGGGAAGATTTGATGTTTTAATTTTGACGTAAGAAAACTGTCTTTACGTGTGATAAAGTATTTTTATATCATTCAAAGGGTCATCGGGTGAAGTAGCCATTTAATTACCCTCTCCAAATAAAACAACTTTTCAACACTTCAAAGTAATACTTGTTGTAATATTTGTTGATCACAATCACAACACGTCCTATTGAAGGAGTTAAGAAAAGTTGATTGGAGCAAACATTATATTTATACAAATTCTCATCACATACAAACCAACCTCTGCCCAGGCTCTTTTTCTAACACAACAGAGTTGTTTTCGCATGTAGCAACATTTATTGTTTTAAAAGATTTTTAATTTTTAGCCGCAATACCCAAATGTCAATTTGACACATTATTTTTCGCCATTTCCATAGATGTCGGATTAAATGTTTTATTTTGTCTTTGAAACCATGACAACACGTCTATGTGAATTCTTTTCATTTCCTGAACCAGCCGTGTGGTAGAAATTATGGGAGAAATTCCTTCTGCCACTTGTAAGTTTAAATATTATCGATTGTATTCTTGTGGTCGGTAATATACCATTCGATGCGTCATGCTATTAGTCATAATTTGAAGTCCCGCTAATAGTACACGCTGTCAGCGGGATCAACCACAACAGCATCATCGATGTGGTTCCTTGGAATACCATGTTTAAAAAGTTCAGCCTCTTTTTGGAGCGAAGGGTTTTCTTTGAAGTTGATGATTTTTCGTAATATCTTTCTTTCTTCTTGAAACAGGTCTTTCTTATTTTTTGGAACACCTGGTTTCTGTATCCGCATAAGAGTAGGAATGACATGTGGTTTCGGGTTCACTGACGGCGTTGCTGCTGGCGTAGACTTTAACATTGGTGCTAAAAAATAGACATGACGTCATCAGAAATTTGTGAAAATCAAATATTTTCCAGTTTTTAAAAGGACTATTCCTTACATTATTTTGATCAGAGATTTTAAGCTCTAGAAACTGAGTTTTTAATACTTTAACAAATTTCCGACGAAAAACCAACAACGGAAATGTGTTTTAAAATACGATGGCGAGAATAAAATCTACTAATACAGATTAAAAAAAAAATAAAAAATAATAATATCGTAAGAGGACTGGGAGCAATATAAACTCACCACATATTCCATTGAAGAACGAATTTTTCTTTTCAGTTTCTTCTACCGGTTTGCATTCCAAATTTTTATCACATCTTCCTTTGATCATAAAGATACCTCCGCATTTCTCGTTTTCAACTTTTGCGCATACATCACAACAACCACATACGGATTTTGAAAGTCCTCCTAAAGAATGAGTTGTTAATGTATATTCCATAGCACTAAGTGGCGACTGCGCTGCACTTTTAAACAATATTCTGATATAATTATAGAGAATAGTTACAAGCCCGCGAAAAAAATTTCATCAATTTTTGATATCAAACCCCTTATGTTTTTAGTCTTATTTTCGATTTTAATTGCTCCTTTGGCTATTTTATTTCAGTTCGCCCGGCCCTTTGTTACGCACTTGGCCGTGAACAGACCCTACTCGCCGCGTAGTTCACCAATCAAAAAAAATTTTTAATCCAGCAAATACAGCCAGCTCTGCGGTGGACCCGCGTTTCGAGAGTCCGTATACACGGAAGGGAAGGGCGTATGAGTACCTTCACCATTTCCTTTATCCCTTTACAGTGAAGACTAACGCTGTGCACATTTAACGGCTTTTAGAACTGTACATACACGCTAGCTCGGCCGTTAGCCTAGTTTTCTATTCATCCAGATTACCCCCAGGCGCGCGTGTTCCACGTCTCTAGCACTGCCCCTCTACCTTGTTGTATATTCGCTACTCACAAACTGTACAATACGTCACTTACCCGAGGCGCAGTGGTGCTCTCAACCAATTAAAATCTCACCATTACAGGTGCCCTTCACCTACCAATTATATTTACCCATGAAATCACGTGACTCAGTCTTCTTTAGCAACGAGAAAGCACATTTTTCCCTTTCCTTTTTCACCTCGCTAATCATCGCATGTGGCTTGTTATCGATTACTTACAAAATCTGTTAATCATGGCCGACAAACAAATCGAGAAAGAAATATATAGAGGTAACCCTTCCGTTATAAACAGACCCTTCAAAATGACCGACCGCTTACGCCAGGTCGGGTTGTTTTGATTCTATCACGGATCAATTTCACTACCCGAGCAGAAAGCGGTATAAGAAACAAGGCCTGTGCGTCTGATGAAGCCCTTGTTTCTTAGGTCATCCCTTCACCCACACAACATCCTTTCTCTACATACGATACTTCGAACCTCCACTGGAGATTAGGGACACCCAATCAAAAAACATATTTGGCTCACAGACAGAAAGTTGGATAACTACTAAATTACGATTTATTTTTTAATTGCGCCAAGTCATTGTCAGTGGACTCATGTTGCGTATTTAATAATTAAATTTCCCGCGGAAAAGATTGACCCAGGAAGTTAATGACATTACATTCGACCTTAACCTTAAGAATTTCTTTCATGTCACTCAACACAACGCTACTGAATATTAATGTGTAAATTTATTTTTAATATTGTGATTGGTTTACTATACAGTCCACCAGTCGCCTAATTTGGGATGGAAGGATCGAATAGTGTGGAAAAAGATTGTCTGTATGAATCTCTATATTACAGTGCCGTAACCACAATTTTATTATTGGGGGGGGGGGGGGCTCCTATATAGAAAAATTACATATATGAATTTCGCTTTATATAGTGGCACCCGAGGCGACCCCATGGTGGGCGCCTAGGGACAAATTTTTAAATTGTACATCTCTAGATTGGCGGAAAATGCCCTTCTAGACGTCGACGATCTCATGGTTCAATATTAAAAATCACGATGAATGTTTCGATATTTTGTTTAATTAGCATCAAAATTTAGATAAAATTTCCATCAGAAAACAAAAGTTGGAAAGAGATACATATTTACATTACACGACTACAATAATATAAAAAATGATCAGAACATAGAAATTTTAAGGGTGCTAGCACTTAAAACCCCCTTAAAACTTTCAGTGATTTTTATAATAATGATCTATGGGAAGGATCTCTCCCGACGGTTAAGGCACTATATTATTAATACCCGTATTCTGTATGCGTGCGCGAGAAAATAGACGGAAGCTTGAAATAGTTTAAAGGACGGGCGATTTGTCTACGGTTAAAAACTAATCTCTGTAATAATATCCGTATTCTGTCTATCTCTGCGCAAATGGTAATGCGGTATATAAAGGACGGGCGATCCCCTGGATTTATCTACGGGCCACCGACTAGTGTATTTAATAATAGACGTATTCTGTGGGTTCAAAATGGCTGCTCGCAAATTCATTCTGGGTCTCCCGCAGAGTATGTAATTTGATGAGGGCTACCCTAACCTGTGCTTTTATTTCAGGTAAAGTCGAGTGATAAATTTAAAGAAAAAAGAATGTCACACCTAAAACGCTGTATGGCTATGAGTGCTTCACTGGATTTGCCATATAATAAAGCCCTTCCCCGGATGTGTGGCTGCACATAATCGTTCAACCTGAAGTTAATTGCGAACACTAAATGACACAATATTCCCTCGACTTCCTTGTTAGTCGGAGTCTGCAATCAAAATCACAACAAATAAAATTTCACCAAATAACTTAAATTTACCTTTGCATTTCCCTGCTGGTCTGCACTTCGCTATATTTTCCAACGTTCCATTTGATAACAGTTTCAAACAAGGATTACAGCTGAGCGCAATGGTGTTTGAAGCAATCCAGCTCAGGATGGCAAAGCAGGTCACGTAGAAAAATATCATATTCCTCATTGTTTTCAAAATAGACAGAAAATCATCCGTGCATCCGCTCGCAATGAGATCAACAACAAACTGACAACCGATCAAACAGTGCAAATATTATCAATGGAATTATGTAATCACGTATGTCTTCTTTGGTTTCAGTGTATAAAAATAATAGGTCTAACGTACAGTTATAGTAACTGCCTTTGTTGTAGATTTTTGACAACTGTGACTTGAAGTGTATATGTCCGCAATGTATTTTCGTGGGATTGACGTTCGCAATTGACATTCCATTCTACAACATTGTTGACACAGAATCAGAATTGACAACTTGTCTAAACAAAAGGGGTTAATGAAACTATCTTGGTGATCTGAAAGTCATACATATTGTTGCCTAGCAACGCAGCAACAACAGCTCTAAAAACTTATTAAACAACTCTTTATAGACACCACGAGGCTTAAATCCTCCCAAGAACGAAGCAACCGGAAAGCAACAACCATGCTTGTAGCATGTAAATACGACAAATGAAAACGGAAAAATGTGATGCAAGTTTTATACAAAAGAACGTGATAAAACTAGATTTGATCTTCATGAGCGCACCCGAACTGCTCGAGCAAACACAGGGTTTTATTTTCTTAAGTAGACACAACCTTTGTTATGAGTAACATCTGTTAAGAAAGATTAGGCTTGAATTTTTCAAAATAAAACAACCAATTTACAAGCATCATCCATTACAGAAACTTAAACACCGTTGAGCGTGAGCCAAAACTTAGTGTTGCCTTTAAAAGCTGACGATGAACAAGTAGAAAAACATGTGAATCTAAAAATGAGAAAACTAAGCAACCACAGCTTAAATTTTGTGTTATTTATAAAATGTTTGTGTAAGTCGAAGAGCTTATGACGGAATATACGGACGTCTTTTTGTTACACAACCTCTTCCCTACGGCTTCTTCTACGTATTACAGCCGTCCTGTCAGAATATCATAAGGCCTAGAAGAGACCTGGGGAATAGGTTGTTTGTTACATTTTTTCATGGACATAATGGAGTTTTATGTTGCCTACTTCGTTTGTTACAAACTATAAAAAACCTGGAAACGAGGTAGTTGTAAACTATACTCCGTGAAAATAGACGAAATTATAAATATTGCTGAAAACTTTGAATATCCCAGGTGGAGTCTGAATTGTTATGTGCAGGGTTCTTAGGGTCAATTAAAACGAAAAAATATCTAAAAAAAAACAAAAACTACCAGGCTCAAATTCAAATTTACTGGTTCTTATAAAAAGCTCTGTTTATTGTGCTAGTCTCCACCAGCATGTGTTTGAACACAGACTTTAACCTCCCACGGATGGTGAAAGTACTGTTAAAAAGCTCTGGGGAAGAGAGCGGTTGTTTTTATTCTTTTATCTGGTGGCTTTAACAAGTAAGATACACTTTAAATATGGCTGCTCAGTCGTACATAGATCAATAAACAATACCATAATTATCCCTCGATAAAAGCAAAGAAGATAAACTTACGAATGTTTTGTACAATTTTATTTTTCTTGAGTGTCCTTCTGACGCACAGAGGACGTTCACTAAGCCTAAAAAAAATCAGTTAAAAACTAATTCAATTCGATGAAAAAAAAATATTTGAAAGTTGCAATATATGAATTAAGTTTGTTCTTCAAGTGGTCGACCATTGTGTGGGTTAAATATCTCTCTCTTTTAGCTAAAAATAATTTATTCATTTATTTCAAGATTTGGGCGTGTGCAAAATGAGTTTCTATTTTAAAACAAATCCATTGTTAATCTTGAGGGGGCGAAGTTTAAATACGCAATAGAGAATATTGCGGTTTGCTCGTTTTACCAGCCCACTTGCGATGTTTGTACGTCCACGTGGCCGAAAGAATTTTTTGACATTTTTTTTGTCATTTAGTATTTACTTGTTGCTTGTTTGTGTTTTGTTTCTAAAATGGGTTGAAATGCAGTGGATTGTTTTACCAAGTTCAGCCATAGCTTTTTAGTGATTTTTTAAAAATACAACTATGAAAAAATGTTAGGCTTTGTAGAGGTTATACATTACGGGACGAAATTTTAGGCTTATTTAAGGGTAAAAAGGTCACGAGTTTTCACGAGGGCTATGTACATGGACAAAAACTTTGTCAAATTGTGCACGCGTAACAAAAAATTCGAGAGCTTTTCGCGCTATAACGGAAAATAAAGTCAAATAGAAACGAGCCTTTTTTACACGGAGAACTTTGTTTCATGTGAATACTTTTTGTGTGAAATAATGTTTTGTGTCATTAATAAATTTTTTTTACCACGAAAATTTTGTTGTGTGTTTTTTTAGAACTTCAGAAGTAATGAGGGTGGTCCATATATCTTTTAAAAACATAAACACTGAAAAATTTTGAGTGGGCATTTTAGCGACGAACGAGAAAAATAAGAGAAAGCAAAACTTCTTCCTCATAAAAGCTTTCCTAGAATTTAAAAGGCGGCGCCGATTTTGGCGTGCTGAATATTTTTTTGATTAGAAATTTTTTTCAATATTTCTATTGGCTTATATTTTATACTTGCTGCCATACGCATCAGATGAAGCATTAAAACAAAAAATGCGGTGCGACCATGAAAGATGTATTTTAGCTAGTCAAAGGTTGCTATTTTGAGCAAATTGTTAAAAGAGATAGTAATAATAAGTTTGTTATTACAGCTTCGATGTTTATATATATATTTGCATATATGTTTCTTTTTTCAGTTTTATTTCATTTTGTTTGCTTATTAAGCTACTTAAAAGCTTAGGATTAAAATGGTTTTCACTGTTTTAAAAGTTCTAATGACTGTTTTCATGTCTTGTTCTTAGGATTGTGAACTCAGCAGCAGAAGCGATTGCACAGTAAATATTTGTGTTTGGCAGAAACAGTTCACACGATTGGGTAAAATAAATAAATTAATTAATAAATAAGTAAAGATCTGCACAACGAATGTTTAACATATTGTTGTTGTGACCGAATTCGATTACTCCATCGCACAAGGCAACCTTCCCCACAGGATATATTTATATTGGGACGGAACCCTTGAAGGTAAGGGTGACATACGAGCCACCTTTACAGTAAACCAATCGAATTAACAACACCAAAAGATTTGTGACTGCAAATCGATTGGTACATTGTTGCAAGGCGCAAGTCGCAGGCCATATGCTTTTGTCACAAATTTCTTCCAAATTTTTATGCGTTTGCTTGAAAATAAATGTTTTTTATTGCTAAGGAAATTCTTTTGTGTTCATAGACAATCAAGCCAGAGAAAAGAAATGACCACAAGCAGTCGTTAGCTTGAGAGATTATTGAAAGAGAATTCAAAACCTGGGATGTTCTTATTTTATGGCAAAATTCCAAATCAGGTTGTTCTAAGTTATGAAAACAGTTAATTGATGTCTAAAGCTGTTCTTATTTTGTTCTTATATTTCGTCAAAATCTGAGACTACGATCAACAAAATTATGGACCTAAATTATAATTAAAATTGGGTCATTTAACAAACGTCTTTGACGTTCGACGCTCTCCGGCTTCTTTTAATCAAGTAAATTGTTTGCTAGTCAAGTGATTGACTTTGTTGTGTTAATTGTTGATAAAGCGAGAAATGGACCAACTGAATTCACACATAATATCTCCTTTGTTTAAAAGTGATAGAGTAGACCTTCCCTAAAGCAGACACCTCCTAGATAACAGGGCAGTTTTATTTGTCCCGGACGAACTTTTTTTCACTTTTGTTCTAACGAACCAGAATCCTTTAACGAGTTAGAGAATAGCCCAATCGAAAGGAAAGCGATAAAATGAAATTCAATAGATATCTTCTTATTCTCCACTTCAACAAAACTGTTTACGTCTCGTTGTAAGCACTCTCTTCAAACAGTACCTCCTATTTCCCATGACCTGATCTCTACTTCCAAAAAATAATTTCTCGCACTTTTCAGGAAGCGTCTATTGCGCAGGCTATTGCGGCCACGCCCTAACAAAACAATCACAACACCCTCAACGTGTCATAAAAACAATATTTTTTCTGGTGTTTTTTTCTTCATTCGATTTCTTACCTTGATTTTTATGCTTTAAAAAAAATAGGATTTTAGGATACGGAAAAGTAGTGAATTTGCAACACACTACCTACAAATATAAACACGAAAGTAAAGTGCTCTCAAAAGTCTGATGGAAGTTGGTAAACACACACTTGCTTCAAATTACGTTAGAGAGAAGCTACTGACATGTGGTGTCCAGTTGTAGAGGTATGAAGGTCGTTGTTCGAAACGATACAGCGATTACTCAGGGATCAATAAGTTTCGCGTAAAGAAACTTTTATGATGCTATAAGGTTTTCTCTGTCATCACGAACTTTCTCAATTAAGCTAGTTGAAGAGTGAACCTTAAATACGCATCCGAGGGTACGGAAAAATCCTTTGAAGTAGTTTGAACTTATTTGTTCGAGTGCTTGTGATATCATGGATTGACTGCTTTGAATTTTGGCTTTGATGTTTACAGCAGCAAAGAGGATTGAAAGAGAGAGGCTAAATCTAAACGTCAGATTGAGGTGTAGCTCATTCCAGATAAATAATTATAACAACAAGCTAGGCTCTTCCCCAGGGCTATTTTACGCACGGCTAGTTTACGGAGGGGTATCGTAATAGACCTGTGTACGAGGGTGAGATGTAAGTTTCATCTTCTGTTTACAGAAAAGGAAAAGCGCAAGTAAACAAATACTTCTACATGCTCAATCGACGATGTATCATAGTATATTTGGACAACCTCGTCTCCAGGCAATCTTGTATCTTTTCTGACGCCGGGACGGCAATCTTGCCGTACCGATATAAAAATGAGACAACAGGCGCTGGGAATGAGGTTGACTATATGTATACATTCAATAACTGATAAATAAAAAAAGATCGCTTTTTCTATTTTTTATTCTCGAAAAAACAATCCGAGTTATCAAAAGAAAGAGAGCAATAAAGTTGTTCGAGGAGTTGCAAAAATTTCGAGTTAAATGAGGAGGGAACAGTTTGAGACTAAGTTTGAATTCACCATTTTTAAGAAAAGTCGTTAAAAAGAAATGATCTTCAATGTAGGGGGAAGGGAGGGGGTATTATAAAATTTAATTTAAGTAGTTCTTTGTTAGTAGATTGCATTTAAAGAAGAGGCGTTTAATCGAAACAATGACAAGCGTTTTTTTGAGAGCATATTTTATTGTTGTTTGCCTTCCAGAAAATAAAACCAGCAGCCACTTAATTCAAATACCTAAATACTCATCAACCCTGTTACCCCAAATTTACCATAATTTTAAAACTATGTTTTTATATCAAGCTTTCATTCCTATTTCTTATTTTGTCACTGTTGTTTAGAGTCGTTGCTGTTCTTGCTATTTTATTCGCCATTTTGTTTTTGTGGTAGTGTGTTTTTGTTTTTGTTATTGTGGTATGTTGTCACAACATGTGTCATGTTGGTTGTTGATGTATGATACCATTTTTGGGAAGTTGATACACAACAAATGATGAATAAACAGAATAGAAACAAACATCGAGCTAAAAATAACAAAATCCAACAAAATGATTGATTGCAGTGTTTAAGCGAAAAGTATTTCAAATATGCGAGAAATTTAAAAATTTAATTTAAAAGGTTTTTGCATTCGCAATTTCTTTGAACAAAAATCGTACCACATTTCTCTGTATCGATCAACGCTTCAAAATCTTTTATAACAAAATTTTTTGATGGTATGGTCAATCTCTTTAGACAGTATATGCCAAGCAACTCATGTTCTATGCTTCCACCAAACGCCCTCTCTAACAAGAAGTATGACATACTAAAGTTAAAGCTCGTTGAAAGAGCGATATCCCGTCACTACCATCAAGAAGTGGATCGATTTAACTATAAATTGTTTCTAATACTTCTGCTGAAACGACAGGGACGACTAGTTAATCTGCTGAGTTCATGGTGATTCCAGTGAAGTTGAAATTCCGTTAAGTTGCATCTAAGATATTTGATTCTTCCATTTCGCAAAACAAATTAACAAATTTTGGTACAATCCCTTGGTAGACATCTTGGTGACATCTTGGTAGACATCTTGGTAGACATCTTGGTAGACATCTTGGTAGACATCTTGGTAGACATCTTGGTGACATCTTGGTAGACATCTTGGTAGACATCTTGGTGACATCTTGGTAGACATCTTGGTAGACATCTTGGTGACATCTTGGTGACGACGTTCTCGGTGACGACATCTTGGTGACGACGTTCTCGGTGACGACATCTTGGTGACGACGTTCTCGGTGACGACGTTCTCGCTACTGGGGATAAATCTTGATAAAAAAACAAACATATTTTTTTTGACTAATTTTACTTTGTACCGGATTTTGGTCTGTGTACAGAACAGCAGATTTGTCATTTTAGTTAGTGTTGAAGATCAACGATAATGCGTTCGTTGTTGCATTTATAATTTATTATAAAAAGGTACTGAAGTGAAAAAATATACTAACAAATTCCCAACACAACGCAGGGAGAATGCAGAACTTGTTTATTACCTTATAGGCTAAAGCCCCAAACATTGGCCAATTAGGGTGTAACTAGCAACATTGGGATAAAAAGAGTGCTTATTTTAAATATTTTTATCACAAGTGTGGTAAAATGATATATTTATAAAAATAATACGTAAAAATATTCTCGTAAAAAGTAACTGCAATTTTTAAAATAATTAATTTATTAAATATTTTACAAATTTATTTTATTTTTGCAATTTTTTTGTTATTTTAACAATTTCTATTTCTATATAAATAAATATATACAATTAATATAGAATTTATACAAATAAATAAAATTCAAATATATATATATATATATTTAAAAACAATATAAAAGTCTTGTGTCTTTACTTCTTCATCTGTGTAAATCTAAAACCGCAAGTGAAAGGTTATTTCAGTGGATAGATGAGAACACGTAAGATTTCACGATTTTCAATCAAATTGAATAAACTCCAAAATATATCTTCGACATTCGACTGCATTCTCTGCTAATGTGCAAAAATCTCACGAGCTTATAGCGCAGAATGCAATCAAATGGAAACGACCTTTTAATCACCCCTTCCGAAAAATTAAATAGCCCCAACAAAGATTGAAAATAGCGAAACCGCAAAACCACCCGGAGCAGGTACTGGCGCGAAAATAATGACGTGTCAAGGAGTGGCTATCCTTACGTAAAGGAGACTTTCAGAAATGTCTGTGTTGGTTATTTTAGAAGTAAAATCAAATTTCACCTAGCGAATACAGTGTTACTCAAAACAATAGGATTTAACTTGTCTCACCTGTTGGATTCTTCATAAGGGTCAAAGTTTCCATCACTTCTTGAAGACTTGGACGTGCACATGGATCAGCTGACCAGCAACGAGTGGTCAAATCTTTATACAAAGGATCAATCGGTTTATCTTTGTTAAAAACTGGTCTTAAGTTGGATTTGACGACTCGAAAGATGACGGCGTGTTGTTGCATACCAGAGAATGGAAATTCGCGACTCCAAAATTGCCACAAACAAATCCCTAAAAAATAATACAACCTTGATTTATAAGGATATATATTTTCAGTCTCAGTATGCTTATGGAAACTCTTATCTCGGCTTCAAAATATGTTTACAATATGTGCTTAATATTGTTGGCCAACCTAGTTCATTTTTGTACCGTTTGCGTCGTTTTGCCAACATTTAAATTTCGAAGATAAAGAATGGGTTTTATAATATATTTACAGCACTTCGTATTAATGTGGCCATTATTTGTCGTTCTTAAAATCTGATGTTAGATATATTAGTCGTTAAAATAACCTACCTAAGGCATACACATCACATTTTGCAGACGGCGACCCACCTCTCAAAAGTTCAGGAGACCTATACGCAAATGTCCCAGTTAAACAGGACCTGGTGGGAGTAACTGGATCTTCTTCTATGTATTGCGAGCACCCAAAGTCAGCAAGTTTGCACAGCCCATCAGGAGTGACCATAACATTCGCTGGTTTCAAGTCTAAGTGAGCTATATGAAAGCCATTCACGTAATCAAGAGCTGACGCAATTTCATGTCCAAATCTTAACATCTTTGAAGCACCAATGTCTTCTTCGTGATCGTCTAATAGTGACTGCAAATTTCTTCCTTCGATAAATTCAAACACCATAACAAGATCAGCGATTACAGCATCTGTGCTCAATAAATTTGCTGGAGATGCAGCTAGAAGCTTTACGATGTTAGGATGGCTAAAGTTGAAGAATTCTTCTTTGGTTTCAGCTTGGAAACTCTGTGTAGCGGCCTTCTTCTTGGATGTACGGTCAAGTTTTTTCACGCAGACGTGAGTGGTTTTGTATTTTGCTTCGTAACACGTCCCAAAGCCACCTGAACCTAGGGTACTTAAAATTTCGAAATCGGTAAAAGAAAAATCTTCTTGAACAACTTTCCAATTTATTGTCATTATTTGTGTATGATGTAGCAATCATTTTACACTTCTGATGATCAGTTTATTATTTAAAATTACGAGAACACTAATAACGGTAAAAGTTTGTTTCTGTAACTAACGCCTGGTAAAATTGTCGAGTATTTATATATGAGAAGTTTTAACAAAACCCAAGAGGGATATTCTCTTTTGTAAGAAATGGTCTCCAGGGACAGGGGATATTTACCCGAGCGTTGCGAATATTTATGCATAATTGAGTAGATAGAATTACCGATTCAAAACTTTATCAAAACGGGAAATTATTTCTCAACTTATTCAGCAAACCGCTTTTCTTCATAAATATTTTATGCAGCCATTTTTCACGTGAAAAATATTTGCGTTGATACAACTCCAGTACCGTTTGGAATAAACTTGAAAGTAAAATTACAAATGCTACCGATTTAAACTTTGTAGCAATAACATCGTGTAGCCACCATAGGACATAGGCCTCGGGAATTCTGTTCGTTCCATTCTCGACCCCAAAGCTCTTTAAGATAAACCCGAGGTTTTAATCTCAAAGAGCTCTCGGGACGAGAATGTATTCGTCCGAAATTTCGACAAAAGTTTATATTCTGGGAGAGCCTTTTTGCTTCTTATTTGTTTGTTTATATCTAGTAGAAGGATAGAATAGATTGATCTCTTTTTCTATCCTTATCAATGTTATACTTCTTCCCTCCGCCGCTACATACTTTTCAAATAAATAAATATAGACGGCGTGTAACTTAGTCATCTCTCTCTCTCTCTATTAAAGCTGTCAACTTCGCTAAGGGAGCGATTTTCACTCGCGGTAGAGAAAACATCAGCATACTAATTCACAAAAGTTTCTTTTATAGTATCCATAGAAACTACAAAAACAAGAAAAAAACAGTCCGGAAACAAGTTGGTCATCTATCACCAACATACAGCTTTTAATTGTAAGTCATGTATTTCGGCGTTGCACTAAATTTCGCGTACGCTTTGATTACTTTCTGTATCGCATCTAAGAAATCTTTTTCTGTTGCAACCTAAAAAATGTCAATGTAAATGAAACCTTAGTAAGTATTTGCGGAGACTAGAATTTAGCACAGATAGCGCACACGAAACGAATAAGACTCAGTTCACACCATAAAATTACACTTACTTTTCTCCTTTCTCTTATAGCGTACATACCAGCTTCAGTACAGACACTTCGAATCTCAGCACCTTGAAAAGAACAAGTACTTACATTATGTATCACGTCACAGACACAAAAGAAGCCACAAAAAATATTGTTTGAAATTATAAACCAGCTTCAACATAAAGCGGTACGAATAGCTACACTTTTCCATAGAAAATTGAAAAAAAAACCACCTTCCCTTGAATTCTCTCAAAATACCTTAAACTCTTCGACATTATCGGACGCCTACTGTAATGTTCATTACACACGAAGTAGGAAACGTTTAATAGAAAAATCGAGTCCTGAAATACGCGCCTTTTTTTTCTTTGCCTCGCACAACTCAGCTTCTGTCGCTATCTATCGTATATCTCAGCTGCTTTCGAGATAGAGATAGGAACGACCTTTGAAGTCGCGACTTAAGTTAAACATGAAAAATGAGATTTTAGGAAATTGCAAGATTTATCAGGAGAAATTGTATAATTTTAGTGGCCACAAATTTAAGACCTTTTGAGAAGAAAACACTGAAAATGTTTAAAAACCATTCCGTATTTTGAAAAATTTTGCTAAAATTTTAGAAAGGAAATGAAGTTACTACCAATCAAGCCTTGACTATATTTCAATGCCAGAAAAGCTGTTCGTTTTCAAATCGTAGTAATTACGTATAGGAGATTTTAGGAGGTGTGGTCAATCTTAAAACCCTGTATTTGTTAGACGTTAACCAAGGTAAAATTGACACAGCTAGATAATATGATATGTGGTAAAGGTAAAATTGACACAGCTAGATAATATGATATGTGGTACATTCTTATACGATATAGTGAATATAGTTGTGTTTTCCAGTTTTTATTAAAAAAGTTACGCAACGCATGACAGGGAAAAATGAGAAACCAAATTTAAAATTTAGGGTTATCATGGAAGAAGAATACAATTTTAGGATTTTGGGGAAGAGATGACCACTGTGCCCACTCGTGGTCACACTTTCTACTGTAAATAATAATAATAAAAATGTTTCCTTACCTGTACTGTTAGGACATAAGCGAGCTAGTAATTCGTAACGAATATCTCGTTCGACACTCATTGAACGAGCGTGAATTTTAAATATATGTGAACGACCCTAAAAAAGCAACAGATGTACTTTGCAGAACAGATAAGAGCGATAGTCACGGTTGCTGCTGGAACTCTTAATCCCGTAAATCTCTCAAACTTAGGTTAATAGTCTCCAGCAGTGCCACATGTGATAAACGCGCACATGTTTGCTTTCTACATAATCATCTTCTTACAAAATAAGAACATAAGAGTTGTTACCTCAAGTTCAGGTAGAGAGAATTCAATTTTTCTATCAAGTCGTCCAGGCCGTGTTAACGCAGGGTCAAGAGTATCAGGTCTAAAAACAAACAGATCTCACTTTACATGAGCAGCACAAAGAGTATTCTGATACCATACAATTTAACAGACGAGACCCCAGGTTGGCCAGAAAAATAAAAACGCGAGTAGTCTCAATAAGAGAAGCAAATTCCCAGGAACGAGCAGCCTAAACAATATTTCCTTTCAGGAACTCTTAAAACCTGTTCTCCCCGGATTTTCTGTAACCGTACGTTTTCAAGACAAAAGCAATTTTCAAAAGTATGGCACTGCTGCATGAGTACAGCATACAGTTACCTTACTAGTAATTATTTTTACTTGCTGAACAGCTATAATTATTCTCTTTTCTTCAACATGAATTTATTTTAACTTTAAATCTTTTCGGCGAAAAAAGTAGTGAATGACCAAAATCCAAAAAAGAAAAGAAAAAAGATTTGAATGCAAATCAAAGCGAGGCATACTTGTTGTCAAAACCTAACATGAATTAACAAAATTTCCTTACCTATTTGTTGCCATGAGAACTTTAATGTTTCCCCTGGGGTCAAAACCATCTAGCTGATTAATTAACTCCAACATGGTTCTCTGTACTTCATTGTCACCACCAGCACCATCATCGAATCGAGCACCTACGAAGGAGACAGTATTAGTTTGGAGCTTACGAAACCTAGAGTCAAATATCCCAAGTTTTAATGACGTTACAAAACTTCGTACCTCCAACGGCATCGATTTCGTCGAAAAATATAATACAAGCTTTTTTGCTACGTGCCATTTCGAACAATTCTCGAACCATTCTGGCGCCCTAACAGAAAAAATATCAATATTTTACTAACTTAACAACAGACGTTAAAGCGACTGGTGGCCTTGTGGCAGAGCAAGGCTTGAGTTGAAACCCCGGTCTAGTCATGCCAAAGACTATAAAAGTGTAAATCGATTCTTCCTGCTTACCGTTCAGCATAAGAATATGATCTCTTAGGCGGTTGTCTAGTTGAGCAGTTGTTGTGCTTGCACGCCTTCTGTACCTCAAATGGGACCTTTAAAAGGGGTTGGACTTTTTTTTCAGGACCCTCATTAATAACAGTTCTATTAGGAACTAAAGAGGCTATCGTGGGTAAATAATAGTAATAATAATAAAGTTATAATTATTTTCAAAAAACACATTGTTAGTATAAAGCTGACCTCTCCAACATATTTCTGTACAAGTTCTGATCCGATCACCCGAATAAAACATGCATCCGTTCGATTCGCCACAGCACGTGCACATAATGTTTTGCCAGTTCCAGGTGGACCAAATAAAAGAACACCCTTGGGTGGGTCAATACCAAGATTTACGAAACGTTCAGGCTGAAAAATATAATTCGATTTAACTAAATTTCTAGACTGTTGTGCAACAAATCGATAAATTGTATTATCCAAGATTTCTTGTTTGGAAAAAAATTTCTGCAATGCCAAAACTAATGTGATTAATGGAAATTTTTGAAGTTTCCTGGAGGTATGGTTATCCTCGGACACTTAGTTTTCCAAGATGTCCTGGTATACAGACAAATAGTAGGAACTTGAATCAAATCCCTTTGAATACTTAGCCTCTGTAGATATGTTTTAATATACCGACTTACATGTAGCAGTGGAGTTTCGACAACTTCGCGTAATTTGTCGATCTGTTCTTTACAGCCACCGACGTCGGAATATGTGACATCTGGTTTTTCTTCTACCTGAACCAAGCAACAACAAAAAATGCATATTGCAGCATATAGTAGAAACAGTGAACAAAGATAAAATGATTGACGTTAGAGCTGGAATCCTTTCATACTGGTACAAATATTTTTGGGTAATTTAATTTTGTGGGTGTGCTTTTTTATCTTTATCAATATCAGAAATTTAATAAAAACAATTTTACTTCGAACAAACAAGAACAAAAACAAAAACGAGAAAAAACAAGAAAAAATGAAGTAATCATTCAAAAATTTATTTAGACTTAATTTTGTGGATTTTGCTAATTTGTCAGAAACTTAGAATAAACATATAGGTATTAACTGCAAGATTCGAAAATGTCTATATTACCAGGACACTGATAAAACTTTTGACCATGTTTTCAACCTACCTGCATCATGGTGACGGTGGGATCAATCTTGGGTGGTAATGGAATATGAATTTGATACTTGTTTCTGTCTACACCAACTCTCATCCCTTCCTCAATATCAGTAGGAGCTACTTGATCACCAAGGTCAACGACAAATTTCGCAAACTGTTTAACATTTATTATATATTTGGGGTCATCAGAATCTGCATTTATTATTTTCGTACAACGGGCAACCTAAAAGAACAGAAGATTTTCAAACAACGCCTATCCAATGAGGCAGTTTTACCATTTAAATATTGATTTTCACATTGTGATACGATCTTCATACCTGCAATGGCTGTTCTGAATGTAATGTTTGTTTATCAGCAGCTAAATCCCACATCGCAGGTGGAGCAAGTCCGGTATCTGATTCTTTAATACCTACATACAGACAATGCAGTTGTAAAAATTTTAAATTAGAATTTAAAATTTTTACACCTAAAGCAATAAAAATAATTCCAAAGTTACCTGCCAGTTCGTCTACTCGTTTTGTGATTTTTTTGATATCCTCTTCTGCAGTTTTAATTGATTTGCTGTACGAACCAGCACCCTAGAATATCAATTATAATAATACATGCATCTGTTTGCATATTATGTTTCCTAGTATTGGATGACAAAGGGGTCATTTACATGTACCGGAAGTAAACTCATGCTGACCTGAAAATTCATGCCAGCCAAATTTTTTGTTTGTTTAAATTGTGAGATTGTCAATGTGGTGAAATGATCTTTATTTTATGCTGGTGCAAAATCTTCTGCTAGCATTTGCTATTTTTCATTTTTTTTTTCAATTTTTTATTTGCATAACTTGTGATTTTTTATATTATTTATACAAATAATAATTTATGATTTTTTTCGCATATTATGCCTGAGTGAAATAAATTTTCAATTTACACAGAAAAACCATGCTAATTCGAAGTAAAATTTCTTTTGGGTGTTACCTGTAAACAGACAAAAGTGAGTTTTTGCTATAGCATTTGCTAAATCATGTGTAGATCATCCCACAACAATTACACAACTTACATATGTCTTTAAAACAGCTATGTCACCTTCGTCCAATGCTAAAAAGGAGATTGATAAAGAAAACAAAAAACAAAGCTTAATTACATTTTGTTTTGTAACATATTAAAACAGTGTTTCTTCGGTCCAAACCTCTCTAAAATTTAAATTTTGGAATTTCTGTAAAACATTTTTGCAAATAAGGCTATTCTTAAATGAAATTATTCACTGCATATGTGCTGCATGATTGGTCACAAAGTCAAAAAACATAGAGAAGAAAACAAAAGGAATATTTTATACACAGTAACAGTATATCCTTGTATCACTCATATCTCCTCACTATTATGGATAGGTTTTTAAATCACTCAACAAATAAAGGCTAGACATATTCTAAACGCTGAGCATATTCAACAGATAAAATATACCTTGAATTGGTTTATCTTCTTTCTCCTCATCTTTTCGTACTTTTCTTTGGTCTGCTCCTAAATAATCTGGCATTATTCTGAATTGTTTATTCTATTCTCTAAATGATGCATAAAATAATAACTTATATTTGAGCTAGTGATTGATAAATTGGGTGTTTATTAAGTTGATATTGAGTTTAACCGGTACAAAAACTGAGGTAACAATGCATGATGTTTATTTTGGTCATACCCAGAGAATGATTATGACCAATAATTAGGTTTTCGTATATAGAATTTAAAGATTCAAGGCAATATTTTCTAAATTTTTGGCTCTGCATTCAAACTTAATTAATGCATATTATGTTATAGAAGTACAGTACAGTCTGAATGTAATCTACCACGGACGCGAAACTCGCATGAATAGTTACACAGAACAATAACATTGCGATAGCTTTTGTTTTTTTAAGAAAATAATTGCCTCGCTGATAAACAATGACCCCACGCGATCGATTGTTTAATCACAATAGGTTGCAAGATCAATTTTAGCAATCTATTTTGCGCGAACTCTTTTGAAATTTTTAATTGCAGTAATTAAGCGTTTTTTTAGATCGCATTTTAAAAGTTTAAAAACGAAAAGCGGCGATAGAAATGTTTTTTAAGATCACATTTTAAAAGTTTATAAACGTAAAGCGGCGATAGAAATGTTTTTTTAGATCGCATTTCAAAAGTTTAAAATCGAAAAGCGGCGATAGAAATGTTTTTTTAAATCGCATTTTAAAAGTTTAAAAACGAATAGCGGCGATGAAATGTTTTTTTAGATCGCATTTTAAAAGTTTATCAACGAAAAGCAGCGATAGAAATGTTTTTTTAGATCGCATTTTAAAAGTTTAAAAACGAATAGCGGCGATAGAAATGTTTTTTTAGATCGCATTTTAAAAGTTTATCAACGAAAAGCGGCATTTAATAGTTGTGAACAATTCTTCTCGTATGTTTCTTAAATTAAACGCGCTGGAATCTTTTTAAGTAATTAAATCAACAATACATTCTCGCGCAATGTATTATAAAACTTTGCGAAAGATTTTTATTATTTAATTACTTCACGCTAATACTTAAGGGAATAGCTTTCAATACATTTACACAATGCATCTCACTATTACAAGAAATATAATTGCTCCGATATTTCTTCGCGAGCGCATTGTTTTTTAACACGCAAATATAAACTCGCAAAACCCTTAAGGGATTTAATTATAACAAAAGACAAACGACTGCCGTCCTCCACGCAAAGGTGTGATATTAGCGTGTACGCGGTAGATTACATTCAGACTGTACTGTAAATTAACTCATGAAAAATTATGCCAAAATGGTACTCATTGTCTTGACAAACGCCTCTTAAATGTTTGCTTTCAACTTCACAACTGTGAAGCTGTATGGCCGTTTGCCATAAAGTATGTGTATACAGTGGACTCTCCATAACTCGAACTCTCACGGGAAATCAGAAATCGTTCGAGTTATGGAGCTGTTCGAGTAATGGAGAGTTCGGAAATTTTGCTAAGTTTATCCTTTATACATAAGCCCCCTGAAAGAAAACGATGTATTTGAGTAATTATCTACCTTACGGGTGAGAAGTAAGTCGTAAACAGTTTATTTCAGTTGACTAAATCTATTCTGTAATGAAAAAATCCGTAATTACAGTTTGTTTACTGGTCAAATTGATAACTTCAAAACAAGAATATTTGTAAACACACCACTTGACATTCGAACGGCGCGTTCGAATGACTTCGTCCGAATGATCTAAGGGGCCGAACACACGTAGAAAATATTCGAATAAAAAAAAAACTCTGAAATTCTTCAATTTTCAGATTGTTCGAGTTATGAAGAGCGAAAATAGCCTAATATGCAGGCCTATCAATAAGAGGAGAGCAATTGCTCTTGCTCACGCAAAGGCTCGCCCAATCCTGAGAAATGAGAAACTAGCTGAGCCATTAATTGCTCCCCCAATTCTAAAAAAGTTTTTCTGGCTGAGCAATATTAATTCATCTCACATGGAAATCAATGTTCTCTTTCTTATTATTTACAGTAAAAAAGAACAAAATATATAAAAAAGATAAAATAAAATAAATAAAAAAGACTTTGTGATAAAATATGCGTTTATAATCTTATTCCATTTATTCAGATTGCTCGCCCAGTTTAAATTATTGTAACCTTGGGGGAGCGATTTATAGCTCTGGTGTTATTTTCTTATTGATAGGCCTGAATATGCTTTCAAGGGACAAAAAATATTGTTCGCCTTAAGGAGATTTTGTGCTTAAAACATAAACTCTAATACACATTTTTTTTTAAAAAATCCTTTTGACCTGAGGCTCAATTTTCTTAGTAAAATACCTGAATATAGGCTCAAATTTTCTTAATTTTTTTCTTAATTTTTCTTCCATTACTTTCTTTGTTTTGAGACATCTTTTGTATTCATTGGAGTCTTTTGTTTTTTTGGTTCCACAAAAGCAGAACCTTATAAGAGACTCGATAATAGAGTCTCCAACAGAACTTCTTCTTGCAAAACCAAGGGTGGGTCTTACTCATTGCCTGCTCATGGACTCATGGACTTCTTTTTGATACAAGATCTGATATTTGTAGCATCACGTCATGTTCACACCAATGCGAATAACGTAATTTTTATGCTAATTCGTGGTGGTCGCCGTAATTGGTTCTATAATGATGAGAGAATAACCCTATTAAGCTTAAGTATCACCATAATTCCTTCTAAAATAGAAAGAAAACGTCCCTATGAAGCTTAAATATTGTTGTTATTCGTTCTAAATGACAAAGAAATGTCCATATACAAAGCTTAAATATTGCCGTAATTCCTTCTTAAACGAAGAGAAAAAATTCCTACGGAACTTAAATATCACTGTAATTTGTTATAAACTATAATTATCAACTTTGCCTGATGATGTGAGAAAGATCTCCCAAAACGTCGCCTACTAAATTATATATATACTAGTCGATAAAGCCCGTGGAAAAATCCACTTAGGCAGAATAAAAATGAATTAGAAGCGTCATTTGAATTTTGATGACGTCAGCAACCCATCCACAAAAAAAAATTAGAACCTTGTTTTAACATTGCCTCTATTGTGTAGAGTTTAAAGCGCTGATCAAGAAAATGTATATGATCATGTGCTTTTGATGAGCGGTTAATGAGATATAAGGGTTTAAAAAATTTGCTGACGTCAGCAATGACCTGTCAAAAGTACCAAATTTTTTTGTTAGAAATCTGTATACCTGTTGCCTTCATCGTATAGATCTTGAAACGCTAATCAAGAATATGTATAGGATCATGTACTTTTGACAAACGGTTGCAGAGATATTAGGGTTTGAAGGTTTTTTGATGACGTCATCAACCCGTCCATTCTGAAATGGATTTGGGTAACCAGGTTTGGGAAAATTACCCAAATTGGTCCTAGGTGGTCCCTAATTACCCACGCGGTGAAAAATCATTGACGTCACCACCTCGTTTCCAAGTTATTTGGCCTCAAAGTTTTAAGTGCACTGTAATGGCTTTTTTCATTTAATATAAGATATTGACGTTAAAATAGTAATATTGACGTCATGCCGTAACGTCAGATAATTTAACATTTGAGACATCACTTTTTCGACGACATCAAAGAAGAATGAAGACATCCACTTTGCCTGTCACAGACACACAGACAGACACACTTAGCGTATTATTATAAGAGATATGTTTAAGAAATGATAAACTTTCCACAATAATACGAACACTGAACAGACAAACCGATATAATATCCTCAATAATATCAAACAGCAATATGGAGAATCCATCTTGGCAAAAGTCAGATCGCTAGAGAAATCAAGAATAAAATATGCACGATACTCTAACCATCTTCAATTTTCTCTACATTGTCTTCACAACGAGATAACACCTAAAGATCTTTGACTTACCTGCATAGTAAAGACTAAAAGAAGTAAGAAAATTTTACAGCGTGCAAGCCGCCAGTTGTTGCAAAAAAGAATCCACCTCAACCATGTAACATGCAGCACCCTGCATCACCAAATACTTAATCTTGACAACACCATCAAATCAAGACTCTCCAACAACCAATATAAACAGGTTAAGAATATTCACAATATGAGAAAAAAATGAGATCTGTTAAAAACAGACACCTTAAAAAGTTCAACAAATGGGGATGTAGACAAGAGCAAATCTTTCCAACAGACAACTTACAACAGAAGAGACAATCTTTTTATCAAGAGGGATTTATTTCTGTACGACACCAGCTTCAATCCCAAAGAAAGGAATAGTTGCAAAAGTAGAAGAGGCAATTAAAGATCTGCGGAAAGAAGAGGCAGACACAGTGAGAGCTAAAAAAAGCCACACACTACAGAAAAGCAACACACCAAAGGACAATATACAAAAATCTAAAGACTGTCATTGAAGAATTTAAAGAATGACAAAGATATCATAATCCTGCCAGCTGACAAGGAAAACAACGGTGGTCATGAATTCACCTGACTACATCAACAAGTGCAACAAACACATCAACAATGGGCCTTACAAACTTCTTAATAAAGATCCTACAGAAGTCACCAAGCCAGGAACATCATAATGAGTTAAAGAGAAAAGAATAAATCGACCAGAAGCAATATTACTCGATTTTACCGACTACCAAAAATTAATAAAAAGGGAAATCCAATTCGACCAATAGTCTCTTGCACTGGAACACTGTTACACAACCTATCAAAATTTGTAGCTTCTATCCTCAGCAAATTTACAGCCAGTGACCATAGCAATAACTCAAAAGAATTCTCGGAATACATCAGAGAAATAAAGATAGCAGACGACGATGCATGGTATCATTTGATGTCACATCACTTTACAAAAATGTTACCATAAAGGACACCTTGAACATCATTAAAGACCTTTACGATGCTTCATTCGGTGAAAAACCAAAGATTCCAGTACTGGATTTTCTGAGTTTGGTTGAACTTGTTTTAACAAAAACATGGTATCTGTTTAATAAGAACTTTTACACTCAAACAGACAGAGTTGCCATGGGAGGCCCTGCATCATCGGTAGTTGCAGAAATATACATGCAAGCACACGAGACAACAGCATTAGTAAGATCAGACAGACGTCCAAAGGTTTGGAGAAAATTTGTTGACAACGTATCCGTCATAAAGCAAAAGATCCCATCTAGAAGAGTTCAATGAACACATCAACAGCCTCCATCGACAAATTAAATTCACTGTTCAGCTTGAACGAGATGGAAGCATCACTTTCCTTGACACTTTGGTCAAACGCAAGAATGATACCATTTAAGTTTCAGTGTATCGTAAACCAACACAGTGACCAGTACCTTAACTTCGAATCAAACCATCAGAAATCTTGCAAAAAAAGTGTTATATCTTCATTACTGAATCGTAGTCAGTGACAAAAAGGAGAGGAAAGAAGAAATTCGACATGTAAAGAATGTATTAATCGCAAATGGATACAGTCAGAAAGTCATCACGCAAGTAAAAAATAAAATTAATAGAAGATTCAACCCAGACAACAGTGAAACATCAGAGGAATTTATCACATCAGCATTCTTACTCTTCGTACCAGGTACCAGCGAGATTCTTGGTAGAGTTTTAAAGCAACACAAGATCAAATAGCTTTTTAAAAAATTTAAACCTGAAATTCTTATAATGTAAATATCTTGAGAACGAAAAAAGCTTTTTAAAAAATTTAAAAAGACTTGTTAGCCAACTTTTTAAGCTCTATAACATAAGTTTAACATCATTTTATACCTCAGGTTCCCTTTAAGCTTTTTCTTAACCGAAAGTTGTAGGTAGCTAATAAGGTGACATTCTAACCAAAAAATGTATGAAAAGTATGACCCTCTTCCCAGTCAAAGATAAGGTACAGATATGGAAATAGTTTCCGTATATATATACTTATGGAAATTTTTAAAAAAGAGAAACATTTTGTGAATTCAGAAACCAGATTGTATGTTTTTTTCTGTAAAACAAAACTTTTTTTCAACTTCGGAAACTGTTTCTGTGTTTGGATGGTGTAAAATAGCTTTGAGACAGAGGTATATTTAATAAGAACTCCAGTAGAGAACGCCCAAAGTATACCATGATTCCATATAATGTTTATGTTTATTAGTATATATATTTGTTTATTTGTTTTGTATCGTACTATGTTTGTTTGTCCCGTGCGCAGTTGATCGTGATTGTGACGTTTTTGGACTGCTCCTGTCAATCCTCGCTCTGCTTTACTTTGCTCTTGTTATAGTTCTTATAGCCCCTACTTCCCCGTATAGGTGACCCTGTTTTTTACTAGCTCAGGCTATTTCCTTGGTTTCCTTTCGTGATGTCTTTTATCTAAACAGAAAGTTGTGATTTTGTTTATATTTATATATACGTATATAAGAGGGTGCCGATAAGCCGCACACGCCCGTATATACGGGCGAGTTCGGCCAACTTTTCAAATTAAATTGACGGTTGTCCGCCGAAACCGCCCGCACTTTCCCGAACACGCCCGGAACATTCCCGAAATGCAACACCTTGTAACATAAACATGGCGGACGACAGTTGAAAGAATGCGTTTGAAGAGAAAGGAGTTAATAAAGTTTATATATAAGTCATTTATCAAGTAAATCTTATCAAAAATCATAAAACAGAGTACTTTTAAGAACTTCGCTATCACATAGTTAGTTCATTTTAATTTTTATACTTTTTTAAATAATTCTTCGAGAGTCATTTGTGGTGAATCTTTTTTTTTTTGGGCATTGTTCGGGACTATGCGGGTTTTTTCGGGCAAATACCTGAATTTTTTTCAAAACGCCGAACTCGCCCGAAAACGCCCGCACTTTTTACGGCGTATGCGGCTTATCTGCACCCTCGTACGTATATATACGCATACGTTTATAAAAACAAGTGGAGATTGTTCAAAGGATAAAAGTATTATTTCTAAGCTTATACTAACTATTTAATTTTATAGAGATGTGTATGTATAGCTAGCTATATATTATATATATAACATGTTGTAAAGATATTTATGGTATCACGTGAAATGCATTTTAAATTTATATACTTACTTTATTTACTTACTTACTTAGTGGGGACTTTCTATTGGTTGACAAATTATAATGCGGAAACTCAAGAAGGTTGCTTGCGGAAGACATAAAATTGAAATTGGTTTCCATGTATATATTCAGTAACTATTTCTGATTTTTTTCGTAGCTACCTTTATCCCAAACTGCTTCAATCTCCAGAAATCAGGTATTAATTTAAATCTCATGTGTCGAAAAAAATATTTTCTTAAAACCTTATTGACACAGCTCTATCAGCTAATTGATGCTATATATATACAGTAGACTCCCGGTTATTCGAAGCTCCACAGGGGGATAGGAATTTACTTCGAATAACCGAGATTTCTAATAACTGAAAATTTTCTTTATTTGGTCCAATTTTCACTCTGACGGATTTTTTGGAGGGATTTGAATAAAAAAGTAGTCATATCAAGTTTCTACTCTACAGTTTTAAACGCAACGAGTGTTTCAAACGTTAAAATATACAAATATAATGTTTACTTAAAACAAATATCAACAATAACCATTCTTCATATCTATATTCTTATGAAGTGTTTGTGAAATAGTTTTCAATAAAAGTTTGCTTTTTGCCCTCGGTAAAGTGCTGGTTACATTTGTTGGTTATCACGTGTAGTTTTTTCCTTATTTCATCACCATCTTTATCAAAAAGCGACCAGCGATCGATCAACTCCAGGGCATCCTCTATCTCTTGAAAACTCTCACTTTTACTCCAGCTATTGTCAAGAATTTTGAATAACTGAGAGAATATTGAGCCAAGGGGGTTAGAAAACCACTTCGAATAAATGAATTTTCGAATAACTGAAGTTTGAATAACTGAGAGAGATTTACTCTAAAACGAGTTAGAAAATTCAAGGGGAATGAAAATCGCTTCGAATAACCGAGAATTTCGAATAAGTGCAGGTTTGAATAACCGGGAGTCTACTGTATATAAGCTATATAGCTACCCAGCTACACGGCTACTCTAGCAAAATGTTCAATAATCAGCCCCTTGCAAATACTAACGCGAATGCGGACGTATTAACAAAGCAGACAGGCAAATAACATGTCACGTCAACAATTTTTCGAATTGGAATTAAAAAGACTATACTAGCATAAGTTTGAAAGTGCCGTTCGCATCGTTTATTTTTCCAAGCTTTGATACGCCATTTTGAGAATTGTTTGCTGTGTCAGCTCTGCGGTCCGCTAAAGCCAACTATTTTACTGAACACAATCGATATCGTAAGTAAGAGATAAATATAGCGCAAAAGGTCAATCTATATAAATATTGGGCAGTTATAAATAAAGTCAAACGTGAAAAATGTTAAATACTCTGCAAAATTGGAGCAGACAATTTATAAGCTCGTATACAATTTTATTCCGTATTTTACAAAATGTGCGCGAATCTAAAAATAGTATAACAGCTAGAGTTGGCCATAATTCTATGTCAACAAAATTGCTCTGATTGGATCGAAATAGTTATTTGAATTTACGCCTTTATTTAATTTTAATTTTGAAAAAGTATTCCATGTTAAGCTAGTGAGATAACGTCTTACCTGCGATTCAATGCGGTTTAAAAATATTTATTTTATTGCAAAATAATTTTGAATTTATGCGACCAATACCATTTTTGTCTGCAGAGTTGTTGTGTAACAAAATATTTAATGTCATTATCGAAAGTAAATCAATTAAAACAAAGTAAAAACGTCTGGTCAGCTTTTTTAGTATATCTCGTTAGAAAGTCCTAAACAATTCCGTGTTAGCGGTCTACCTGGTTCATGTCAAAGCTGTGGATGAAGCAAATTTTAACGCATGCGTAATATAAGCGGCTCATCTCAAACCACCGCCCGGTTCAAGAAGAAGAAGTTTTGGTTGTGGATATTCCAACTTTTTTAGGTGAGATATACCCCTGTTGAATTTGTCAAATCAAGTAGATTTTCAGTGAGAATATTCTTAGGTGCTTATTACTTGCAACTATTTAATTTTTTGTCATAAAATGCAGCCGTAATTCAATAAATTTTCTGTTAGATGCAAGTATTTTAACTTTGTTTACATTTTCTTTTTATTCTCATTCCTATTAAATTTAAAGCAGAAGGAGGAGGAAAGGCCTGAGGAAAGGTGTCCTATCTGATATTCTGCAGAAAATATTTTTTTAACAAGGAAAATAGATTGTCCGCTGTTACAATATAATTAGTATACAATGCTTTCAGTCAAGGTAGCTTATAGCTTAACTTGCCTCTGCAAACAGGCATAATAAAATGTATAAATCAAAATAAGTGGTGGAAACATTGACTTGCTGCCAATTTGCCTGTACATGCTATATTGGTTGAATGAAAACAAGATAGATATTGAGTATATTTAAGCGAGGAAGTTTCTATGTGAAAGCTTGTGTTCCCTTCATCAATTTTTTTGGCTTGAAATAATTGTAGTTACTCACACATCCTTGCTTCTCAGCACTAAAAGAAGACGCGAATTTCAGCTTAAGTGTGTCAATTTTAGAATATTTTGCTTTAACAGTTTAAATAAGCTATTTGCTGCTTGTAAGATGTAATAAACTCCTAATTAAGAGGTGTAGTTTATTTATACTGTAGCAGCATATTTAAAAGTTTTTCCTGACTGTATGTGCGTTAATATTTTTAAACCTGGCAATCAGTTAGTTGAGGGGTGTCCTCCATACTTATTTTGTCACACATAAAGTTCTTTGGGCTTTATTTTTAGCCCTCACCAATCAAAATGAGGTTTAACATTACTACTATCCAGTCAGGGATAACTGCTAATTTTTGCATGCTATTCTAAACTAGTTCTTAGAACTTTCGGCTTACGGCTAACGTCATAAAGTTATCCCTTTTCCAAGTCTGTATATCAAAACTTGTAATAAAAAAATATCAGGCAGGTTGCTTAAACCAAGTATTTGTGATGTCTGTATAATAATCTGTTTACTATAAGCCAAAATAGTAGCTGTGAGTAGCATCTGGCAAGTTGCTAAAAGTTTCTTAATTTTTGGGCCAAAGTTAAGCAGGGTTCCCACGCCTCCTAAAAATTCTAAAAAAATTAAATCCTCCTAAATAATCCAAAATTATCCTAAAATTTCCTGATTTTTTGCAAATACTCCTAAAAATTTCCTAAATTTTGTAGAGAACAACTATTTATGAAACTCTATTTGTATTATGGATTTTTTGTGGAATATAAATCAGAAATATTTATACTCCTAAAAATTTCCTAAATTTTGTAGAGAACAACTATTTATGAAACTCTATTTGTATTATGGATTTTTTTGTGGAATATAAATCAGAAATATTTATATTCTGACTTATATTACCCTTGTCACTAATTCAAGTTCTCCTAAAATCTCCTAAATTTTTCCATGTCTTTTCCCCGCTTGTTGAAAAAATCTCCTAAAAAACAGCTAGAATCCTCCTATATATCCTAAAAAAGTTACTTGCAAAATGAGTGGGAACCCTGTTGAGGCTAAGGCTGAAAAAAAATGTGTATACAACTATATTGAACTCTTCGGTCCATTTCTAAGCTGTTTGTCTAATTTTAAATAGAGTGGCACTAGATGTTTTCTATAAGAAGCCTTACGTTTCTTATAATTTTTACAATTTAATCCTTCCTTGCGCTCATATGAAATATTTTCATTGGTTCTCAAGATATTCGTCTTAAAAAAGTTGCACTAACATGCAAAATTATGACTTTATGAACTAGCTCTAAAACATGTATATAATTGCTGTTATTGAGCATAATTATAGTAAATAAACATTGGAATTTATGTAAAATATCTCAGAAAGTAAAAACCCAATCACCCAACGAACAACGCATAATTAGAGAGATAATTTTTTTTTTGTTCTATGGAAAAACAATAGCCACCGAAACTGATTCTGTAACAAAATTTCATTAACTTTGGAGAAAAAAATATGTACTAATATGCAACTCTTTCTGCATTATTATGTTTTAAAAGTTCCATCAAATTTATCTACAAAATATAAAATTAAACATATCTCAGGGAAAGCTCCAAACACCAGCTGGATCTTTTGCAAGTAGGGAAATAAACTTCAACATCATTAATTCTTATACTTCAAGTCAAGTGTTTTCTATATCTACAGCATAGTTCTTAATATGTGTTTTGAAAGTTCTGCTTTGTTGTTGAAACACTTGTCTAAATTTTGGTATGTGAAATACAGCAAAAGCGGCACGACAGATGTATTTCAAATGAGCGCTTAAGCACTAGAAATTTGAACATAATTTAAATAGACATTGCTTAGATGTACCTCCTTCTCTTTTTAAACTTCCTTAAATAGAAGCAATGAGTAAAAAAATTTTGTGAAACATCAGGCCATTGCTAACCTAACGTCATGAAAATTCAAACAAGGGATCTTTTCAAATATATAAATGAATAAATAAGTAAATGATTGAATGATTAAATAATAAACAAAAGTTAATTAATTTTCAGTCTAAATTTTTTAAGGTTATAAATAAATTTTTCTTTAGTTTTAATTAAGTAAAGTGAGATAGTTGCATGTGCAATTTGTTACTTTTCTCATTATTCTTGTATTTTATATATATTTTATATTTTTTTATAGCAATCCACAAAAAACTATTGCGAACATAGAAATTATTTTATATATTAAAAGATGCAGACGATAAAGTGCGTTGTGGTTGGAGATGGAGCTGTGGGAAAAACATGCTTGCTTATATCATATACAACTAATAAATTTCCAAGCGAATACGTACCCACTGTAAGTATAATTCCTTTTTATAAAAAAGATTTTTAAAAGTTCTACCCCTGGTAGAAAGTTATGACAATTGTCACCATATATCACTTCATTTTTACAATTGTCACCATATATCACTTCATTTTTACATGTGTTGTAAAAAACCCTATTATTTAGATTGTTGTTGTGATTGTTGTTAGAGTGTTTGTGCTGCATTGGTTAAATTAACCAGAGATTTCCCATGCATCCATTGATGCCATATCATACTGTATTATGTGTTCTCTTTGAAGTAAAGACTTATTAAGCACAATAATTATCATATGTAATAATTATTACACTCCAAACTTTTTACCTCTTTATTCGATATTCTTCGTAACTGGTATATTTACATTCCAGTGTACGAGTATTTAGCATACTAAGTCGCTTACAATAAATCCCTGCCCTTTTACTTTGCATTAGTAAAATCGTTCTTTTTTATAGTATAAAGAGTTCATAGGATACAGAAAGACAGGTTTATATTTTCATTTAGGTGTTTGATAATTATGCTGTCACAGTGATGATTGGTGGTGAACCATACACTTTAGGTCTTTTTGATACAGCAGGTATGCTTTTGTACTTCAAATTCAACATACACTAACATGCTGTAATAATCCTTTCACATTTGATGAAATATTACTGACATGCTGCAAAAACTAGCCCTCTGCTTTCCAACATTTTTTAAACAGGAGCTAACAACAACCTCTGCCATATTTTTGGTGCTATAACCAGGTTTTATTTGCAATTCAGCAGAAAAGGGAAATTTAAACCTGATCATGGAACGTCAGAATTTTAGAAACATTTAATCAATCGTATATATTTTCTCCTTAAAAACAGATTTATTACGCTATTGTTTTAATGTTTTTTGTGTGCCTAAAATCAGCATTTTTTTCTAAAAAATGTTGATATCACACCTGACGTTTTACACATTTTACAAAGACTTATTTACTGCGAGAATGACAACAAGGGTCCTCGTTTAATATATTTCATTACTTCTTCTCATTATAAATATAAATCAGAGTAATTTCAATTTTATTTTTTTGAAATGGGTAAGGAAACCGAAAAGGTCTTTGACTCGTTTTCATATCTTTTTACATCTTTTACATATCTTTTATCAAGTTCCACCATGTTGTAAGACTTCAGTATTCCAAAGACAATAAAAAATGAACTGCTTAGTCGTAGGATGCCTCTGCATGTCCTTTGCTTTGAATAATTGCTTGGAAATCTACAATTTTTTTAAAATGCACGATTCCTTCTGCTATTTTTTTCAGGACAAGAAGACTACGACAGATTAAGACCATTGTCATATCCTCAAACAGACGTGTTTCTTGTCTGCTTTTCTGTAGTTGCACCGTCGTCATTTGAAAATGTGAAAGAAAAAGTAAGTATTCTTACATATAAACCGGTTTGATAATATATTGATAGGCCTTCTAGATTTTCAATCAAAGCAGATAAAAGGCGAAATTACATAGTCATAAACTGATCCCTGAAGAATTTTTAACTCGAAAAGTTAGTCCGACCGTAAAAAAACAAGTCACGTTAGGTGAGATTGAAAAAAATCGTGAAATGTAACACAAAATGTAAAAAAGCATTTGCAAAATTCTGCACATGTGGTAACACATAAGTGCTTTATGTTTAGTGGGTTCCTGAAATTACTCATCATTGTCCCAAGACACCATTCCTCCTGGTTGGCACGCAAGTGGATCTAAGGGACGATGCAGCGATCGTGGAAAAACTAGCAAAAACGAAACAGAAACCAATTTCGTCAGAGCAAGGAGATAAATTAGCACGAGAATTAAAAGCTGTGAAATTCGTTGAATGTTCCGCCCTAACGCAGAAGGGCTTAAAGAACGTTTTTGATGAAGCCATATTGGCTGCGCTTGAGCCACCAGAGCAGCCCAAAAAGAAAAAGTGTCTAATACTCTGAGTGGACGCTGATTGTATATATATATACCTATCTATATATAGATGATGATGCTACCACACATTACCTTCGCGTAAAAAAAAAGGATACTCCATGTTTTTTGTAAGTAAATTGTAAACAAAACTCTACTATTTTCCATTCATATTCACTGTTGTAGCTTCGTCTTTTTTGGTTTGGGGGTAATATGTGGTGCATACGTTACGAACAGATGATATCTATAAGGCGTGGTCAGAGCCCCCTCCTAGGTGAACAATAATCAAGTGATATCGACTCCGTATAGATTTTTAATAATGGTTTCGAAATGAATGGAATTGTCTAAGCCATAAATAATGTATAATTTTTATAATTCCGCATAAAGTGGAAATTATTTGTGTAACATGAGCGCTATTTGTAAGTGATTTTTTTAAGAAAAACCATCGCTGATAAAATCAAATTATTCTCCAGCTTTCTTGTTTTGTATTTTCTATCCGTTAGTATTTTTTCATGAACACTGCACCTCAAATTTCCTTACATGAAGGTGGATTTTTGACTTCTATTTGCTTGTGCGTATGGATAAGACATACATTGATGTGTAAATAAATTTATTTCTAGTTAGCACGTTATTAATATGACCGAAAAGATGCTATTCTCTCCTTCTTGGAGGTGAACCTCCTCTGTTGTAGTCCACGTTTATCAGCAGTTGTTTTCTACGATATGTTGTGCTTTAAAAACGTTCTAACGTTATGATTTTTTATGTTTAAATTATACAAACAAAAATTAGTTGTAACTAAAAAAATGGACGCTACAGCTCTTGGTGCAATGGAATAAAAATCAGTAATAAAAGTTTGCTTGTTCTTTCTCTTTAAACGTTAATGTTCTTTAGTGGCGGATACAGGATTTTTAAGCGGAGTTAAACATACGCATATATTTTGTTCAACAATGCGTTTAATAATACAGTTCGAGGTCTAGAGGAACGCTGATCGCCCCCTTGCCCCTCTTCTAGTCCCGACTAGAGGGGATAGCGGTTACAGCGCTTTAGCAACTTTACCCATTTCAGCACTGTATAATGTTAAGAAATAATTCGGTGAAAATATTGCGTTAAAATTTGAAATAAGGCTGGGATTAGCTTACGCAGAATCAAACGCAAGCAGGCTTAAGAGAGATGAACTAAAAATTATTTCGTGGCAACCACAAATTAAATTTTAAGCGAGTACTTGTTTAATTATTTTGTGTGTATTGACCAATCAGACGTCACAATAAAGAGACTTGTATTCTATGGTTTTCAGCCACCCGGTTGACAAATGTGTAAAAAATGATGTAAACAAGACCTGTATCGTCTGATATATCTTTTGGGTTTACTTTGTTGTCGTTCTGCAAAGTTTTTTTTGATGTGAAAAAAATCAAATTTTTATTACTTTACGAATGTTTTCAATATCAAAACATTCTTAGTTCGGAACCTTTTTTCTTGTCATGATAGCTGTAACATGTAAAATTGAATAATAGTAAGGAATTTTTAACGGAGCAGACCAAGCCAGTCGGTCTGGACCTCAAAATCAACACTGACATTATGGAATTGCCGTGCCGAAGCGCAATTTGTCTCTGCTGTAAAATATTCTACGTTATAAGCTTGTTGCAAAAAAAATTAAAAAATCAAAACTTAAACTTATGGGATAAGAAGAAATGGTCCTTATTTTAGCTTTAAAAAAACAGCAACAAAACTAAAGGTATAATTACACGATGCAAGTTCAGACAGTATAGGGTGTTAATAAGTCTTTTGTGTATAAGGAATTAGAAAATTCTGTGTCTAATTAAGATACCCATAACACAAGAAAAAACATCAGAAATATTCACCAAGGCTTAGCATATGCCTAAAAAATTCCTCTCTCTGAGCCTGAATATTCTTATAAGCGCTATGCTTATAGGAAAAAAACATGTGTAACCTATTATAATAATAAATAGCAAAAACTTAAAACAGATACACAATACACTAAATGGAAGCAGACCTTGTAAACAAGGAATATGGGGAAATGTTTAAATATCCTGTAATTATAAAATCTATATTATTACCCGTGTCTGTGTCACATAACCGCAGTAATGAGACACACGAAATGCGATAAACGGGCCACAGACTAGTTATTGTGAATAACTTGTGTTTTTAAACCGTAGCTATATTACATACAATATAACTCAATGAATAAACATTACACATTTAAACATAGCATTCTGAAAAGAAGTAAAAACTTAAACTACAGGTGTTTGAAATCAATCTACAAAATTTTTGAAAAATAATAAAATTTTCTGCCAGTGTATTTTTTTCGTAACTAGCAAGCCGTCATTTTGTGCTACTTTAAAGGAAGAAATTTTCGCGGAAGAAATTTTCCCGATTTCGCGAATTTTGGCCAAAATCGCGAAAATAAAGTCCCGCGAAAAAAATCAAAAGGGGTCGTTCGCGAAAATAAATTCCCGCGAAATTTTCAAGTATGCTTGATTCGCGAAAATAAATTCCCGCGAAAAAATTTTTTTTGCAACATAACAAATACCTTATTGGGGAAAAGTTTGAGAAAAATGTTACTCGTTAATACGAAAAGCTTTACCCTGTAAAACTTGTTTATATATAGTTTATTTTGTGTTTTGAAAAAGTGCAAACGAAAGAAAAACTTACATTCTCAAATCAGCTGTCATTTATATAACTGCTTTTTGTATAAAAAACACGTTTTTTATAAATTAGGTACGTATAAAAAAATCAAAAATGTCTTCGTTCGCGAAAGTTTATTCTCGCGAAATATTTTAAAAATAGGCCATTCGCGAAAATTTTTTCTCGCGAAAAATTTCGAAAGTGTTCATTCGCGAAAATATATTCCCGCGAAAAATCTTAGGAGAGGCTATTCGCGAAAATAAATTCCAAAAATTTCGCGATTTTTTGGCCTCGCGAAAATTTCTTCCTAGCTAAAATATTTTCTTGACGGATAAGGCTTAGTGATGAAACTATGTTTACTTCAAAGGTAGAAACTTTTGGCGATGTTTGGCCTGAATCGCGAAAGATGGGCCGCACCTAAAAAATTGAAAAAGGCTTAATTGCGAATTTTATTTTTTCACAATGTACTGAGATAGGCTATTCGCGAAAGTTAATTCTCGCGAATTTCTTGATTTAATTTGAAATTTCTCTTATAAGGTAATTTTAAAATTCTAACCAACACTTTAAAACAATTCAAAATCATGTGTTTTTTCTATCGTGGATGACATTTATGGTAATGAAATCTGCCTATAGCTAAATACGGAATATCTAGAAAGGAAAAAAGGTAAGAAAGATACCTCCAAACCTCAAATCAACTTTTAAACCGCAATAACCTTTGTCAGCGCAGCCCTGATCGTTGCACGTGGAGAGGCCGCAAAGAACTTGGATTGGTTATTAGCTAAATTGGGCTTTGTGATTGGATTACTACACATTAGCGCTGAAAACAAAGCTGGTAAAAAACAGATTCTGCGGGTAATTTGAAATAAAGCTGCGGCGCAACCATTTTGAACAGATGGAAGAATACGTCACCCTCGTCCCTAGGTTTTTTTGCCTTTTTGATATGAGAGAAGATCTCATCTCTCATATCAAGAAGGCAAAAAACCATGGGGACGAGGATGAATAATACGTGCATTAATATAGAGATGGGATGTTTTGAACGCCAGGTTGAGCGCCTAAGTGCAGGTAAACCGTTCCATATCCCCCGGTGGAGCACTTACTGTGTAGGTGTATACTTTAGGCTGCATAACACCGGTCTAAATAAAAATACAGAATACAGCCTGTTGTAAACCGATATAATTAGAACAAGAAGCCTTAAGGCTTGAAGATTTCCGCCTTGTCAAGAGAAACTTTCCTCAGAGCAAAACGTTTAATGATCGACCCAAGGCTGAGACATGGTGACCACTCAAAAAAAACTTTCAAATTCCAGGACATTCCAGGACATTTTACCTTTTTTTCCAGGACATTTTAAATTAAAATCCAGGACATTTAAGGACAAAATTGAAAAAAAAATAAAAATTCCAGGACATTCCAGGACAACAAATAAAGTAAAGTCATGTATTTCTTTGAGCTTAAAACTAAAAGCTGTAACAACATAAGAATTCAATCTCTGAACTAAAATAAACACTAGCTAGCCAAACAAAAATTAACACCATAACAAAATAGCAACCTAAGACTACAAAATACTTTTTCAATCAAACAATGGAATCCTTTCGAAGTATTAATGCTTGCTCCATCTGAACACACTCGTCAAATTGTTCCTTCTTGGTGTTGGCTAACATTCGTAAATCGTTTGATCGTCCAAGGATTTGAAAGTCAGCATTTGTGTGTGCTTTCAATGCCAATTCATTAGCATATTTAATGAGAGTGTTTATACTGGTTTGGAGGAATTGTTTTTTCCTTTGCACTTCTTCAATTTCAGTTGAAATAACCTTTCGTTTCAATGCTTTTCCAGAATTCACTTTTAACTTCTTTTCATTATTAATTTCAACATAACGCGATCTTGCACACTTGACAGACTTAACTAATTCCCTTGTAATTGAAATGTTGTGTACTCGCACTTCTTTTGCAATCATGTGATCGTGCAGAATTCTTAATGATTTCAGCGAACATTCTGACTGGTTCTCTTTAATGAATTCTTTATTTGCTTTGAAGCCTCGTTCAATAGCAGATTGTCCGTGACTCAGGCAGAATACGAGCACCATAAAGACACCATAAAGACTCGAAACCTTTTGTTTTTAGAAACTGGGCAAAGAATGTATCTAGCCTTTGATCAAACTTTTCAAATGAGAGAAACTTTTCCTGGTGTTCAGGTACAACATCATCAATGAGCTTTGAGAACTGTTCTTTAGCATCATCAGCAACTTTAAGGGTGACTTGCCCTAAAGAAGTTAGCTTTTCTAACATCTTGGAAAACCTTAAATTTGAAACTTCTCTTTCATCCCTAATGGCCAGCCTGTTGGGATTGATTGAACTGCAGCATCGAATGATCATGTGTTTCAGGGGGCATTTCTCTACCATGTGACTGGTCACACTGGATAAGAACAGAACAGTTTCTTGATGAAAGTTTCGAAGGGAACTTCCTTTAAAATCACCGCTTCTCCGAAATTGTGAGATGTGGAGTTGTGCACCCATACCAACATCAATCGTTTCAGAGGGCTTATGTATGTTCTTATCCGAGACATCGATCTTTAAAAGTTTCATTGTTGTATCAGCCTTTTTTATGGTATCTGAAGGTATCAATCAAAAAATAAAAAATGGTAAGGAAAGATCAGTGTTAAATAAATAATCAGCACCTTTCCCATTTCCCAACCAGACTTCTTGATGCCATTTTTCAAGCTTCCATGTACAGTATGCAGGCCACATGTTCCGATATTTACTAGACCAGCTAGTTCATCAAGATCACGTTTTTCAGAAAAGAAAGAAAGAAACTTTAGGTTGACATTTGGTCCATCTGAAGATATTAAGACTTTTTGGATCAACAGATTTGGACCCATTCAAAAAAGTTTTGAGTATTTGCTCTGCATTTGCACCACCCATGAATTCAGAGTTCATGTACCTTGTTATGGAAATATCTTTCTCATTATCCCAACATCTGACCAAAATATCCATTTGTCCCTTTTGTAGTTTTTTGTTTAAACTTTCATGTAAAAATTAAATATGCAGCCTTCAAACTAAATTCCAGGACATTCCAGGACAATCTCTAAAAAAGAAGGAAAGTCCAGGACATTCCAGGACAAAAACTAAATTCCAGGACATTCCAGGACAGTGGTCACCATGTGAGATTTCCAATTTAAAAACAGGATAAATGATTGAATAATTGCGCAAAACTATGTGACTTAACCGCTTTTTGAGACTATTCCATTTCTTGAGTAGTTTTAGTTGTAAAAACAATGATTTGAGTCTGGGGTTTTGAGTCTGAGGTTCATGTTCTTATAACATTGTTCTTATATAAAAAAAGGGGTTAAAGTAACCTGGTCTGAAAAGTATTAAATATGGGCGAAAAATAACGCAATTTATATATACTTTAATTTAATTACATCTGAATAAATAACAAAAATATACAGATTTACACATAGTTCTAAAAAAGTATAAAAACTGGGGATCTACTTGGAAAGTTCTAAAAATTTCATGATACAAATTCTGTAAAATTGACAAAGAAAACCATAGAAGTCCAGTTTCCCAGAAAAATAATGTGAAGTAAATACTATTAAATAACCAAAATAAGACTAAAATAAATTATATAAATATACATTAGTTTTAGTGATGATTCATTTTTCACAATTTAATGTTTGCAGTTTACTCTGTCAACATGTTAACGTGTTAGATTATGGCTGACCTAAAAAGGAAAGAAAAATACTAAAAAAAACATATATGAAGAACTCGAAATAATCTTAGCACATTAATGTGATATTGTTCTGTGCCCTATATATTTAAAGATGACAGGTATAAATGCAAGATAAAATAACATTTTTCACCATTTTATGAAGTTTTGATAAAAAAAAAGGTGATACTGTGAAACGCCAAATATTTGTGATGTCTGTCTTTCCAAGAGAATACTTGCGTGTACAGTTTGCAAAGACAAATTTTGGCAGTTTCATAAATATTTAAGTTTTTTTTGAAAGTTCCTAAACCTGCCTAAAAGCATCCCTAAAATGTTATATTCAACAGTGACCAAGAATACCATATTTACTCTATTATTACTTCACCACCGAATTAGTGTTTTAACCTACAAAATAAAGGTGGGTTTAGCAGGAATCCGATATTGCAGGATATATAGGCTGGATATGTGGGATTATTTTTGGGTAAAAAACCTCAGTGTAGTATTGTTTTTAGCAAAACTCAGCAAGTTTTTAACAAAGTTTGGAAATATGAAGCATAAAACGTATAAACACACATAGGTTTACCTCAAATCTTTTCCAGGCTATAAGCAATGCAACTACCTTTACAACTTTTAATTGGAATTTTAATATGCATTCAAAATTGTTGTAACAGCCTAACTTGCCAAGGGTACAAATTATTTGCACAATAAATTTTCCTGAAACTTATTTTTGTGGATGAGTGGTAAAAATGCTTCATTTTGCAGAATATAGTGCAGATGACAACATTTTCACGAAATGTGCGGTATTAATTTTTGGGTGCCTAAAGTTCAGTTATTTTAGCAGAGGCAAAATCAGTATTTTGTCTAACATAGTATTCAGAAGTTGGGGCATATTTACAAATGAGCAACATAGAACTCAATAACGTAGATCCTAAAGAAATCAAAATATTAAGAAATGAAAAATTTTGTGGTAGAATTGTTGCGGATAGCTGAAATGGAAAATTTTGCAGAAGAATTTTTTTGACCGATGTTTGACTGATTTCTAAAATTTCTGTGGAACATTTTTGCGGATTTGGCCCAAAGTTCTGCAAAAAAAAGTTTCTTCCACAGATATGTATGCAAATTTTGAAAAGGCAGAAATATTTTTTACAATCCATGGCAAAAAAGGCAGGATTACTTGAAGGCGCGTAATCACCCTTATCGAAAAAAATTAACATATACATTTTATTTATTTATTTCAAAGTTCAGACGGAGTTATGACTTTCCTGAAAATTTGAGGATGTAAAACGTACTAGAAATGGAAATAATGGTACTTTAATATCTTGAATTTATTGTGTGTTTTTTCCAGCCGCCATATTTAACGATCTTGTTGATCTCTTATTCTTGTCTAATACACCTTTCCCGAGACTTATTCCTTTGATGTGCCGCAACTTTTTATGTTGAGTTTTATGAAAAACGGACAACAGATTTGAATTCCTTGTCAAAAATGTGATAAACAAAGAAAATTGTGAAACAATGCAGCAAGTAAACAACCTGCTATTCTAATTTAAAGATTTGCGGCATGTCCAACCTCTTTTTGAAAACGAGGCGGGACATGGTAACTTGAGCATTAAGAAGACTTTAACTGTGATATATATCTCCTCAACATAGCACTTCCTGTTGGCGTATGAAGTTAAACTTTTACACATAAACTAAACAAACTATACTGAATTCAAATATTGTATTCATATTTTACGAGTTTAAAAAAAGTATGACTCATGGTCTCGGGAAAGGTGTAAAAAGTGGCCGCACGTAAAAACATCCGTATTGCTTTCTCCACTTGGATTTAATTTTCTTCTATTCTATTCGTCATTGTTTTTGGAGACCAGACAAAACAAAACAGAAAGAAGAAATCACAACATTGCCTCGTGGTTATTAATTATGATAATTAATGCTTTCACGCTCTTTCTTTTTTTATTAGCATGACCGGGATTACTGCATATTATAAGCCAAAAAAACCAACGGGGGAGAATGCTCATTGTGATAGTTGAAGATAGTTGAAGCACTATGGAGATAATTAAATTTAGAGCATGAAAGGGGAAATTCTGAAAATTTAGTTCTAATTGTCTAGCTCTGATACTGTCTCCATAAGGAAACGACTAACTGTTTGAACAAAGGAAAATAATCAAAAAGTAAGACAGCTAGCGAGACGAAGCTGTCTTCAGAAACAACAACAAGAAGTGGTCAGTGTTGCAAAGAAGTCTGATTTCAGTAAGTTAAAACGTTTAAATAATAAAAAATAACGCAGAAACTTCGATTGATTTATGTGATTTATCATGTGCGGAACTTTGTGGATACATTTATAAAAGCATTACGATGGAAACACAGCTACGGATACTCTCCCTCATTCATTATTTTTTCTGTAATGGCATGAATCCAGCAACCATGTGATCGATTTTGCCGTGCGTTTATTATCGCATGATTCGTGCAATGAAATGCAATGGCGGTTCTGTAGGCAAAGAGAAATTGGGGTGAGTTTGTTATTTCTATGAAACATTTGAACATGTTCTGGTTGTCAGTTTTCAATAAAATTTTCAGGATAATGTTTTCTTATGTATATCTTTCAATTTTTACAATAAAATAGGCACCTCTAAAAAAAGTTGCCTATAGGGTGATTACGCGCCTTTGAGGTGGGAATAACAGGGAAGCTGGATAATAGAGTAAATACAGTATACTTAATACATTTTTCAAGCTACATTCACATATGTTTTTGTGCACATCAGGGAAAATTTTTATTCAGTGACCCCATTTACGCAAGTTACGACACACTTACATGCAAATTAAGCTCGTATGTCAGGTTTTTTTAGGGCAAAGTTTTTTGCTTGTAGCACAACGTAACGGCCCATAGGCCAAAATATATAAGAAAAAATGTTCGATTTAGGATTCAAATTTGAAAAAAATGTTTTTTGAATATTCGTGTACAAAACAAAATGGCGATTAATGAAGGACTTGTTATCTTAATATAAAAGTACACAGCCCTTTTCATAAAGTTCATAAAGAATTTTATCAGAAAAATGCACCGTAGATTTGCCAGTCAAAGTTTGTAATTCTGATCTGCTGCTGATGCTGCATTTTAACGATAGTCATGTTAAATATAAGACAACACTTATTTTACGTTCTTTATGTGAAACTTTATATGCAATAGTCTGTAGCTACCTACATGCAAATGTAGCTTAAACCGGTCAAACTTTCCTGAAAACTACTGCACCTTTTAGGCTATTAATCATCAGTTTTGGTTCCCAAACTGTAAGTCATTTGCTTGCTCACCTGATATTTGAAAAAAGGTAATGGGTTTGATCCCTAACTACATATAAGGAAGGCCATTTTATAGTTGGGCAGAAATGCTAGGGAATTGCGTAGCTTAAATAAGAGCTTTAAACACTCTGAAGAATCGCAAATGTAAATCACTTTAACATAGCTAAGTAACAAACTAGCTAGCTTAAAAGATACAGCATTTTCAGCAAGTCTCATCGACCAAACATCCTGTTTTGCAAAAAATGGATTCGGAGTTTCACATATCAAGAGGAACGGTAACCGACTGTTTTGGGCAAGAAACTTTGGCCTGTGGGCCCTAGAACTCGAAGAACTTCGAGAAAAAACCTCGCAGGGAAGCCATGAATATCAGATTCTGACAATCTGAGATCCTATTGGCTAAGAAATCAAATAACGCATTTCTATTGGCTTTTAAGAATTTGAACAATTTCCAGGCCCAGGGTAAATACTTTATCCTGGATACCGCGCGTCCAGGCTATAGGTGGTCCCTATCTCTCTATCTTCCAAGGCGATTTGAAAGATTCCGCCTTACGCGGCGGAAATCAATAAGCACTTGTGAAAGTTCTAGAATTCTAATGTGACTACTGTTTTAATAAACACATGGTTTGTCAAAAATTTAGTAGAGCGCTAACAACAATAAAGCATTTAAGCTGCCATATGTTTTGCAAAAATTAAGTTTCCTGCAATGTCGCCTGAAATGGAAATGAAGGCTGTAACCTGTCGTTAACTGAAGCAGTTAAAACGTCGGTGTCGTACCATTGTCCCTGCGACAGACTCCCTCGGCAATAACGACGCCTAATAACAATTCTCGTCGACAGGTATAAATCTTTTTGATTGAAGTACGGTATGATGACTATTCGCTTTATTGTAAGCAGATGGTTCGGTGTCAATGGTAGAAGTCTTTCTACAATACTTGGCGTTTCTGCTGTTTATTGTCTTGAGAATTTAAACTGATTCTACATTCACAAGAATTGTTCTAAACGACTGATCACATCATCAAGAACTCATCGTTGAGACTATGACCATGTTGTTTTAATAGAGATGAAAGAGTGGCACGTTCTGAACGAATTTGGCGCTCCGACGTACATTCCATATGACTCAAGGCAGGTGGATTTTTCTTCCATGCTATCCATTTAGTTCCAAAGATATTTAGTCTCCTCTACTAGCTATCTTGTTGGAGCTTGTGTAAATGAATCACTATTTTTACAACAATACACCTTTCCCGAGACCATGAGTCATACTTTTTGTAAACTCGTAAAATATGAATACAATATTTGAATTCAGTATAGTTTGTTTAGTTTATGTGTAAAAGTTTAACTTGGTACGCCAACCAGAAGTGCTATGTTGAGGAGATATATATCACAGTTAAAGTCTTCTTAATGCTCAAGTTACCATGTCCCGCCTCGTTTTCAAAAAGAGGTTGGACATGCCGCAAATCTTTAAATTAGAATAGCAGGTTGTTTACTTGCTGCATTGTTTCGCAATTTTCTTTGCTTATCACATTTTTGACAAGGAATTCAAATCTGTTGTCCGTTTTTCATAAAACTCAACATAAAAAGTTGCGGCACATCAAAGGAATAAGTCTCGGGAAAGGTGTATTACTCTTGTTTATTAAATGCGGCTTCATCTTTGTTTTTTTCTCGGGCTGTAAACGAGTTGGCGCGGTTTTAGCTCGTTTAATTTTTTCCATGTAATAGCGAGTTGATGCCGGGTTGTAAACGAGCCAGCACAGGGTCAAACCGCCTCATGTAACCAGCCCCTTAACCCTATTCGGTCCGGCGGGGATTCATTTTTTTCATTTCATTCCATAGACTGTCGATAGACAGTCTATGGAATGAAATGACACCACACAGAGAACAACAGCGTTCTGTCTGACTAGAAAATAGTGGAGAATTAAATCTAGTGAAATGCATATTTATCATGATTCGAATCCAGTGTGTTGAAAATATTTCCCGCCGCCACATCGACGAAAGAGTAAACCAACTAACTACATTACTCTTTATGTGAGATTTAAGGTGGCAGAAGTAAAAACGTTAGTAACAACAAAGATAGCGCGTAATGTAGAAATAATGCTGTGCTGCACAAGCTCTAACTACCTATAGCACTTTCGTTTTCTTTCAAAATCTTTTTATTCTGGATATTTTTTTAACAGGATGCATCAGGGAAAGTTACTCAAGAATCTTTCAAAAAAAGCCTATTGTTAGAAAAAAAATGAATGAAACAAAAAAACGTCGCACACCCTTTCAATGCAATTAACCCCAAGGTCATTTTGAAACAGAAGCAGATAAAAAATCATAAGGTAGTTAAACAAACGTTGAAGGCTCGTAAAATTAACTTTTTTTTCTTATTTATTACTATGCATTTTTAATTTAAAATATCTGCGGACTGCAGATATTTATTTTTATACATCTCCATATTTCCATATACTACAGCTCCATATTTTCAAGAAATAGTATTTTTTTTATCTACATAAAACACCGAGTAAATAGTGCGATTGTTTGGCCAAACAAAGGTTAGTGCATTGACAGTCGCTCCACGCGACCTACGTTAATAAATAAAATTATCAACCAATGAGGATTAAAATTATAATATCAAAACGAGGTTTGGAATGTCAAGGTGAAAACAAAGTTGATGAGAAGGAGAATTTTGTTATTTTTTAGAGCAATCTTTATCGTAAACATTGAATATCTGCTTACTACTGAATATAATAAAAAAGGTAAAGATGCTCAAATGTGTCGAAACAGAGTAAAGTAACGAACTGATGGCAGGAAAGTAAAAATAATTGTTAACCTCGTTCCCAGGGCTTTTTGTTTCTCATCAGCGCTGCGCTTATTGATAGGTCTGACGTATCGCCGTCCGATATGCAAAAAGAGACAATAGGTCCTGGGATCCATGTTGAATAATTGTGTGTTTTGTTTTATTTTTCGCGCTATTAAAAAATGCATTCTTCCATTCGCAAAAAGTAGATTTTTGTATTTCAAACGACTGCGCGGAACAATTCACTTCATTCAACAAAATTTCAGACAGCCTTCTTTAAGGCATGATGTTTTGCTTTTCTCTTGGTCTTGTCCAGATGCTGGTTTGGTATGAAAGACTCAAAGGCAAAGGTATAGGTTAATCTAGCTAGAACTTTTGAACAGGTAAATATTACGAATGTTGGTATAGGGAGGAAAGCAATAAGTTGATTTCGATAGAGCATTTCACTCTCTTCCTTCTGCAAAAAGAGCAGGTAAATGGCTAGTAGCATCCATGCTAGTAGGCAGCTAGCTACACTATATGTGTACAAAAGTATCGGTGTTTGTAAACAAAATAGAAAATTAAAAGAGAAAATGTTTAACAAAAAGCTAAATAATTTTTTTAAAAATTACGTTATACATACGTAGAAGCAATAAAAAAAAAAAATTTACAAGTCGTTTCATGAAAATTCCACTACAACCAAATTTGATTCCACTACAACCAAATATGCTTCTGGATAAATTAATTTACAGAAGAGGTAGCACTTTGTGTTTCTACAAACTTGTGAATGTTTATTAGTCTAGTCAGCGATGACTTCTATTTGTTTTATTTTGGTTTTTTTTTACATTTTTGTTATTTAAAATATACAACTCCTTTTCACATAAGGGTGTCCGTCTTAACGGGATTCCACTTTATTTTAAAAAGTTTCTTTAAAATATCGCATATACAACTGTTTCGTCAAGGAAAGTTGATTATCTGTTTTGTGTGAATGCGTACGTACTTGCTTTTTTGATTCTATATTAAGGACAGCGCATTTCTGCTTTCTTCATTATTTTCCATAAAAAAAATAATTAACTGTATTCAGATCTTTTTCTGCCTAACTGTGTCTCACTACAGGCTAATTTCCGCAAAAAAAAAATAACAAGAAAAGGACTAGTCAATAACTAGTTTAATAGCTAGTCCTTTGTATTCATATAAATTTTTTATAGAAATCAACAAAAACTATTGCAAACATAGAAAATATTTTGTACATTAAGAGATGCAGGTTAAGTGCGTTATGGTTGGAGATGAAGCTGTGGGGAAAACATGCTTAGTTGTATCACATGCAAATGGTAAATTTCCAAGCGATTGCGTACCCAGTGAAGTACGATTTCTTATTAATAGGTCCTTAATGGTGCTAGTGACCATCAATATTTCTCATTTTTCGCAGAAATAATTAGTCTCGCCGCATGGAAATTTATTGTGTTATTAGCAGTCTTCTTAATTCGTAACAGTTTTCTTTCTTTTTTAAATTCTCAATAAAAAAGCTTCGTAACAGGAGAAAGCTTTTCTAAACAATGGTTAAGTGAAAATGTAAACTCGTGTATTGGCACCATAAATCACTTCATTATATTTTTTGATTTTTTGTATTTTGCATTTGAGTCTTAAAATTTTGGTATACGTGAAAAACATAGTATTTTACGCGTGTTTGTGTTGCATTGATAGCAATAGCCTTTTAAATAAATAGGTTCATAAAAATATTTTATCGTATTTGTAACATTTTAAAAAGGAAATTATTGTCCATTTTTTAGGAATTTATAACATACAGTTTGTAGCATTCATAAGATTCACAAATACAGTGTATATTTTTGTTTAGTGGCATAATGGTTATGCTTTTCCGTCTACAATTGATGGGAAACAATGCACTTTAGGTGTTTTTGAAGTACCAGGTAAGCTTTTGTAATTCAAAATTTAACATATACTTACATAATATATATCAACAGGATTTTTTGTAATCCAGAGAAAAGAAATTAAAAACCTGATCATTGAAGGTCAGGATTTCAGGAATTGTTACAATTTGAAGATTTGGATACAGTACTGTTGTATCTAATACTTTTAGTTAAGAAAAATTTTTTTTTTTATTTCTCAAACGAAAATCTATAAAACTGTTGTGATTTTTGTCTGAAGTTTTCAAATTAATTCCCCAATGCAACTGCCATAATGGCAGGTATATGTCCACCTTGACATTAAAATTATACTAGTTGGTCCCATGGATAAACAGAGGTTATGACTGAAATTTCGTGCGTAGTTAGCACGGCCCGCTTGAGATATATAAGAGCAGTGTTGTTAAACCTAATGCCAAGAAAATCATTACCCGACTTAAAAACCCGTTTTTAAAGTTTTATACAATAAAAGAGTATCATACAGATATGTATTCGGTTGCTATGAACCGGATTTTGCAAAGTTCCTTTTCTTTGTATAATTGCATATAAGATATAGAATATTTTTAAAAAAACTTTGTCGGTTAAAGCAAAAAATACTGTTACGCTAATGTATAGCCTCCCTTTCTATTTTTGTTGAACGATCTACTACGTACAGATATTGAGCAGATACAAGAAGTCTTAGCTCGGGCAATAAAGCTGCAAAACATTGTTTATGCTTTCAATTTACTTTTATGAGAATAGAATATCTTGTCCTAAAATGCATTGCTATTCACCATGAACTGAGAAGAATTGAAAATTCTTGTCTTCTGATCGTTTTCGCTATTTTTGTTAGGGAGAAAATACCACGAAACAACAAAAGGAGTGACATATCCTCAAACAGAGGTGTTTCTCGTCTGCTTTTCTGTAGTTTGAATCATTTGAAAATGTGAAAGAAAAAGTAAGCATAACTTTTTTGGTTGAAAGATATATTACCTTTTTTAAAATAATATTGAAAATGCCTTCTAGATATTAAAATTTTAAGGGGGCAGATAAAATGCGAAATTAAAGAAACAGGTCCCTGAAAAAATCTAGATGAGTGAAACAAATGCTTCCGCTCTTCGCAATTAGGCGAGTACAGTTGAAATTTTAAAAGAACGTTTATGAAACGGAATATCCACATGAAAATCTTTGCGAAATTCTGCACATGTGGTAACACATAAATGCTTTATGTTTAGTGGGTTCCTGAAATTACGCATTATTGTCCCAAGAAACCATTCATACTGGTTGGCACGCAAGTTGACCTAAGAGACGATGCAGCTGTCATCGAAAAACTAGCAGAAACGAAACAGAAACCAATTTCGTTAGAGCAAGGAAACGAATTAGCACAAGAATTAAAAGCTGTGAAATTCGTTGAATGTTCCGCCCTAACGTTGAATGTTCCGCCCTAACGCAAAATCGTTGAATGTTCCGCCCTAACGTTGAATGTTCCGCCCTAACGCAAAAGGGTTGAATGTTCCGCCCTAACGCTTCGTTGAATGTTCCGCCCTAACGCAAAAGGGCTTAAAGAACGTTTTTGATGAAGCCATACTGGCTGCGCTTGAGCCACAAGAGCCATCGATTTAATTTTTATAATTCCGCATAAAGTGGAAATTATTATGTAAAATTATTTTTGTAAGTGATTTTTTTAAGAAAAACCATCGCTGATAAAATCAAATTATTCTCCAGCTTTCTTGTTTTGTATTTTCTATCCGTTAGTATTTTTTCATGAACACTGCACCTCAAATTTCCTTAAATGAAGGTGGATTTTTGACTTCTATTTGCTTGTGCGTATGGATAAGACATACATTGATGTGTAAATAAATTTATTTCTAGTTAGCACGTTATTAATATGACCGAAAAGATGCTATTCCCTCCTTCTTGGAGGTGAACCTCCTCTGTTGTACTCCACGTTTATCAGCAGTTGTTTTCTACGATATGTTGTGCTTTAAAAACGTTCTAACGTTATGATTTTTTATGTTTAAATTATAAAAACAAAAATTAGTTGTAACTAAAAAAATGGACGCTACAGCTCTTGGTGCAATGGAATAAAAATCAGTACCAAAAGTTTGCTTGTTCTTTCTCTTTAAACTTTAATTTCGTCTGTACTCTTTCCAATCGAAATCGGGAAATCGGATTTTAATTTCTTGGCATTTTGGTAGGTCGTCCAAGATAGTGATGGTAAGTGATGAGAGTGTAGATTATGGACCACGCTGGTCATTGTCATCAGCGTTTAAAAAAGTCACGTCAATCTGTACTTATATAAAACCAATGTACAAAAGTCGTAATTGTGAGAACTTGTGTTGACAGAGGTGTTATTTGAAAGTAACCAGAAGCATATTACTTTGTAAAACACTAAGTATGACGTCTCCACAACGCAGAGAATTTTTTGTTTGTTTGAAAATCTGCATTAAACATGTTTATTTGTTTCAGTAAAAGTAAGGACATGAAAGACATGAAAGTTAGTGATTATTTGCTAATCTAGAGTAAATTTGTTGAATCTACCAGCTACCAGGCGTCATAATGGCACCTTAGTTCCGGGGTCTGTGGTTTTGCGACTGCCTATTGGTTAGCATGACGTCATTGAATTGTGGCCTACTGCTTGAAATGACATTGTTTTTACGACAGACTTCACTTTTAAAAAGAGAACTAAGCTTTTACATTTTTTTTCTTTTCTTTTTTCTCAAAAAGATCTTATCCTTTCAGAAGATTTACTGTTTTTTTTTACAAGCTTGCAAAAACCATGCAAAACCGTTAGTTATACTTTAGCTATACTTTTTCATGTGTAGGTCAGACAAACAGAGTTTCTGACGTGTTTGTTACGTTTTCTAACATGCATGCACCACGTTACAAACCACAACAGAACTTGTGGAGGCTTGCACCAAAACTTGTAAATTTTTTTAAAAATTAAGTAATATTGACGTCACTGCAATTTAAAAGTCTCAATGTAAAATCAGATAAGCGTACACGATTTCTTAAGGAAAAAATTACCTCAGAAGTATTTTGTCCGAAAAAGTTGTAGATCTTCTTTGTTAGGCTTTTTTAGTAGGCTAGTTGATTAGTCGAATCTAAAAATTGGTCGATTTCAAAAGTCCACTTCATTTGCGGAATTGTCTGTGGCACTTATTGTATTGTTCGCAGTGTGAGAAAAGCATACTACTTTGCGATCTGACAACACAGCCTTTTTTAGGAATCTTTTATCAACTCTTTTTATTTTTCTATTAGACTGCATGCCAAATGTTTAGGTATCATACCTCTCATGGCCTTAGAAATTTGCTAGTACTCGAAATTACCCTTTAAAATTCTATGAAATCCTCATAATCGGGAAAATATAATAACATTCGTTAGGACCTTATATAACACATTTTTACTTCATTAAGAGCAATCATTTTGTAGATTGTGGATACGTGATTTATCCGATTTCCCGATTTTTTCGGTACTTTTTACAAGGAAATTAGGTAAAAACCGGAGGGATATGTTGAATAACTTTTATTTGGCTGTCAGAAATTTTAAACAGAAAATAAAGATTCGCTGTAGAACGAAATTTATTTGAATGTTAAGCCGATAGACAAATTTCAAGCTTCCGATGACGTCAGAGAAAAAGTTCTAACATAAACAAAATTGTCGCCATTTTGTTCCTTTCATGACGTACTATAATGTTCGAATAACCTCCAGACCGAACAGGTTACTGAACTGAATTTGAGGAGTGTAACAACACAATACCACATACCAAAGTTCAGTCGATGTTCAGCTGAGACTGTACCACTCACACAAAAAATGGGACTACCCTTATTGATTAACGTAATAATTGCCTCTAGGTCCATGTAAAACTGCAAATATTAAAAAAAAGTCGAAATTCTGTATACGGTCAAGGCTTTTATCCAAAGGGACTGTGCCGAATTAATTTTTAAACTCCATAATGAGTCGTTTTTGTATTTTATTCTTCGACGGACAAAAGTAGTCCAAATTCCTTCAATTGACGAAAATTTTTACTGATAAAATTCAAATTTAGATTTTTTTTACTTTAGTTGTTGACACACTTAAATGTACGATTTTTGTACGGAGTTCGGCAGATGTTGTAATCCAAACAATGATTTTGAAAAATAAATCTAATAATCAGTTTTGACGCGTAGTGTTTGCACACGAGTCGATGAGAAGCATCGCATTACGTATCACAATATATTGTACACACAGGGAACAATACAAATATTTTACAATACTTTAAAGCGCCACGTAATCACCACACCAAATTAAACGGTTCAACCTAAATGTAGCGGTCATGCTATATAGCGAACATTAAATTCATATAGCAAACACCTATAAAAAGTGAACACTCCTTTAAGTGCGTCAACTTTTGTGGAAAACTGGGAAATACTGTTGATTTCTGTTAAAGATTGAATGTCTTATAAAGCAAAGCTAAATGTCGACCTTAGCCTTAATCTATTTACTACGGTTCAAACTTAAACTTGCATGAAGTTGCGTTATGTTTTACATAAAAAATATGGGATAAATAGGTTATTAGTCAAAGATACTACACAACCAACCTCGTCTCTAATTTCTTTTTCGCTTTCAGATATGAGTGCTAGCGCGCCAGTCAAACATCATAAATCGAGATAAAAGCCCTGTGAACGAAATTAACTGCACCACTTCTCGTGATAACTGGACCAGATATACACGAAAGTGTATTATATCTTTGATTGAGAGTAACTTTTTAGGAGGAGATAGAAAGAGGCTCGCCCAACCTCGTCCCCAGGGCATCTTGTATCTTTTCTGACCCCGGGACGGCGATACGAACATTCTCGCCGTCCCGGTTATAGAAAAGAGAAAACAGACGCTGTGAACGACGTTTAGACTCGCCATGTACATGTTTCGACGTCTGAGAGAAATTACTCATAATCAATACTTTTAAAATACTCCTCGGGTGAAACAAAACTGTTTTCTCTTAAGAATGCTTAGGTGTTTCATACATATGCTGTGTACATGCCGCGCTCTGTACAAGATGGTATTAAAACAACAAAATATCTTGAACCGATAACAAAATAGCAACGTTTGTATTGTCTTTGTGATAAAAAAGGGGTGTTGAATAGAGCCAAACAGATGCATTATGTAACCGAATTGGCGCGTTCAAAGAACAAATATTATATTGCAATCTGTTTGTCCAGATAGTCCGTTTAGAATTGCAAACATTCTGAAAGTTAAGTCAATGTGTAATTTGTTTCATTTTTGCGTGCTTTGTTTGTCTAAAATGAATCATTTGCACCCACACAGGGAAGACTAAATTTACTTTGCGTAGTAAATTGCCTTGATAAATTTGTCCTCGATGAGTCAGACAAAGTGCGCGACTAAGCATATGTATAAACCAGCTTGAAAATACATCCATATCCCTACACGGATGAAGAGCAGGTCTTTAGGAAGATTAACTGATTCCTTAAAAGCTGAAGTATACGGATATTTACTGCGCGAAATCGTTCAAATTGTCAAATAACTGATATACAGGTTACCATGTTAGGATGCTAATAGCACTCCGTTGCAGAGAGTTTAAATGATCAAGTAGCACGCTAATTTTAAAAGCGGAGAAGAGTGCTTAATAATTACTGGCTATTGAGTGTCAATTAGGAAGAAAGATATTTTTCACAGAAAGGTAATTTCATATTAGTGTTAGATATGACTTCCCAGTAGGATGACAAAAAGTTAGATGTGTTTTGGAAAGTTCAAGTCATTTGATGTTGAATAGAAACTTGATGAGACATGCTTTCAAAGAGTACATATCATAATCTATGGTATTGTTTTACGCCGTGGTAGTAAGTGTGTTCACGGTATCTGATGCTTATCTTTGTTTTCATTTTAAATGATGCGGTTTGGTCATATTTTGGTTGTGTTCTAAAGTACAATGTTATTAAAAATCTTTTCTGTTTTTCTTGGTTACATTAATGGTCGCGTGTGTGTGTGACCACGTTTGAATATATTATTGCAGCATGTGATTATATCTAGACAACGTCGTCTCCAGGGCTAGTTAGGTATTTTGTTATAAGAAGGAACCTAAACTAGGTTATGTATATATAAATTTAAAAAAAGATAAACCTAAAAAGCCCTGGGGACGAGGTTAAGGATACTGATAGAAAGGTTGTTAAAGTAACCAAAAGTCAATTTTCTTAAGCAATCTATTTTTTTGAGATTATCGCAATTTTGGTTACCAGTTCTCAAAACGTCGAATTTTAATTTCGCCTAGGAAAGGCATAGGAAAGGACTCACGGAAAGGTTTGGTGGGTAAAAATCAGGAAGATGCAGTCACAACCTCGTCCCTAGGGCTTTTAGTTACAAAACGTTCTGACTGAAAAACAAAAGTCCTAGGAACGAGTAAATTGTTTGTACATCGTAAAATGATTCGGCCAAATGCAAACGTAACTTTTTGTATTTTTCTGTTTGCTATGTTCCTGTGGCAGTCTGGGAATGAAGTTGACAGGAACACGTAATAAGCTTAAAAAAAAATGCATTCTCCGTCATCAACTATTTTTAAAGTTTTTCAACATTTTTAATTGTCAGGAATGCGCACATGGCTTCTAGAAATTAGGAAATAAAGATCTTTCTCACAATTAGGATGAAGTTGTTAAACATCAACCCAGCAGTTGTTTCATAAAGCCATAATATCCTGATTATATCCGTCATAGATATCTATCAATTTCGATAAAAATAATTCTAAACAACATATCCGCCATATTTGTTTACAAAGCAATAGCCAATAGGACAACCTTCTTCCGGTTAAGCTCTGGTCAAGCTCGAACCCAGTTTTTTGTGGCCGGGTAAAACACTTGGGCATCATTCGCCAGACCTATCAGCGCCATTCGAGAAGCAAAATGTCTAAAAATGAGGTTGAGATAGGACTACAGAAAAAAGGTTTGTTAACTTAGCGGGCTGCACAATGAAATAATTCGCCATATTAGGTCAAAGTATCCAAATTTAGAAGGTGAAAATATAGTTCATAAGATTATATACACTGTTATTTTGCAATCAATCATTTTGTTTTTATTTGGCTAAAGCCAATGAGAAGTGAGAATGCCCGGAAGTGTTATTGACACTGTTGACTTTCAAAACTTTCTGTCAATATAAGGAGTCAACAAATTTTGTAATCTTTCAAGTGTTTTTAGAACTTTCATCACCATCATAATAGACTGATACAGCCGATTCACACTAATTAACGATGCAGTCGTTAATTAAATTATGTAATTCTTAATAACACAAAAGTTTTTTTATTTTGTATTACGTCACTGCAGAGATACATACATGTTTCTTAATACTGTAATTATCCGTCTGAGGTCTTTAGATTTTATTTTTTTTAAAGAAATATGGTTCTTATTTTTAAAATTTCCAAGATTACCAATAAATCCTGCCAAAAATTACCGCTATGAAACCATCTGCTTGAATGGATATCAAATACTCAGACTAAATAATTATTTAGGTCAAAATCAGGAAAAATGAACCTATGTCATAAATAAGTATAAACGTTCATCTTCAGGAACACAATAGGAAAGTTGAAAAATGTCAACATCAATGTATACCTAAGTTCATTTCCGGAATTGCAGCCCAAAGATTATTTAGTGCTTGCGTCCATATTGTTTATGCTAAAGTGGCTTAAAAGTTTGCAAGTTTTAGCGTAGTTGCTAATAAAGTGGTTGCTTATAAAAATATGTTTATTGAATTATTTTTGCGTCGATCGAACGTTTCAATAAAAGATGCCAGCAGACCACGGGCACCTAAAATTAAAAACTGACGAAAGAACAATAATTAATAATTAGCACAAAAACAAATTGTCTCATGTTTAAAAAATGTTGAATAAATTTCTGGTTACGACTGTAATTAATAACCGTTATTAAATTCTGACGTACAACAGTCGTTTTAACGTCGTCATCAAATTACATACGATTAGTAATAACCTCTCGCAGTGGTTGTTTTCACGCTAATCCGATCTCTTATTGACATAAACAGCAAGCAAGATAATCGTGACAAAAATAAAGTCTGAGGCTTTAAATGAAACATGATGTAAAAAAAAAAACGCAAGAAAACAACGAAAAATCTGTTGATAAATTTGTGGTTGAAAGAAGTTTTGAAGTCAATTTTGAAATCAATTTTGTGGTGTTTAACGATGTCTTGGTGAGACATTTGTTCGTTTTCATTTGGTTTTGTAGAAAGCGGTGCTAACTATGCACCAGTTTTTTTTTGTATAAACTTTGTTTGAAGAAAGTTATTTTTTGTTATACATTTTTATAGGAAACCAAATTAGAATGAACTACTGAAATTTCAGAGCAGTTTTAGTTCTAAAAATGTCTTGATTCATCTTCAAACATTTAGTGAGAAAAATGAAGGTTAAATATAGGCGCTTTAACTTTGTTTGACTGTTATTTTATATTTGTATTATATTTTTAGATAGAACTTTAAAAAATGAAACGTTTAAGTAAAAGTGTGGTTTACAATATCACTGAGGACGACGACGACAATAACAACAACAACAACAAGAATCGAGCCTCTAGTTGTACTTTCAGCGAGTTAGTTTCTGACATCGACACAAAATATACAGATAATTTATACGTAGAAAAGCATGTGCGAATAACAGAAGAACTTCCACTAGTATACAACCCACGGTCATTCAGTTTACCCGATCTTCATCGGATTGGTAATCCGGAAAAAGCGGTTCATAAACATCCTTTATTGCAGTTTAGCATTACAAGCTCGAGTACTGACATTGATGTTACTAAATACATCCGAAAAGAAAGTAACCAGGGCTGTAGTCCGGTTTTTAAGAGAAAAAACTCAGTTAAGAACAGTCATTCTGCTCCGGCTACGACCAGACTGCATTTTAAATGGAAGAAAAATCTCCTAACAAGGCATCGTGGGAAGTCTTATCCACCTAGTAATAAAACACAGACCAGATATATACAAGAAAATCACAGTGAAATACAACCAAGACCTGGCTTTTTACATATTCTTAAAAAATTAAAACTTTTTGGGCGAACGAAAGGAGTGGAATCTGGTGTAGTGGACAATTCGTTTTATGAATCACCACGGTTGAGAACACCACGTTTAAGAAGCAGTGTGTCGGAGAGCAATATATTACTGCCAGGCAGCGAAGATCAGTCTTATACAATTACTGACAATGAATGTTACAGACCGATAAATGATACTAAAAGTGATATGAGCTTCTTAAAACCTGTCGAGTTAATTCGAATCAGATCTTTGCCGATCTTATAATTTATTACAAAACAAACTTAGCTATTTAAAGATGAATAAGGAACGATTCATGCTGTGAATAAATTTGTTAATGTATTTTTTATATGTTAAACCAGTGATGTAGTATTAGCTTGGTGTGTTTTCATTGTCAAATAAAGTATAAAGACACAACCTCGTTCCCAGAGTTTTCAGAAAGATAAAAAAAAACACTGGAGGCGAGATTAAAGAAAACATTAAAGTCATAAAAATGAGAAAAGATTTAAAAAGAAAATTAAACACAAAAAAGGGGTGATTATCTTTTATGTGTAAAATATTTATATGAAATAATAAATGATGAAAAATCGATCCCCTGGGTCGCTTAATTCTCCACATTCCACAAAGCAAAAAGGCGGTCATTTTAAACTCGGCAAAAGTCAGTAAATATTAAGGCATGCGCACAACGCATTTCTTTGTTTTGTGAACTTCTGTTTTTGTAACGTTCGTCAGAGTTTTCCGTAGGTTTTGTTGTATTTACAACTGAAAATTCTACTGCTGATACGCATGCCAACGCGTTACGGATAGACAAGATGTTTAAATTATTGTCCCCAGGGTTCCTCAGCCCCTAAGTCGTGGACGGCGCAATGAAAAGGAAAAATGCCTTGGAAACAAGGTTAAATGTTTAAGACATAAGCAAATATGAAAGTAACATACATCATAGTCATCACCGTCGTTTGTTTGATCTCAGTTTCACCAAGTGATAATAAGAATACATTTGCACGTGTTTTCAGCAGATCAGAAGGAATTTCTTATTAATGGTTGAAAGACCAACGTGCTCGAAAGAATTAATGGAGCACGAGTCACGTGCCAAGATACAACCAATAACAAAGTTTTCCTCACATAATAAAAACACAAAAATATCAAACCTTATTGCCACCAATGGTATCAAATACACATTTCGGAAAACAAAACTTCTGCATTAATTCAAATTGGGCACCTTTTTTGTCACCGTGACAAAAAGACATCGCTTCGTTTCTATCAATTACTTTCTGCGACATAATTCAAACATTACTTTCAACACGTTCTCCTGTCTTCAAGATAGCAGGATGTGCTCTTCAGAAATAAATTTAATGCTGGTACTCATCACCCTCGTCCAAAAGACAAAAAAGCCTGGGGACGAGGGTGGGTACTCATCGCGTTGTAAAGGCTGTAGATGACTTGCCAAAGTTTACAAAACGTTGCAGATTTTGGAACATGCGCACACAGGTAAAAAAAAGCCGGACCTATTATTAGAACTCGTACAGATTTTGTGGAAGAAAAGATCAAAGAACAAGTGAAATTGATTTTATAGCTATATTCTCTTTTTTAACAAAAAATTTCACCGATTTTAGGCGAGTATTTCGTTTCTTATGGATTTATATGTCTAGTGGTCTGTTGTTTTCTCCCTACTTGAATGAGTCATTCTCCGTAAATGTGTTTAAAGCTGATTTTCGAATCAAAAACAAAAAAGATCTTTTTCCTTTTCCAAGATCTCATGGTGCCTTACCCGTCTATTAAGTTAATTAAAAACGTAAGATGGCCTGGAATCGAGGTTTCAAAACAGATTGAATCGGAACGAGAAATAATTCGACTGACTATTCTGCTAATTTTTTTTTGTTATCATACTTTTTCTGTTCCGTCCGCAGTTGAAACAATTCCAACTTTCAATTTGGATCAGGACGGAAAATCTTATCTACCAATTAGATTTCAGAAATCATCATTTTCCGATCCGTTTTGTTTTGACTGGAAGTCCAGCTTAAAGTAGCCATGGCCTAAAGCGGACACCTATATACAACGAACAAAAGTATTTGGAAAGAATTGTTTGATTTTAGGTGGAACATTTATATAAGGATTTATTTGCATGAATGATGTCTCTTCTGATAGATTTGACTGTCACATATAATTGTAACCAAGCCGCCGTGCATTTACAACTGTGTATATGGAGGGCCGGAAAACCGACCTGGCTCACTTGCCAAGTTGGTTTTTCCAGCAGGTGTATGCGCGAAAACCCCGGATAAGCGGGCTAGTTCTGAACAATGAAAACAATGTAGAACAAAAGAAGTAATTCTCATAATAGAAGAAATTGATTGTTGAGCATAAATAACGATCTCGCCTACGAAGACTGGTTTGGTAGTATGTGTAGGAAAAATTACCCAATTTAATCCAGCCAAGGTGGACTGACTCATATCATATCAATAAGTTAGAGCAGCTGAGATGGAGTCAGCCAGCTTCCTAATTCTTTGGTTTTTTATACTAACGTTCACTTCTAAATAACGTGATGAAATGATGCTTCTAGTCCTCTCTATGGTATATTAACTTTATTAAACCGCTTCAAGTAAAAACAACTTAAGGTTCTTAACTTTTACAAAGTTCAAAGTTGGAAAATGGCAGTGAGCTTGGACTGAGAAGTCCTTGTTAGAAAGTAGATGACACACTGGTAGATATTAGTACAAACATTTTCCTTCATGTTATGAATTAAATATAGCTAGAAACCACCATGTACAATGTAACGTATGTTTGGCTGTGATAGCTGCCTAGGGCAAGAACTATCAAACAAGAATTATAGCTACCTAGCTGATTGTAGCAAAAGTAGAAGAAATGGATAATCGAATATCAACCTGAAAGAATCAAGTTTGGACGAAATATCATTAAAAATTCCACAAGTTGCATATGTAGCTAGCTTATACTGTCCTAATTACGTGTTAACCAACATCCCCTAACAAAATCATTTTCAATTTCGAGCAAATCAACCACACAATGAATACTCGAAGAAATCAATCAAACATCAAACTTAGCCATCTTAGGACTGAATTCGCAAGAAAATCTTTCAGTCATCAAGGTGTTATGATTTTTAACGAATTACCAACTGTACTGCAGAAAGAATATCTTCGTTTTTATTTAAAAGAAACATTAGGGATATTAAATTTTAAATTTCACTTTTGTACCCACACAGCGTCGCGTCTAATTACCTCTGCGCACTTAGATTGCCTTTCCATCAGTTTTGTTTTTCCTCTTCATGTCTTTTCAGTGTGATGTCGTAACTATCTATCCCAGCACATTCGCCTATTCTACTTTTTGAATATTTCATTTTTGTCTACAGATAAAAATTTTTTTATCATTTTTAAAAATTTAACATTATTTATTATATACTTGTATATACAGGAACCTTATTGATACCAGGATTGCTTTTTATGAATCCTGATTAGGACACCTGTAAATAAATATGAATAATAATAATAATGGCATATATAGGGACAAACGCAACCTGGTCCGTAGGGCTCTTCCGCACCTATACTATACTGACAGGACGGCTTTGTCCCGTCAGAATATCATATGCGTAGAAAAGACCTGGGGACGAGTTTGGGGACAAACGTTTTGTTTTTACGACCTTCTTGTTTTTGGTTATAATACAATGCAAAACTACCCATTTGATTTAGTATATCCGTGCGACACATTGATTGCCCAAACTTTGTGTCGGTCCTTATTAAAACTTAGTCACTAGATCTTGCAGGTTTGTGCTGATGAGTTATTTAGGCCGTCATAGAACCATGGTTTTTGATTTTGAGAAAATGCCTAAACCAGGTAAAAAAAGAATAATTTTAATTTTCAGCTCAAAAAATAAAAGGAAAAATAAATAAATAGAGCCGTTTTTCGTGGTTTCTAAGAGCAAAAAACACAGGGATTGTAAAAAGAGCATTAGTTACTGCGACTTCACTCTTGTTCTGTAAAGTTGTACGAGTTTCATTACGGAGTTTCATACCGCGCAGGTCTGGGCACTAGAGAAACGGTTGTAGGGACAAATTTATTGAAACGAATGGTTTCCCGGTCAGTTGCTCATAAAGTTTATACCGTATGGGCGCAGTTGAGGCATAAATTGCTAATTTTAGTATATATTTCTTTCTTATATTTATACTTTTATACAACATTTAACTTATCTAAAACATGGATAAATGATTACAGTTTGGGCACACTAGCGTAACGAATACGACTTTTTAAAATATAAAGTCAACAAGCGAAAGGTAAGCGACGGGCGAGCATGTAAAGCGCAGAAACCTGCATTCCGGTTCCCATTAACACAGGCGATGTACAAAAAGCGACACAATATATGCTGCACAACGAATACGGACAGCGTACAACGATGTTATCAATCTCTATATTGCAAATAAGCAATCTTTTATTCACTGTTGGGAGTGTCCGCCCAAGAAAGGCTATTTTTTGGACTAATTTTGATTAGGATGTTAAAACAACATCCGCTGTAAATTGTCCGCCACATAGAGGTTTTGTGATGAGAGCTTTACCGTCGTTTTATCCTTTGTTGTGAAAAGTGTCCGTTGTAGAGAGGTGTCTGCTATAAAGGGTGTCCGCTATAATGTGATGTCACTGTATTTCGTTTACTACGTTTGACATCGCAGTAGGTCCGCAGACGTTTAAGTAAGGATAAACAGAAAAATGCAAACCGTCGTTTTGTCTCTCTATATTACATGGACAGAAATAGTATATTTGCCATTGCATGAAATTTCAAATTATAAAGTTATAAAATACTGCCAATCTCAACGAGAAATTGTCTCGGCCAGAGAATATAATACAACACACGTCAAGGAAATATGTAATACGGAAACAAAAGGGAAATACATTCACGAATTACGACGCTACTTATTTCAATTACACTGACAACCGATTGAGATTTTAAAGCAGATACAATATAAAAAAATATAAGTTTAACACAGCACTATAATTACAAAAAATTTGAAATTTTAATCCACTATGTTCCAGTCTAATTACATATTAATCACCAGGCTAGCTAATTTTAAAAAGTGGACTAAGCACGTGAATGAGAATGCATACGTCAGCAGTTCTGCGATTATTTTGTTTACATTTGTTTTTCCATTCTTCTGTTTCACTAATTATTCTACTTCTTTTCTTAAATGAAAGCTTTCAACACCTTGTCTCATACAAACCACTCTTCGAAATATATCGCACCCACTTGATGACATCATGATCGCTGTAATTCAATTTAGATTCGAACACTTTTAAATAACGGACTTTCAGACCAGAACATGAAAATGGAACCTAAAAAAGGGGGAAAATAACCACAACATAAACAATAAAATAAACAAACAACAACAACAACAACAACAACACCAATGAGAACAACAACAAAAACAACATGAAACCGAGCCTTACTTCAAAATTCAATGAAATTGGTGGCCTAGTCCATTTCTTTGCATCACGCGTCGGTAGCAGCTCAATTTCGGCACTGATTTGCGATTCCTTCATTCCAGCCATTCTTTTTATTCTAAATAGAAGAAGGAAGATCAGCATAACAGAATTACAAAACTGTTTCGCGAATAATTTTTTTGATATTCCCAATCCTTGTTTACCTTTAATTTAAAGAAAAATTGTAAAAACAAAAATATGTAGGACAAGCATGTCTGATTAAAAGTCTTACTTTATAAAAGTAAGACTGATGTTTTTAATCAAGGAAGGCACTCCCTACTTTCCGAAAACATTAAAAATAATAATCATACTTCCACACTATAGCGTTTTCACTGGCTCTGTACTTCGCTTTTCCTTTCATGCAAATCACTTGTACACCAGCGGTGGAGGGTGGAGTGGGTATTCTCACCTAAGCAAAGCAAACCCGGTGTTTCAATTCATTCAGAAAATGTATGAACATCTACTTACAACCAAAATCATGTGGTAACAACTCCCCACCCCTCCTCCCCTAGCAAAAATGCATGTCTGCTTTGTGCTCATTTGTTCGTTTTTTTTCACAAAAAATTATATCACCTCGATTTTTTGTCCTAATATTGACGGTTTGTAATGCGATTTTAAAACGACTTTAACTTCCATCTTGGTTCGTCCAACTTCTCGTACGAGCGGTATAACGCGGAATGGAAGGCTAATATCTTTCGTTGTTCGATATCTACGGAACGAAGTCACTTTTATAGCTACTATCACTTACTTTTAATTAGCATTATATAATCCAGAAAAAAAAGTTGAAACGAAAAACATACTTCATAAGTTCATATTCGCCATCAGGAGGAATAAAACTAATGCTGCGCTCACTTTCAAATTTGCTAAGTTTGACACACTAAGAAAGAAAAATAATCCATGACATTTTTGTCAGCTTTCTAAAACAGTTGTTATATTACTTCTTGGGCTTTTTCTGGACTTTAAGCACAATTTTAGAATTATAGAGTATAATCAGTATTAGCTAAAATAGCACTACGTTTCTTAAACTAGATGTCTACGCAAGGAAAAAATTACGAGCGCAATACAGGGGCAGTTTAAATTTCATGCCATGATATAACTGTCGCGTCATTTTTGTGTGCCAATATTACTTTTGTTATATGTAACCTCATGATGAAAACAAAAGAATTTGCAGATAGATTCAAATTTGATAGTGTGTCTGCACATCAAGGTGTACAATCAATTATACTGATGATCATCAGACAAACAATAAGAAACAAAAAACGCACCTGATGGAATGTACAATCATCAATGGCAATTCCTGCTTTACTAGTATTTCTAAAACGTCAAAGAAAAAAATAGTATGTTGCATTGTGAAGCATTTAATGAAAACTAGGAAAAATTATTATACAAGGACGGTTTGCAACTTTTAAGAGCTGTTCTTATTAAAAACCAATAAAACACAAAACTCAACACAGACAGAGAAAATACAATAAATGACATATCGCCAGCAGTAGATACCAGTATACGAGTCTGTAATTATAAAGTATAAAATTTACTTTTTGTTATTTGAATCGGTTGATGAGTCGAGAGCTGAAGATTTGTTTTGTTTTTCCACGACTAACTTGTCGTTCATTCCAAATTTACATTCTGGCATTCCAGACAAGTAACTCTTCATGACAATTCGACCAGATACATGTGCGCTAAGAACTTGACCTAGAAATTATGGTAAGCTTGTGTTAAGCAAACAGAGAATACAAGGGATGTGTACAACATTTTTATGAATGAGTGAGTTCTAAAATAAAGAAGTTAGACAAGCCAAATTGTTTACCTTGGGGCGACATAAGAAGATTTGCTGATTCTAAAACATCTAAAAATAATTCGTTTCTCCTATATTTTATCCCCTCTCTCCGCCAACCAATTTGACCTGTAACTTGACTTGTGATCTGTGCTTGTTCTTCACGAGTCTATAACACAGAGAGGATGTTACAAGAAAGTTAAATAACACCCGCATCACACATGCATTATCAGAATTTTACATTAACTATTCACCTGCGACCGAACACCTTGCTGTGTGATGAAAGTTTTTAAGATACCCACATCAGTCTTTTGAGGATAACCAAAATCATTTATTTCTGAAATAAATAAAGCAGTCAAACATAGTAGTCAAAATTCACACAAAAAAATTTCTTTTCAGGGAAAAAAGGCATGTTCAACAATAGTGAGCAGTTATAGTATTAAAGGAAAGCCAGCAATGTATCGATTACTGTAAGATTTTAAAACCGGTATACCAGTAAGGCAACCAAACTCATTATTTTTCTCTACTGCTGTTGAAAATATAAAAAGAGACATAAGTAAAGTTTTTTAGCAATATTTACTTTTAAATTAAATGTAGTTAGCAGTATTGTATCGCTCAGACGAAATTAAAGTATGCCCCCAGAAAATTCAAATACGTCGAAAACAACAGCAAAAAAGGAAAAAGAATACTAGCAATTCTTGCAAGAGACAACAAACTCCTAATTTATTTGCAGAATAATTAAATCTGAGAATATTTAACAAAAACTGGTGAGAAGAAACTCGATGATTTTAATATCATTTATCATCTCAGGTTCCTATTAATTTTAATTCAATCAAGCGAAATTGTTGCTCATAGCTTAATTGCAGTATTTAGACTATTTTGGTTACTACATTCAAATAATAAGCACATCAGAGGAGTGTTACTTTTGATGTATTTGATGATTGTCTCGATTTAAGTACAAAATCAACAAATTAATGCAGCCTTTCTATTTCACGTGGGCACGATGTCATCCTGCTTTTTACCCCAGAATAATCCCACCAAAATTTTGGGTCCCCACTTTTTTTTTAAAATCACAAGCATTTAAAAAAATTAGGTCTCCAAGAATCATTAAAACATAGGTATCCTGCAATTGCTGACGCAAATGCCAATATGTTAACAAAAATTGTTTGTGTACGGAAGTGTACAATCGCAAAAAAATATTAATTGCTGACATGATGTGAAGCAGGTACATAGCAATTCGCGTCAGCAACGTTTTTGCTGATGTAAAAAAATGAATTAGAAAGGCTGCAATGGTCAGGCAAATAATTGGCATTATAATAATACAAGAAACACAAAGAAGATAATATTTAATAGCAATAAAAAAGGACAGTAACAATTCTTACCATCTAATAGTTCATATATCAAAACGAAGTTATTTTTCACGTTTTCTTCTGTGACTTTCCCAAAATAATTTACCATGACTTCTACAGTTTTGTACAAAAATTCGAAAACCAGTGCAGCATTGACATTTTGTTTGGAGACAGCAGCAATCCAAACATTTCCTCTTTTGACATGAAAGAAACTTGTACCTGCAATATGTGTAACCGGTGATCTTACTTGGCCTCTTGCATGAATGACGTTGACTCTAAATGCATCTGCAGCATTTCGACTAAAAGGAAATTTGACTTCTAATCAGCTGATAGCTACTGCATATTTTTTGATGTTACATAATAGTAATCCTCACTCTCAACTTAAAGTCCAAAAATTGCTACTATGTATATGACTAAGGACACAATAAAACGATGCATAGCATAATACTTAATATATGTGTAGCAATCTATGGAAGATGTTATTACCTATCATTGGCTCCTGAAAATAACGAATTAAATTAATAAATCAACCATTTTAACATTATCTAACTGCAGTAATGACATTCCTGACGTCAATATTTTTTATTGAATTGTACTTATAACTTCAACACCAAGCTGTCGGTTGTTTTATCCCAACTAGGTGCCTGGGAACAAATTGGGTCAAAGCTAGATCAACCCACCCATTACATAACCAATAAATTGATTATGTTTAAAAAAATTTAAACCATTAAATTTACTCCTTAGAAGTTTCTTGAAATCACACAAACCCATACATTATCTCACCATGGGGATAGTATTGGCTTCCAACTCGTAACTAACTACTTATGTTCCAAATGGTCAATTGACATGTCATCAACGGGCTTTGTTACGTAATGTTTATTATAGAAAATTGCCACTTTGGGAATTCAAACTCTTGCTAACACCAATGACGCTTAAAACTGATTAAGCCACTGCATCATACACAGCGTAATTTCTTATTTGAAGAATTTTATATTAATAAAATCATCAAGCTTGTTTTTATTAATTGAACTGCTTTTCTTTAATTGGTAAATCGATTAAACAAATCATGATCAGCCTCGTTGAACTTAAAACCTGATGACCCACTTTCTACTGCCTGAAATTCAGACTAACCAATCAAGTATTGAATGATAATGAATTGACAATGTGGCTGTGAAAACTTGGTTTACCAGGTTCTTCTTATGAAGTTGGTCAGAAATTTCAGGCTTTTTCAGGTTTTAGGTAATCTTTTTAAATTCCAGGACATTCAAGGCTTTCCTGGCCCAGTGGCAACCCTGTTTGATGTGATTTGTTATTATAACATGTTCTCAAATTTTTTTCAGAGTTTTTGTTCTTATGTAATTCTTTGATACATCGCCTAAATGGTGGTCTGTTTACATGCTTGAACTTTACCTGAAAGCATTGTTTTGCATTTCGATAATATACAATTCCCACAAATTCAGGAAAGTGCAGATCAAAAAGGCACATGAACTTGCCCTATATGCATTGATTTTGAGGATTGAGTACCCTCCTCTGACTTATGGGAAACACCTGAAGATATTATTTCAGTTTGTGTGTTTAGTGTTCATGTTACAGTCTTGTCATTTTGGTGTGTGCAGTCAAACTCATACACCTCTACACGTGCCTTACACGAAATTAGGTGTGCTGTTTACACAAAATTAGGTGTGCTGTATTCAGGACTTAATTGGACACGTAAAGTCTAATCACACATATGTCCCCCCCCCAAGGTTTTTGAGGAAATTCTGGTGAGTCAGCACACTTGTGGATACAGCACAGTCTTAACCCCCTGCTGTGTGGATAACTTTTTTATTTCAATGATTTCCTAATGACTTTAGCATTACTTTATAGGCACAAAACTCTGCTTGCCATAACAGCATGTGTTGGACAGGGTATATTAATGACCTAGCTTACAAGGGTGAAAGATCCAAGTTGATTTCATTTGAAATCCGATTTCATCTCGGCAATTCATTATAGGGTAAAAAAAAATTAAAAAAGCTTAAAGTGTAGCTTTGAGCATTCTTAAACCTGTGTAGAAACATTATTGGCTAGAGTCTATTCCATTTCTATTTTATATAAACACAATCTATCCCAATTGCTTTATCCTAAAAGGGAAAAACTTGAGCATTTGTTTGGCAAAAGGAAAGTCGGAAATTCCACTTATGCCGTGGTGATGACGGACATGTGGTTGAATCGTGTAACGAATTGCATTTGTAGTACATAAGCTGATTTTAAAATTAGGCTGGATGAAAACAAACCTTACTTTGGGAAAAAGAACACTAAAAATGAGAAAATGAAATGATAGTAGCTTTATAAATAAAAAGCTTACATGCAATTCTAAGAAAAGTAACTATCTTAGTGGTTATAACTCTCATACAAACAAAGTGCGAGAGACCAAGGTTTGATTCCCCTTGGTGGTAATTTAATATTGGATGAATGAATGTTACCATAGCCTGGGTTAACCCCAGCCATGCGAGGGAAATGGGGGAGATGGCACACTGTGTGGGCCTTTGGGATGTTGCAGGAAGTTGTCTGGCAGAGTGAGGACTTTAACTGGGTTTGCGTAGCTCAAAATGAGCATTAAATGGACTCCCCCAGACTGGTTCCTCTTGAAAATAAGAGACTGGATATTCCTCAAATTTGTGAGGCTAGCCATGTAAAATATGCACATCTAACTATCTATTACTAGGAAGGGAATGAAAAACCTTTAAAAACGAAATCTAACGTGATTCAGCTTAACTGACTCCCCCAAAAGTATCAAAATAACTTGAATTAGGAAATTATACACAGTAAAAGACAAAATTTGATAAACACGTTTATCTTTCTTAGGAATGGGTTGACAACCAGTTTCTTGTTTTTTCCCCAAAATATCTACAATATCAGTGGCCTTCCAGCCTGCCTTCATCACATTTTTGCGTTGTAATCCAAACAGACATTAAAATGTGTGCGAGTTTTAATTACAGACTTTAAATTAACTATTAAATCTTTGAACAATGTTCTCCCTTGCATGGAGTGGGTACGTGGTTGGGTTTGTAAAAAATAAACATCATATTGATGTGGTCATGCAAACTGAAGTATGGACGCTGCCCCTACCTGAAATTGGACATGTAGGCTGATTTGTAAGCACTTTACTGTACTTTGAACGTTCTATGCAAATAACTAAATATACTCCTTTAAATAAATAAATATTCTATACCTAACGTCGTGTCTATAAATTCGGGAAATTAAAACTTCTCCTTTGTGGTTGTAAACAAAAAGGGCTCCAATCATCTTTTTAGTATGTAGCCACAGGGTAATTTCTAAATTTCAGTTTATTACTGAGTTTGCACTGTCATGAGTAAGAATAAAAGTTCCAGTATTGTGTGAGTCAAACCAACCAAACAGACAGGCGTTTAAGTTCAGACGCCCTAGTCTTCTAATCCAGAGCAAACAATCTCCGCTCCAGTATATTTATTCCACTTGACTTGACTTTGCTCGTAAATGAATGTTTGTAGCTGCGCCGCCTTTTTGATTTGGTCAGCGGTAGAAAAATCTTCATAAAAACAAAATATTGCGCAGATCCCCGGATCCTCAAATTCATTCTCGAGCTCTTTGACCCTATTATCTCGGCAGAAATTCCGAAGCTTACATTGTTTACTCATGTCACACGATTTACGAGTGACTTGGATTTACTCTATTATTCCTGCTGCGAGATTAGCATTTCAACCTTAGAAATAAAGGCGGGGATATTAGAGGAGTCGGATTATTTTTTCAAATAATGGAAATTGGAGTTTTAGTATTATTTTCAACGAAAAAAAATAAGCAAGTTTTAAAAAAAAATCACAGAATTACGATGCGTAAAAAGCATAAAAACACAAATAAATTTAGTAAAAACCTGACCCGTGCAATGAAGAATAAACTTTTACATCCTTTAATTGAAATTATAACATGCGCATGCGTTCGAAGTTACTTACACTATGCGACAGAAATATTTGAGTATGCAGATACGGTACAGACTCACCCTCGTCCCCAGAGTTTGTTGTCTTTTTGATTCGAGAAAAGACAGCAAATTGATACAAACTGGATATAAATGATAGCAATTCTGTATGCGGGATGATTGAAAAGGCGGGATATTATTTAAACCCATACCAAAAAGGTGTTTACAAGAGAGGTGGGGATATTAGAGATGCAGGAATAATAGAGCAAATACGGTATATTTTTTTATATCGATATTTCAAGGTAGATTATAAATGTAAGAAGAAAAAAATTAGTCTATGCAACCTCAGGGCTTTTTACGTTAACTTCCATTGTATTTCTCTTTGTAACGGGCAAGAAGATTCTGAGATTGTCAGAAATAGAAAAAGAATGCTGGAGACGAAGTTGTGTTGTTTTGTTAAAAGACAGCCACAGTAACATTTCACGTTTGCTAAACTGTTTGTTATTTTTATTCTTGTATATTTTTGCAAAGTAAGCGTTTCGTTTAATTTTAAAGATTTTAAGTCACGGATAATTAACTTTTATTATCACTTCAATAAAATTTATTTCTTGCACGCGGCTAAGTTCGTTGTCTATTTCGTTTAAAATGCCTTCATTTTTACCCGCCTTTTTAACAAAGTTAATAAATACGATATGACGAGAAGAAAAATAAATTTTAAGAATTTATGTTTACGTAGTGGACTTTTAACAGGACGTACAAATAGATGATATTCAAATAGTAGTTGAGCGCCACCTTATAAATTTTTTATACATGTTTGTTTGATGATTTTTAAAGATATTTTGTGTCTATCTTTTTAGCTGAAAATAAACGGGCAAAGTTTTAGAAAAACAGTAGACGTTGTCGCTCAAACCAAGCCGAAGGTAAGAGTCGATATTACGTTTTTAATATAGCAATTTTATTGATTTTTTTAAATATATTGAAAGTTGGTAAAATGGTAAGGAATTATTAATTTCGGCAAGTAAATTTTTTGTACTCAAACTTTTATCGATAAAGCCCACACGCTGTTAAGTTGTAAAAAAGATCTCTTTAATAAATTAGGCACATGGTTTCGACAAGTGCAAAATACAAATCCTAAATAATTAAATCTGCAAACGCGGATAAAGCTAATGAAACACCTTTCAAAATTCCCCTTTTCCCCCACTTTAATGTTGTCTGGAATTGTCCGAAGATGTCGTTTTGGTTGAAGTAATTTAGCTATATCGCATGAAATCAACATTGGCTATCCTCAATCTTTTCTTAATTTTAACTATTTTCAGGAAATTTCACTGTATTTTGTCCAATAGAGAAAATACACTGAGAAAACGATGTTGTCTACTGATAAGCATGTAATTTTGAAAATTCATGTGGTGGCATTTTAATGGTATTTTATTGCTAAAGATTTTCGCTAAAAGAAATTTGGCATTTTTTGTCTCTCTTTTCTCCAAAAATTCGCGAAACTAAATTCCACGGTATATCTGACAATGCGCGAAAATAAATTTCCGAGAAATGTTGAACCGCTTTACCCGGGTCGTACAACCAAGGTACGAGCTGACTTTAAGCGGCTGCCATTTTTATTTCGGTTTATATTGGAAGTTGGTGTCGCATGACTTTTATTTTTTGGGTATATCGTTGCGGTTCCCAAAAAAAACAACAAAAAAAACATGACCAGTGCCAAGATTATGAAGATTCCGTCACGGCTAATCGGAATATTCTCAATTTATGATTTTCAGCGCCTTTACGCTAAGTCGCTTTTCTGTTTATAAGCACATCAAAGTTACATGTTTGTGTTTCTAACATGCTTTTTCTATTTGAATATAATCTCTATTTCATATTTTTAGAATAATATATTATATAATTACAAAAATGAAAACACAAAGGATATCCGCAGATGCGGCTATCGCAAACATTTTGAAGTTCGTTGAAGACTCGGAAGATGAATTAGATTATGACGATGACGATGGCGATGTTGATTTTTTCAAGGTGGTCCAGATGATTTAGATGAACTAAATGGAGATTTAGGTAAATATTTACAACAGGAAACATGATTATTTCCACACGTAACTACATAGCTAGTGTATGGAAATGCTATAAATCTTGTTCGTTGAAATGTTGAAATAATAAATAATTCTTTTAGATGAAGAAGTTCCCGATGTCGAAGAGGAAAATATTGACCAAACCCACGATAACGGTGAAGAAGTTGTAGGTCACGACAGTGACGGTGATAACGGTGAAGTGGTTGACAAGTCAACATAATCGTTACCCGAAAAGAATGTTGACATTTCAGCGAAAGGTCCATTCTATAGATACAGGTTACTTACTTTTTGTTATTTTCCTTCATGGATTTATCTGGACTAGCCATTCTCAACATCTGTTATTATTATTACAGCCCTTGACGAAAATAACTACACACCAATGCAGATTCCAAAAGAATCAAAAACATTGGAGGGAATTGCAAAAGGTGACAAAAATATTCCTGATGTTCGGTATCATTTTATCAGCTAGCCGACCAAAAATCTACAAGGGCGACAAAGGCGTGTGGATATTTTGCATGGAAAACCGGGACTAACAGCGAAATCAAAGAACACAGCTGCACCCGTTGATGCGTTTTACATGTATTTCACAAATGACATGATAGACGTAATAATAAAACGTACAAATTGACACAATAATTTCTAGCGCATCAGAAGAAACAATAAAAAAATGTCCATTTGTGAAAAAAAAAACACCGTTAGAAATCCGTGCGTTTATTGGATTGATGTTATATCGTGGTCTTTATAAACGCAATACTTTCACTGTGAGGAAACGTTTTTCAGATAGATATGGACCTCCAATATTTAGTGCAACCATGTCGCGACACAGATTTTATTTTCTGATCGCAAACTTGACATTTGACGACGAAACCACTCGTGGCGATCGATGGAAAAAAGACCGTTTTACTGTTATTCGAGATTTCCTTGAAATGTTCAACAAACAATGCATGACATGTCTTCGAGCATGTGATTATCTTTCCTTGGACGAAACACTTTATCCAATGCGAACACAAATTGCATTCAAACATTATAACCCAAATAAGCCAGCCAAATACGGTTTACTTTTCAAATCGATAAACGCAGCTAGATACGCGTATACGTACATCACCGCACCATATGCTGGAAACCCTCAAGAAGAGGGAGGAAAATTTTACTTTCCTGGAACAGGAAACCATAACAAAACATCTTGTTTCGACATTGCATAAACATCAATCCCTCGATGGTCGAAACATATCATTTGACCGCCTCTACACTTCCTTCTCACTCGCAACGTGGCTCTTGAAAGAGATTCATGTCACGTGTATTGGTACACTAATGGGTAATAGGAAAGGTATACCAGCTGACTTGAAAAAGGTTGACCACAGAGAGACACTTTCCACGGAATTTTATTGGGAAAAAGAAGGAGATCTTGTTTTGGGTTCTTATGTGGTGAGTACGGCTACGAAGAAAAAGAAAAAATGTTCTCATGCTTTCGACAGTAAATCCCATTCTTGGTACAACCATTGACGACGACAAGAACAAAGCGGCACTTTCTAAACTGTATGATTTCACCAATGGCGGGACCGATATTGTAGATCAACGGATGGGCTTGTACACATGCAAGGTGAAATCTCGTAAGTGGTCCATGGTTGCATTTGCCTATATTCTAGACATGGCTCGGGTGAATTCATCGACTTTGTACGCATTGAACAAAGAACTGTGTCCACTGAAGCAAAATTCCTTTAAATATGGCATGGATGTTGCATTTGATCTTGTGAAACCATTTCTACAACAAAGAAATCAAGCGAGGTTATCACCAGTTGTGAAAACGAAGATAGCGATAACACTTATGACCATGAAAGCTGATACAGATCACGAAAACCTTGCCGCCAATCATGATAACCAGGATATTTACACTGCATCAAGTAAAAAAAGGAGGCGATGCAAAATGTGTATCAATAATCTCAAAACCGGTGAAAGTCAGAATTCCATATGCGGTGTATACTTCACTTGTCAGATGTGTGGAATTCATGTATGTCGAAATCACTCTACCAACAAGTGCAACAATTGTAATGGCATTTGAATGGTAAAAAACTTGTATATACCTTTTTTTTTTACAATTTTTCTGGTTGTAATTGGTTCTTCAATTCAGTTTTGGTCTTTTATGAAAGAAAATTTACTAAAAGTATTTTTCATTATCATTTTTGTCAAGTTTTTGAACGGATAGTCATTTTTATAAATTACGCTTGGTAATTTTTTTCAAGATTTTGTTGATATTTTGAAGGGTCAAAAACGTTATTGTACATAGTTTACACAACTTCTTTCTGTTTGTAATTGGTTCCTCAATATAGTGTTAGGTATAATATGAAAGAAAAATTAACTAAAAATATTTTTATTATCATTTTTGTCAAATTTTTGAACCGATAGTCATTTTTATAAATTACGCTTGGTAATTTTTTGTGTTAATAGATAGATTTATGTTGAAAGCATTAATACTGTGATTTTTTATGCTTCATACATTTCATTTAGGCTAAGTTACTTCCAAAAAAAAATTGAGACCAAAAGGACTAGTCGTTCTCTTTTTTCAGGGCTCGTACAGATCTGTGCGAGCCGGGCTATTGAGGCCTAATCTGACCCGGGTAAAATAGGGTGAAAGCCTTGAATCACTTAAATTTATTCGCGAAAATGTAAAAATTTTCCATTGCGTAGATGATTTTCGCGATATTTTTAGATCATAGGTTTAATTTCAACTGCAATTCTTTAAATTTAGTGCCGCGAACAGAATTATTACTTTAGGCATTCCGTACTAAAAATTAGAGGAGATGAATTACCTTCATATATACCCATTATTATCGCATTGATTAAGAGGGGAATTTTTCTTTTCTATTTCTTTTTTTTTAATTTTCATTATTTATGCAATTTTTTTTTTTTTCTGTATTAAATATTTTTTTTATTTTTTCTCTGCTCCCTAAACTTCTCAATCTTGACCAAATTTTGACCCTTGCCGCACTAAATAAGAGGAAAATCAAAAACTCCGAAACTTGCCCGCACTAATAATTAGAGGGAAAAAAATGTTCAATTTTCGAAATTTTAGAAGAATTACGGTAGAACTGTTTATTATAGTTTTCTTAAGCCTTTTACCGTAATTACTGATATTAAGCGCCGTATGCTCAATTAACCACTCAGTCCAAATAAGCGCCCATCCTTAAACTCAATATTTTTAAAAAGCACTTAATCCCAGGACCTGTTGTATCTTTGCATGTTTGACAGCATAAGCCCAGCACCGGTTAGAAACAAAAGCCCCGGTGTAAGATTATAAAAGTCATCTTCCACTGTTATATCTATTTCTTAAAATTATTTTTAATCTAACAGAATGCAATTATTGCCTATTTCCGCCGTTATGAGATCGTTTTAAACCTTAAACTAGTTCTTAGCAATATGCTAACGTCACATGAAAATTAGCAATATGCCAACGATGAAAATTAGCTTGCTAACGCTACATAAAAATTAGCTTGCTAACGCTATATGAAAATTAGCTTGCTAGCGCCATATGAAAATTAGCTTGCTAGCGCCACATGAAAATTAGCTTGCTTACGCCACATCAATATTAGCTTGCTAACGCCACGTGCAGATATCTTGATAACACAACATGAGAATGAGCTTGCTAACGCCATATGCAAAAATCTTGCTAACGCCACAAAAATCTTGCTAACGCCACATGCAGATAGCTTGTCAAAGCTGTATATCGTAACTCAAGATACCTTGTTAATACTGTAGCTAGCTTTTTAATACCACACAAATATTAGCTTGCTGACGCGACATGTAGATAGGTTGCTAACGCGACATTCACATGGCTTCTTAACACCAAGTGTAGCTAGCTTGTTAACGCCAAATCGAGATTAGCTTAAAACGCGAAATGTAGATATGTTGCTAACGCGACATAAGTTTGCTTATCCGGATGGCGTGTTTGATGGATGGATATTAGAAGCTCATTCGTGTAATCTTTTTGAACTGAGGGGTAAATTTTATCAGTATAAATAATGAAATCAACAGTGCTACTTTATGTATCATGCTAAATGATGAAATTGGAAAGTGCACTACTCTGTACAGTGATTACCTTGGTCTAAATTTGGTGGAAATATTATACATCTACGACCAATGTGAGTATATTAAGCGTTGGAATAACATGCAAATTAGAGTTTCGCTGTAACATTGCATAGACCAAACTTGATTAAAAACTGATTGAATGTCTGCAAAAAGGTAGATGAGCTGATGAACCATATTTTGAAGAGCATCTTGTTTTTATAGTTCACCAACAGAACATGTCAAATTTAGTTTTCAAAAAGCGAATTCACAGACAAGCCATTCCTTCAGATTTTGGCGAATTTGGTAGTTTTGACAAAAAAAACATGCGGAATTAATTTTTTTTTACATTGCCTAATTAAATATTTTTCGCTCACTTCATCAATTTTAAAGAATCTGATCAAGTGAGAAAGTAAGTTTTTACCGGAAGGATTTGATTTTAGTGTTTGACAAAGAGAAGATCTTTTTACCTAAGTTTATGGTTGTTACTGTAAATAAGTAATACTGTTGCTCAATTTAAAAAAAAAAAAAATTCCGTGTTTTTTTTCTTCCGCGAAATGTGATATTTTTTGTAATACACCTTTACGATAATTCGGGAAAACTAACACTCCATCGCAGCTTATTTTACGATCGGAGGAGGTAAACATCACACTTTTATAAGAGTTTATTAAGGAGAAAACATGTTTTTTCGTGATAACTTTTCTTGCCGCGTTTTGTTTTTAATGAAAAGTACACATAAGTTGTATCTTATTATTATTAACGTTTCCTGAAAATTTGAAAGAAATTGATACGACGAAAGTTGAAAAATTGGAGAAAACACGCTTTCGTCTCTAACAAACTCTCATAAAAACACGATTTTTACCTCCTTTTTTCTGATATTGTAAAACGATGTAGAGCCGTAGGAACGCATGTACAATTGAATTATCGTAAAGGTGTATTGGTTAAATTAAGTTCCGCAATCCCTTCGTGCGAAAAAGTAGTACGACATCCTTCCTGTTTCAAATATTGATTTAGTTTAGAAAGCGCAACAACAATAAAGAAAATCTCAATTTCAATGAAGAAATTAAATCCATAAAATGTTTACAACTATTCCGTAAAATATATATGCTTATGTGAGGAAAAACTCACGAAAATATAAAAAAGCAAAATTAAAAATTTTAAGATCATGTTTGCATAAAATTATCAAGAAATAAATTTTATGCAATTATCTTGTTTCATTTGGAGTCAAATTCCACATCCGAATATATCAGGATTTAATGTTTATATGTTAATTCAAAAATCTTCTGTTAGGCCATATCATTAAAGTCACGGGATTTTGTGCAAACAATAGTTGTCCAACAGGGATTTACACAAAGAGATACATTATACTATACCAATACATTACATACCTTAGACTACATTAAACGATATCAATAAATTTAACTTCAAACAGAAATAATAAAACAAACAAACAATAAAAAAAATAAAAAATAAAAAAACGCCAAACAAAAATTAAAGTTACAGTAGCGTGACGTGGTAAGCCTGACCAGAAGTTTCCTTTAAAAATCATCACAACCCCTGCTCTGTTTTGAGTCTGGCAGATGAGGTGCAAGCAAATGACACAACTTGTTAGCACATATTGGTAGTAATATAATAACGTTCATATGCACGAATGGTGTAATCAAAACTTTAAAAATCAAAAACAAAATATTAACCAACTAAATTATTTAAGATTATAATCCTTCCGTTCAAATATATGCTTGTAAAAAATACGTCTTGATGTCATAAATTTCTTCGTAAATCTATTTATATTTTTATATTCCAATAACTCCCCATTATTTTTAGTTTTCTTTTACTCTTTCGTTGTTACCTATACGCTTAGCTCAACACCAAGCTCTTTCAATAGGTACTTGAATGTTATAAAGAAAAGGGTAGGTTTGCATTTACTATCATTATAGTCAAAAAAAAAAAAAATTAAATTTATACTAAAAGTTAGATAAAAACAAAGTTAAAACATTATCACGCTAAGGCATCAATCCTTCTACAATCTCCAGAATTCTTTTCGCCAGACACACAGCATCGTTGGCCATGATGTCTGTGTAAACATCATGTGGTATACTCGGCATGCTCCAGCAATTGGGATATCGAATATGAGCTGAAGACGAAATCAGCGTCTCCAGTTCGGATCCTAAGCTTCCCAGATTTGAATTTAAGCCACTTGATGCTATCACTAAACTATGATGATCGCTTCTTGAGGAGTTCTTCAAATACTGGGCTGCTTTTAACGCTTTCTCTGCAGCCTGGAACAATAATACGCAAATTTAGACTGTTTATGTCATTTTACTTTTCTTTTATTATTTACCACGTCAGGCTGAGTTGCTTTACATGAACGGGTGAATAAATTTAGAAAAGGCGTATTGCCGTTTTCTTTTTAAATAATTTCAGCCTTTTGTTGCTTTTTATAAAAAGGCGTGTAGAGTTTTTGGAAAATTTTTTAAAGCTACCATATTATAGGCATTTGTTGAAATTGTTAGAAATATTTTTTATTGACAACGGGACATTTTTGAGTGTCAAAAAACACTTGGTGTTTTTACATTTGAAGTAGCTTTAAATGTGTAGCTACAAATTATTTTAATAGTTGCCCGAAGTAAAATCTAATTTATTTTAGAAAAAAAAATCAATTGCATATTCATCTCAACTTTGAGTACCAAAGGATCCACACAATTTTAAATCGTACTTACTTGGTGAGCTAAGAAGCACTTCCATTCGCTTGAAGTCAATGTTTGAACTGCTTCTAAGTCATGTTTCGCTTGTCTAAACCATCTTCTTGCTTCAGCAGGTTGCGGATTACTTGCTTCAAAGGTCGGTGGCCAGCTGTTCGAAGATGCGGAAGGACTGCTTCGGTAGGAATCATAGTATCTTCTATACAAATCAGCATCTCGCTCAACAAAAACATTCCAATCGTCAAAGAAACAGTTGTAGTTTATCTCTGTTAACAGTTCTTGCAAGAACTGAAACACCCTTGTAGCTAATTCTTTGTGTTCAGCTGTGTTTTTGTCGGGATGCCATTTTCGATAAAGTCTGCGAACAACGGCTTTCATGTCTTCTTGGCTAGCGTTTACTATTTGTTCACGAATCTCTTTAATAATATCATCATACGATTTATACAATTCCTCGTTAGACGGGATTAGACTTATTTCGCCACGACATTTAGTAAATTCAAATTTTTTGAATCTATACAGCTCAATTGCTTTCACTTTTACTTCTCCATTCCCCGTTTCTACTATGTATTCAAATTGCAGTGGATCGCTATCATCTTCATTGGTGGTCTGGCGAACTACAATGGCATACACGTAGAAGTTGTCTTTACCATCACTTCTTTCTAGCGCCACATATTCACCCACTTCAAACTCTAGAAAATCATCTTTTAGTAAGCCGTACAACTCTATCGGCACTAAATCACCAGCATTGGGTTTCATGTCCAACTGTGAAAATGTTAGGTCAGATTCTCCTCTTTTAATTCCCTTATGATCTAACAGCTCCATTACATTTTCTAATCTGGCTGCCAGCAGTTGAGGCAACATCAGCACTGTGGTGGAATCCTTCAAAGGATTTTTAAATAGTTTTAACAGCCCGTCTGCCACATCTGAATAAACTGCCATCTCTTTTTCCAAAAATGTCCAGAAGTATATCTGTAGATTGTTGTCAGAAATTTTCAAAAATAATTTTTTTGAAACATCGCTGTCTTCGATTGGTGAATCTTCAAAAAAATATTGAGTTTTAATATCAGCTAACACATACACTTCGACATTTCGTAGAGCCTTTGTGATGTACGCAATCTTTGCGTCGATGCTTGACTCTGCACTCTGTGATTCTTCGTGCTTTAAGAGGCGTTCCATTGATGCTAAAAACACTGGCGATGCCAGTTGGGCTTTTATTTCTTGGCTTACATGATCAGGCGCCACTGTTTGAAACTTCATAAGTGATATCAACTGCTCTTCTATGACGTCACTTAACACTTTAGGTCGCCGTGATTCCGGCAAGTATTTCATCAAGTCGGCATTGGTGTTACATCCCATATCTAATTCTTCATTGTGTTTCATTAGAAGTAGTGGTTCTGAAAAAGATTTTAATCTTCCCTCCAAGTGGTAATCATCCACGTAAATAACCTTGCTTGATTCTTTCAAATGCACTTTGTTTTGACGACATGTTGCAAATGTAACTGTTGGTAGGTAGAGAACACAATTCGCGATACCTGATATTTCATTTGATGTCCTTTAATGTCTCTGCGATAAGAACGGTTGCTTTCTTTGCTGCTTTTAGCATATTTGGATCTAAACAATTATCTCCTGATAACTGTTTTATTTCGTCAAGAACAGAAACGTAATGCGCAGGAGATGGTTTCTTTAGACAACCAAGTGTTTCCAAGATTTCGAAGTGTCTACCAACGTTGACCGGCACGGCATTAAGATAAGGAGGAATTGCATATAAACTCTCCAGAACTGATTTTCTCGGAATCTCCAACATTTTGCTGTCTCCAACCAAAATATAACTTGTGTTTTTTAGCTGTTTACTACACTCTTCGATAGCTTCAGATGATATGGCTGAAAAATATCGATAGAGAAAATCCATTATCCCCAATAGATGCAATGTTGCGCTTTACGAGGTATTTGCTTACATGTTAAAGATTCTCGAATCATCTCACAGTTAGTAATGTTCTTAATGTGCCGTATGACATCAGAATGTTTGACATTACATCCGAGGGTTATTTTACGGGGGTTAATATTGCTTTGCACACCAAACTCTGTTATATACTCTTGATTAGAAAAGGATTAAGTTTTTGAAGCACTGGACAGCATAATCTGGAAGTATCGGATTTGTAGTCCACAACAGACGGGAAGTTTCTTCGGTACCTGACGCTAAAAAACACATTAACTTCTCTGCTTCAATCATTTCTGCATTTTTGCTCGGGTGTAACGATTCAAACCGACGGTCTAACGGTTGGGGACAATAAACGAAATTGATCTAATTGTCTGCACAAAACAGGTATGGTTTTCTTTCGTTGACAGTAGGGGAATTATTTCATTGCATAGCAGCAATGATGCTTCTCTTTTTGAGTTGATTCTCAAATCCGATTCTAGGCATTTGGCAAATTCCACAAACTGACCTTTTGTTACATCCTTTTGCATGCCCAGTTCTATGAGAAATTCTATCCAATCGTCAGAATAGTACCTTTCAGGCGGAAGTTTGTCTTCATCGACCATGAGTTGGTAAAGTTCTTTTCTAGGGTCGTATAATTCACAAGCTCTTTTTCTGCAATTGGTCTCCTGCGGAATAAACGGAATCGTCTTGATTTCATTTAAAAAACGTTTGTAACCATTCCAAATGCGTAACAGAACCATGCATTAGGTTATCTCTAATGTAATCAAAATGACAAAACAAAGCTTCGTCATTCAATATTGCCATAGACGGACAAATGTACGTCAAGTAAAACTTGCAAATGTTTTCACTTTTCACAAACTGCAACCATTCAAATAGTTTACCCATTTTAGCTTTTACAAAACTGCAATTGTGTTGTCTTTCCACATCAGCTAGTCCTTCTGTTGGAATGACATTTTTATCAGGCAGAACAACGACAGTTCCCTCCCCTTTTGTGAGCTTTCCGTCAAACGTCTCAAACAAAGGCAATTTTTTCAATTTTTCCTTTCTTGTGTCATCTATTTCCTCAACAAATCCATTCAAGTGTTCGAGAATTACTAATGCATCATCTACGGTAACCTTTTCTTTAAAACTCCCAATTTCATAACATAAAAACATGGCATCAATTAGGTTGTTACCGTCATCTAATGATCCAAATATTCTACCCGGATCTTCTTTACTGTAAATATTTTTTCCTTTGTGCAGTGATGTAAATTTCTTACCACTATCTTTTTTAATTTGTTTGTGCAAGACAGGCTCGAAAACATGGATTTTTTCTCCTAGGATTTTTTTTAATGTGGAAGCGTTAGATCGCTGGATAAGATGAAGATTCAATACACTTCTACGCTTGCCAACTTGTAGTAAGTAATGTTCATTTCCTCGCTGACAAACTAGAAGCGACCAATTCTCAATAGCGGAAAGATCAAGCTGGTCAATCTTCTTTTCTTTATTTTCTGGTTGCTGTTCCTGTTGCTTTGAAATATCTTTGTTCGATATAATGTATTTCCAGACGTCAATAAGCCAATCCATAAAACTATTGTCCCTTGAAAAGGGGATCGGAACTGTTGTATTTTTGTATGAAGACAGATCTGGAACTTGATCTAACAATGATGAAAACTCATCAAGAGTAAATGCTTTAAAACAACCTATATCTATCGTTTTTTCGTTTGAAACGACTTTCCAAATGTCACTGTGAACGAACAAACTTTCATTATTTTGAATAAGGTTACTAAATCTTGTGCCAAATTTTTGATTGCTCTTTGAGAACAAGGTCATGGTGTCATTAGCAAGAACACACAAAGGAATACCTTCCAAATCAATCAAGACTTCTTCGTTCTTTTCATCTGTCGTCACTGGATCTTCTATCTCGCTTTTTAAGCAATACTCAAGAACCGTGGCAACATTACTGACAGTTTTAAATACAGTTCTATCGACTGGAATATCTGGCTTGTCTAACAGCCTAAAAGCATTTTCCCTTAGTTGATCTCGCACAATCTGAGGAGACAGCACAGTAAGCGGGAACACACAAGCTTTAAAACTTTGGACAACATTATTTGGTACAGTATCTACTTTAAAAAATGCCCACTGCAAAGTTTGAAGAAGTTTTGGTTTGTCTTCAAGAGAGTGATAATATTCAGGGTACAGCAAAAATTCATCTTGTGGTTTGCAAAATTCTACCATTGTATCAGTACCTTTACTTGATGTCTTGACTGGTAACACAGGTAGATTCTTTTCAAAGATCCATTGATAAAAAGCCCTTTTTAATAAATCCCAGTAATTTAAGTGTGGATCTTTGTCACGCACTCTGTAATTAACATCAATTTTTGGAAACATTACGTAATACCCTTGAAAGGGTCTTGTATTATTAGTGATTTTTTCCGCAAGAGCTTCGACAAAACTCACATAACAAGGCAGAACACAATTAATAAGAACAACGCTGTTCCACCGCCTTTCAAGTCCTTCATCACGACTACTCCAAAGGTTTCTTCTTGTTTCGTAGTTTAATACGAAATTTCCATTGATCAAGACAGGCATATCTGTCTTCTCTGGAAGGGGTAGTGTACAAAAGAGGCCATTTTTATCGCTAATGAAGCTAAGGTCGGTTATTGATTTGCACAGATAGCACATGTCATCTTTTGTGTTGCATAACGTGCAATTGCGTCTTACTTCCTGCATTTTCTTTATGCACTGCTTGCATTTTTTTTTAATTAATGAAGCAATGCCGCCTCTCGGTGCCAGGAGAAGTGACTTTGTATGCAACATACCATTGATCGAAGGAGGTAACCGTTCTATTTCTGAGAAGCCATATTGCTCAACAACGTTCCAATGATACATTTTGATAATTTCGTTTGACTGTTGATGCGTGATACAAATATTGTAAGATAGTTGTTTTTTCTGTTTAAGCATTAAGGTCAAGTTTCGTGAAAATGTTTTAAACTCATTCATTTTACCTTGATCCACATTGTAAGGTTTTGCGACAATGATATCTTTACTTATTTTATCTAAGCGTCCACCCTCTGGTATAACGGAAAAAGACAGAGACTTAACATTATGTAGAAACAGCAAGACTTTTAATGAAGCCGTTTTTAAATTCTTTATGATTTTCTCCATTTGACTGCTGGACATTTCATTTTGTGACAATGATGATTTCTTGGCCATATCTGCATTTCTCAGCGGAAAACGAAACAGGGTTTTGGCTTTAGAGTTAAATTCCGGTATTAGATATGCCGACTTAACATCCGTAAAATTTTCATCAAACTTTTTGCGAATATTCTGGATCATAAAACCTGGGTGTTCCTTTGTTGCGCCATCAGCATAATGAAGATTGGGGTCAAATACACATAAAACATCGCCACGACCTTCGATACTTGTAAGGAAGGAAGGACAATCCGTAATGTGATATACTGCGTTAAATCCTACCCCAAATTTCCCTGTTTTTAAAGGGTTGTCACTTTTATTTCCCTCTCCTAAAGCTTGTATAGCACGTAGATTATCCTCCGTAAATTCTCCATCATTGCTCACAAGTAGTGCAGGACCTTGCAATTGTTTCCATTCATCAGAAAATACCTTTTCCGTTCCATGATTTCGTAGGTCGAGGATAAAATCCACTTCTGTTGCTCCAGCATCGTCTGCGTTTTGTAAGATTTCGTTCAGTATGTCTTCAGTGTCTGTGTATCCTCTCAATAGATTTTTGATACGGGTCGTAAGCTCTTCGTGTTGTCCAAACGGAAGACCAATTCTGTCTCTTTGGAGGACATCACTTCGTAATGTTTTTATGCCAAGGTTGAGACAATAACTTGCTGGGATATCTTTGTGACAGTATAGTGTCCCCGTTTCATCTTTCATCCATAGGAGATCATTGAAACACATTTCAGTAACTTTCTGCATTACGCCATTACGATCAGGCAAGAAAAGCTCATTCTTTACAATTTCAGTCACATGATCTTTGTTTTTATCAAGATATGGCGTAATTTCATGTAGTACAACATCTAGTAGCTCCTGCGGCAACTTCGACATTTTATAATCGTCCTTTATACTTTTTAATATATCAACATGGTCATCCATATTACAATCTTCCTTTACTCCAAACTGTTTCATAAGTGGAAGGTAGCGGAGACGCAATGTAGAAGGGAGTTTAAACATATAACCTGGCACTTCACGAGTCAGATTCACATAAACTCGTACTGGTATCACTAAATCATCGCTTTGCGTGAAAACGATTGGGAGTTTTGATAGCTCATTTATTATTTCTTCTGGATAGCCATTTTGCGTTAGGAAATTATAAATACTTTCCAAAGCAGTTACAAACCTCCTATCAACCTTACCTAACATTTGATAAGTCTGAATCAGTTCTAAAACTTGCTTCTTTAGATGTTTCCATTCCGGGATGCGATTTAAATTAAAAAAATTTGAAATTGTTTCATCCAAGGTATCTTCGCATACCAGAGCTGAGCAGGAAACGATATTTAAGTATTTTTGAAGAAACATTTTATTTGGCGCTCCAAAGAAACAGGAATCCCCGTGCCAGGTTGTAAAAATAGATTTGTCGGGTTTTTGTTTGACAATCAAGAAGGAGGTTTGCAGAAGTTGATGTTTGATTACATCGGGACAGGGCGTGTCATTTTGTTTTATAAAAGAAAGTAATCCTCTACTTCTGTTATACGTTAACTTCGAAGCAGCTAGGGAATTTTGAATAGATTCTGCTCTGTTTAAAATCATTTCCCATGAAAGAAAACGGCTATTCATACCCAAATCCTTAAGATAGGATGAATGTTGATCATATTCCGTGGATGGAAAAATATTTACCTCGTCTTGTCCAAAAAGTTCGGCAGCTTTGCTGTTTGTCTCTACTAAATATGAAGGCAATTGAAGAGAACCGTCAGGTTTCGAAGGGATGCACGGAACAGTCTCAATCATGCTCCGTAAGCTTATTTCTTCGGGTTTTCCATTCAAAATGCAATGCATTATCTCATTTCTCAATTCATATGATAGTATAGAATGTTTAATATGTTGAAAAAATAATTTGTAAAACTCTTGCTTAGGTATAACATTTGCTTTAATATTTTCGTCCAGCCCAACTTCTCTTAAAGTGTTCATAAATGTGTAGGGAAGATTCACACAAATCTTGCCATTTGTTAAATGTCTGTAATATCTGTTCATAAAACTAACAGCTGCATCTTTTAAGTCACATGGAAAATCCTCAGAAAAAAAAGTGATATCGCTCCAATTCTTCCAAACCGACTGTTCCCTGTCGTAAATAGGAAAGGGTTCTTCCAAGCTGTGCAACAATTTATCCATCAAACATCTAACCAGTTTTACAAGGCAGGGATTAGCTTCGGATAGTGGTAACACAGGAAGTACTTCCAAGTATTTATTGAACTGCATATCTGGACAAAACTTCTTTAATTGTGTGAGTAGGTTAAAGTAAGGAAGACCGGCATCCTCACACAGCATATCATTCCAAATCATTCCTTCATGTCTTTTTTCATCTTCAGTGGCTTTCGATAGTCCCTTTCTGTCCTTCGTAATATCGAATGCTGCGTTTACATGAACAGGCATGTGACTTTTTTCTGGTAACGGTAGAAAACAAAATATATATCGAATTTTGTTGTCTGTGATTGGGACGATGGAATTTTCTTCTTTTTGATACTGCAATGCCACTCCGCTACATGGACTAAAACCTTTATGATTCCTTGCAAATTCCATCGTTTTGTCTCCACCGGTTGACGAACTAACCAGCCATTTGCTTTGATATGTTTCTCCTTTGACAGTTTGTGCAATGTTTATGTTTTCAGATACATTCAATCTTTTTACGTTAATGTGCGAGCTTGTGTTTAAAACATTTGCAGCCAACTTCATTATACCATTGTCAACGTGTTGTGCTGACTCTCTCGACTTATCAACTGAAAAAAGAAGTTCTTTTTCATCTGGAGAAACTGCATTTTTACGCAATTCAAAAACTTTTATCGACACCACGTTTTGCGTAAAAATAAGTAACGACTCCAACGCTCCTTCAAGCTTTTTCAATAACAAACTCATTTCCCATTCATTGTACTCCAAATGATTGATTTTACTTTCACGTGCTTGAGATGCGTTGCGGAGGGGAAGTCTAAAAAGTGTGCCGTCATACCTTTCTACTTGTTCACTAAGGAAGTCGAGTTGCACACCAAACACGCCATGGTACACTTGAAATTGGTCATTAAAATTCGCAAGATCTTGCTTTCTCTTACACACCGGAATTCTGATACCCGGCTTAGTTTTGTCTTTTAGTGCCTTTCCAAGAAACTTAGCATGTGGATCAAAGATCACCATATACTCGCCGCTAAAGAAACTTGGTACATCAGTTAGATGATACACTGCGTTAAATCCTAAACCAAACCTCCCAATCTTCGTAGAATCAGCATTCTTTGTTCCAGCATTCAGTTTCGTTATATTCTGAAAATCTTCTTCTTGAAAAACTTTGTCATTATACACCCAAAGTGCAGGACCTTGCCATTCTTTCATCTTTCTATCAATTAACATACCTTTGTGGGCATTGTTTTCTCTTTTATCGTACAAAAAGCAAACTTCGGTGGCGCCAGCATCGTCTGCATTCTGAATAAGTTCTTTAGGTATTGCTAACCCGTCTTGGTAGTCATCTAGAAGTCTGTTAAGCCGAAGTGTCAATGGTTCATGTTGTCCCCACGATTCAAAACATCCTTCGCATGACACAACTTCACTGACCAGATCAGGAAGGCCGAGTTTTCTGGCTACTTCTGCGTCTAACAACCTATGCAGCACGTTGTGAGTGGCTAGCGAAGAGAATGATACATCATCCTCGAAATCATGAAAATAGCATTCATTCAGTCGACAGAACTTTATTAATGGCGAATCAACTAAAATACATAATGAAGTTCGCTGGCCCGGTAATAATTTTTCAATGTTATCCGAAATGAACCGAATTAAATTGACAGCCAAGTGTAGATCATCACCGGAAGTACTTATTCCTGTTTCATATTTGCTTCTTAACTGCTCAAGGACGTCTACGTAGATGTCAATTTCACTCTTTTTATCACACCCAAGCAACTTTAAAATGCCTTCAAGGTAACTTCTAACATCATCAGAAACAAATTGGTAATACGGTGTCACGGAATGAGAAGTTTTATTTAACAGAATTTGTTCATAGTTAACAAATTGTTTATCCTGCCAAATTTTCAGTTGATTTTGACGAAACAACATAGCAGCCTGGGGAATATCACAAGTGTTTAAGTATTCATATATGGACATTATGGTTGTTTTGTAAACCCCTTTTTCGTCATCATCATAACTGGAGATAACAGTTTTTAGATGTTTCACAACAACTTCTAGTGGGGGAGGGGATACGATTCCTCTTACCAAACACATCGCAGAAAGCGATGACTCCACCACATATCTGTTACTTCCAACTAATCTTGCATGTTGAACAGCAGACATTTCACTCGGTTTTCTCAGAGACCTATCATTCCCAAACCATTCTAACGAATTAGGGTAGTTTTGTACCCTTTGTTGTTGAACAGGAAGCCACGGGTCTTCTTCAAAACGTTTCAATTGAAAATTTTTTCGATCACTAATATCTAGTATAAATCGAACTTTTTTAACTATACTTTCGGAATCGTTATTCCACACTGGGATGTTAGAAAGTTTGCCTATACTGTGTGTTATGTCGGAGTATGTGACGTCTTGAATGGATGTTTTTAAACCAAGCTTTTTCAGTCCTACCATGCATTCATTGTATGATGAGTCGGGAAATTTTTCGTTTTCCCCAAAGAACAAGCATTTCAACTCTTCTGTCGCTTCAAACAGAGTACAAGGTTGTAACCGGTTTGATGATGTATTTTTAATGCGCACATGATTCTTCAGAAAAGATAAGCATTCCTGAGAAATTACGTGATTAGAAATGTGTTTTAAAACAAAATCGGAAAGCTCGTTTTGAATGCTTTCTGACGAATGTTTTGAGTATGCTTCTCTAACAACATCCTCGAATGACCAACGTGTTATCCTATTTTTAATCTTTGTCACAAGCTGAGAAGATAAGGTGTTTATATCAACAATAGCAGCAAAATGCTGTTGCCACATTTTAGGTATGTGAGAGTGTTCAACAAACCTGCAGTCCATGATTGAGACATATCTTCCGCAAGAGAACTCTCTGAGCAAGTTTAGTTGATAGATACAATCAGGCAGGTTTTTCTTTGGGTTACAGTGCTCTAAGGCTTCTTTTAATTCTTCTCTTACCACGTCCACTTTGTTGCTTAAGAATTGATTGATTTGGCCAGCAGTCCTATTGACGTTCTCTATGGCACGTAATATTCCATCAGAATTCGCCTGCAACAATCTGTTGTCATGATACAAGCTCGAGATATTTTGCAGAATACCAGAAGAGTTGTCAAAAAATACAATCCCACAGTCTTCAAGGAAAGATTTCATTTGCGAGGATATATTGTTGTAAGTATCTACCATAATAACGGAGTTGATATCAAATTTATGCAAATACTTCGTCCCATTTAGAGTCACTGGAATCAACGGTAAATCTTGTAACTGTCCAATTGGAATATTGTGTGTATTTTGATAACGCCAAAACGATGACAGCCAAGTTTTGCCATACTGACCACATTCTTCCCACTTGATCATTCTTTCACCACATGTCCAGTGTTTTGGTAGACTTATCTTTAAAGCTTGCAAAACAACTTCCCATGTATCCAACATCTTTAGATTGAAACGTCCTAAAAGGTTTACAGAAAAAATAACTTTTTACTGTTGATTTTAGCTAAACTTTCATAAATTTAAAATTTTAGATGTCACGTGTAGCTGCTATAGATGTCAATAAACTAAAAAAACCTATTGCAGTCCGTAATCTTTTGACGTCGCCTTCCTTAAAAATGCGTAATTTATAACTATATATAAAATTATTTTTTTGGCAGATACATTTTTCCTTTCTGTTGACGCCTCTAATTTCGTGTTTCGAATTTACCAAAACTTTTATCGACGTAATCGTAATCGTCTGCATTAACAGGATGTATGTATATAACAGACTTAATCAACAGGATTAAAAATAGCCAAATAAAAATTAAAATGCGAATCATTTGTTTTTCCTAACGATTTTCCTTAACTATTTGAAATAAATCAGCTACAAACTAATCGAACGTCTTGCTAATTTCTTAATACCAGAAACAAATTAGCACATACGTGGTTTCTTCAAGTTAATGTTTGTTAATTATAGCTATATTCTTGTATAAAAGTTTACGTAAGTAATGCGATTACTACAGCACGCTTTTCTCATCAACAAAGTAACATAGTTATAGCAGGAGAGGATTGAGAGACAGGTTGGATTTACTCCCAAAGAAGTTAAACTTTCCGCTACTTTACTATACTTACTTAATTTACATTTTCGCTTTAGTCAGCTACAGTAATGTAAATGCCTAATAATGACGCAAGAAGCAAAGTAACGTCGCCTGTTAGAATTTATTTTAACGTAAAGTGTAAATTGAAAGAGACGTGTAGCTGTAACTGATATCTTTTCCCTCTTATTTAATACTAAAAACGTTCCAAAAAAGTATTTTGTCTCAGCAATAAGGAAGTATTCAATCACAGAAATATAAGAAAGTATTTCATATCAGAAATGTCGAGGAATAAAAGGTGTAACGGGTCGGATTACAAAATGTGACACGAATAGATTACAAAGTGCGACACGAATGGATTCCAAATTGCTATTGGATTCCGAAGTGATACACTACATGTGCGTCGTAATCACTGTGTGGTGTTAAGTCAATTACAGAGAGAAGATAACCTACAGATTGAGCAAGTATAGTGAATAGTGAAGTATGATAGATTCAGCTCTACAGGAAAAACAAAATACAACTAGCAAATATCAGATCTGCACGTTAGAATGGAAAGCAACACTATTAAATAAAAGATAGAGAAGGTGACAAATCAGACCCGCCACCCATTAAAATGCAATATTTGTCAGTCTATATATCATTGGGCTTTAAATTGCCCCTTTGCTTATGAGCCAGAAGATGTTAAATAACGAAATGCAATCTTTTGTTGGTGAAACTTTATCGTTTGACAATCTCGGTAATTATAAATTGCTCCGTGCCAAACAAGATTTGAATTTGGATAAGAGTTTGCTTCACGAAGTGTTTTTTGCTCCTGCGTCAAGCATCAATAAAAAGAGCAGATGCAATTTTAGATTTCAAATAAGAGTAATGTGCGAACATAAAGTTTTCAACAACCGCAAAGGAAACTCTATGATCATAGATCATAGACTATGTAAATGGGCTATTTTGATGGTAGAATTGAGGAAACGCTAAGCAAAATGAATAAGAATACAAAATGTACACAGCACCTTCAAGGGTGTAAAGAATTTATAACCAACAACAATGGATTCCTACTGAACATGTATTTTCAAGAAAAACTGTCGCCCATAACCTCACAGTAATGCCTGTATCAAGATAAACTTTTCTTTAGCAGCTTCGGAAATTACATAGTCTGTTTTTAATTATAAGGAAAAATTCAAAATCAGGCTATAGGTATCATATGTTATGCTTATTGCAGAAACAAATTAAAAACGTTCTTCTAATGGAATAAAATGAGGTCCTGTTTTATACTTTTATAACAACGGCGAAAAAACTAAAAAAATAATTACACAAGGTAAGTTCAGACAGTATAGCGGGGTTAATTAGATCTTATGATATGCAAGGAAATAGAAAGGTATATGTCTAATTAAAATACCTGTAAATAAACACACCAGAATGATTCACCAAGGCTGTGCAATATGCTTAGCTTAAATAAATGTGCTCTAATATGCTTATAGTTTCTCTACCTGATCTTTAATATGCAAGCGTTATGCTTATATAAAAAAAAACATGTATTGCTGATGCTTCTGGAGCTTGGTATATGCAAATGAAAGAAGAGTTAATTGGGTTTAAATATATGTTTTTTTGTATAAAAGAGAAGTGTGAGAAAATGTGAGTAAATTCTTAAGTTGCGTTATCAAAATGAGGAAAAATCAGTAAGTAAAAAATAAAATCGAAGTGCTACAAGTATATCACACCCGGAATCAGCTAAAGCAAGATAATATAGGTACATTTTGTGCCTGGTATGTTTCTAATTTTGTTTATTTAAGGTGAGATTTAGGAGTTGATTGTTTATTAAGAAAATCCAGAGTATGCTTAAATATTTTAAAGACGACAACTTAACTGCAAGACCAAAAATCGTATTTCTTTTTTTTTCTCAGAAGCTGCCGCTCATAAAAAATTTGGTTAACCAAAACCCCCTTAATCCCCTTTAAATCCTAAGGGTCACAATAGCGTAAGTTTATTTTTTTTCCTGTTTGAAATTTCATATTCCCGTTGACGTTATGCAAGTATAATTATGCAAGTATAATTATGCAAGTATAATTATGCAAGTATAATTTTAGTTTTTTCAATAGTAATTACCTGTTTTTGCAAAATTTTTCAGCATTGATAACAACATTGGGCAATCATTAAAAAATGCAACATCAAGTATACTTGGGTGGTTGGGAAGCAGCTCTTTCTTGTGATTCTCTGTTGGTATGTAGATAGTACTTCCAGCAACAATAGAATTCCCCTCACCATAATTATTGCAAAGCAATGGCCAGATTTTAGTGCCAAAGAGACAGCAAAAATCTTCTTCGTTTTCGATAACAGACTCCAATATCAAACTTTGATCACGACGAGGTAATTGCATGTATACCTGAGAATACCTTTTTAAATCATTTTGAACGGTCCTCTTGTCGATTAGGTGGACGCACTTTTCAAAGAAATGTATCACGTGTTGTGGTGCGCGTGCAACATTTTTTCCAAGGCGTTCCAGCATATTCTGTACACTTGTGATATGAGCAGTTGATTTGAACTTGCTCTCTGCTACGAACACAACATTTTGCACAGTTAACCATTCATTTCGTATTGGTAGGTAAATACATTGGACACCTTGCAGGAGCTGATACAGTTCGTCTAACAATACTTTCCATTTTTCATTTACCTTGTTCCCGTCTGGCAATGCATTATATAGAATCTCGTTATTACCGGAACGAATAATAAATTTGAGTAAATTCAAATAGGCAATTGGTATTAACTTTTTAATAAGGGAGAGATTCCAAGTTACGTCTTCATCGTTGCTTGTAGTCGCACCTACTTCTTTCCACTTTAAATCCTTTCGATCAGGACCAAGACCGAAAAAGCCATTGACGTGAATAGGCAAACCAGTCATGCATGTTTGATTTAATGGAAGTGGCAGCCCACAAAAAACATGCCCACCATTGTTATTCTCCATCGGCATTGCAACTGCCACCAATGGGGCGTACGAGATATTGTTGACTAATTTAATCATGTCCACATCGTTTGCGCATCCAAACAGCTCACTTATCATAAATTTGTACTGCTGGAACATCCCACCAGCATGTTCCTCAATAACCAGAGAACGATCTAGTTTCATGTATTCAAAATGTTTAACTTCAGTTTTCCTTGCCACCTCATCAATAAAGTTTTGCCTGTCTTGTCCATATTTTTCTGCACATTCAGTTGAAACACGTACGGCGTATAACTCCTCCATGGTATCGCATCCTTGGCTTATTTGGTACATTTTGATAGACTGAACACTTTTCAAAAACATTAAGTTAAAGCATCCTTCTGACTTAAACGTTTTTATTAATTCTTGGATTTTGATGTCACCATAACAAACCTCTGAAATACCTGACTGCTTTGTTCGGAGAGGAAAACAAAAAAGAGAACCTTCACATTTTCCTTCTGCGGATAGAGAATATTTTGTTGGCACTTTCTTGAACAAGTTCACATCACCAAAATTTAGCTTGGAGAGATCTTCATCGTCTTCAAAATCAAGGTCCCAAATTTCCTTTTGTAGTGTTTCCTTTAATGGATCAAGAAAAAGCAACCTGCTACCGCTTGCAATGCTTGGTAAATCTAAAAAGGAAAAAAAATTAAAAGATACAGTGAGTGTACATTGTACATTTTGTATGTACTTCAACATTAGCGGTTTACATCTACCTCTCACACACACCAGCGTTTTTCATGTACATTAACTTTTTGCACGCACGTCTGAATTTATTGAACATTATCACACTTACAAACATGGGAGTTTATGTGATATAATTTCTTAGAAAATTTTACTAACAATATTTCTACCGCAGTTATATTATGGAAACTCAGTATTTTGCGATGCGTATCTAAAACAGAAGACATAGTTTAACTACCTGTGATATTAAAAACTGACTTGAATCCAAGACCAAAACGTCCAACTTTTAATGGATCTGCTCGTTTATTGCTTTTTGACAAGGAGGTGATACCTTGCCAGTCTCTTTCTTGAAATACAGCATCATTGTAAGCATATAAGGTAGGACCCTAAATCAACAAACTCAAAATAATAGATGTATGTTTTGACAAAAGCACTGGAGAATTTATTTTTTTGCAAGAAAACATCTCATTCAATAGCATACATCGTCAAATTGAAGAAAAAAATACCAACAATTTTTTACCTGGAATTGAGTCAGTTTTTCAACACAGAACTTTTGGGTTGAGTTTGATTTGGTATAATCGTTTTGGTTGTAAATAAAAACGACCTCCTTAGCTCCTGCATCATCAGCATTCTGAATTATCTCCTAAAGAAAAGCTGAAGTTGGAAATTCTGTGCAAAAATACAATACACGGAAAGTGTCAGAATCATGAAGTGAACTAAATATGAAAAATATCACTCGAAATTCGTATATAAATTCACATATAAATGATTTTTTTTTATATCCATAGTGTCCCTTTCCCTGTTAGCTATGAGGCCGAGTACCCATCTGCATGCTACATTCTATTTACATCTTGGGCATAAATTAGTGGACAAAAAAAAACAATTCTTGGCCTTCATGGAAAGGGGGCGATTTAAAAGTACATATATATTTTGTTTAAATTTGTCTGACGGAACAAAGGGATAACCAGGAACTGATAGTTTTCTAATGTGATTATTTTGTAAACAAATGTGGACGTGGACTTAAGGCATGGCATAAATTTCTAAGAGTTCTCTTTTATTTTTTTTGTAAACAAACAGACAGGAGAATCTCTTTAGCGTTCTAATAGCTTTTCATGTGGATGTGAGTTGAACCCATGACTGTAAATTTAAAAGTATAAAACACTATTTTCTTTTATACGTTTTATTGCCGAAACACCAAGGAATTAACCTTCTCGTAACAAGTCAATAACTGCAAGGTGAACAAAGTAAAAATAATAATTAAATTACAATTTCAACAAGTTACCGTATTGATGCACGTTACCGTCCATCTACCATATATGTTACGACACACGTTACCGCATTTACAGATATATCTTATTCTCACTATTGATACAGTTGCCTGAGTCAGTTAATTACGTCAACAGAGGACCCTATAGTCCTTACATTTATAAAAAAAATTCTCTTTCTTATTACTTTTTTCACGCATTCCACTTTATCTCTCATCACGTTTATGCCATATCGTCTTTTTCGTGCGTTAATCTTCGCGCCTTCCGTATTTTTTTGTCTTTTACTTTTTTTGTCTTTTTCGTGCTGCTTTTTTTAAAAAATGGCTTATTTTGAATACCTTCCGCGTTTTGTTATAAAAACGGCTCATTTTGTAATAAAAAAACTGACGCGTTTTATAATAAATTATCGCCTTGTTTTATAATTAAACTACTTTTTGATAAATAAAGTGGTTATATCAAATGTTGTGGTGATTTTTGTGCTGATGATGGTGAAATCTAGTGTTTCTGTGCTAATTCTGAAGTTTGAATTGACGATTCTAGTGCATACCTTTGTTATACTTTTACAATTTTATAACTGCTTTGCTGATGTCTACTCACAAAAGATCGGTCTGCACTCGAGCAATGCTACCAAGTACGAACCACCAAAGCAGTTTCTCAAGTATTCAATGTAGAATTTGACATATTTTTACTCTCGCTTTTAAGGTTACGGTGGCAGTAACCTTTTTTTAGCTGTCCAAATAGCTGAATTATTTACTCAGTGTTTTATTTATACCATTTTTTTTTTACTATTTTCTAAAAATATAGGCCTTAATACATAATAAAATGATTTTACCTTAACACCAAAATTGCTGAGTCAGCAGAAATTTTTATTTAAAAATGTATCATAAACAAGAAAAAAATCGGCTTTTACGAGCTCCAACTTTTTACAATCTCGTTATTTTTCATTAGCTTCTGTTTTTATAAATGAACCTTGGGTTAACCCTGTTAAAACGGTGTGCGGAGTTTTTTTGTTCATTCATATTTTTTTAACAATAGCCTTTTGTTTTTTTAAAAAGATTCTTTGTTAGCATCACCTGCTGCATCGAACGTTGGTAAAAGAAAAATATTCCGAATAAAAAGATTTCCGCACACCATATCATGGCTGCATGGTTCACCAAGCATGTCTGAATATTTTAAAGTAAAACGTGCAGTGTAGCATAATGAAGATCGTCTTAAATTTCTACATAATGCGCCACCTTTGTTGTTATTAACGTTTCTCTTTAATAATTACGTCATTTCTCTCTGTACAATTTCGCAAGCACGTAGACTTAAACTATATTCGGCAGAACTAATTAATGATACATGATTTTAATTTAAAGAGGAATTGTTGAGGCTGAATATTTTTGGTGAAAGATAATAGTATTTTAGCTATAAAATCGTGACAAGTGTGTTTATAATTTCACCAAGTACGTTTCACCAAGGCATTAACCAAATTTATCGGTCTCAGCACTAAATTACAAAAACATATCATTTCACCAAGACTGTCCCAATAAACTTCTATTACAAAATAAACCGTTTTTTATTATAAAACGCAGCTTCTTTAAAAAACGAGGCGATAATTTATTACAAAACGCGTCAACTTTATTATTACAAAATAAGTCGCTTTTTACAAAACGTGGCAGGAATTACAAAATGAGCCGTTTTTTAAAACACGACACAACACCATTCTACATTCAAACAAATGTTTGTCGCATCATCTTCGTCTCCAAACAATACACTCTCTTGCTCTCTACCGTAGTTTGCTGACACTTCCAAAATATTTAATCGCAATGCCATTATTACTTGTGTGTCAATTGTTGTTAATTCCTAAACATACTTCTTCCTTTCATATTCATCGCTCCATATCAAGCTCTGTTTTTTATTTTGCCTCCTTTTATTTCACTGGATATCACATCAGACATTTTTTCTTCAATTATCTTTTCCCATTGTTCTTTCTTCACTTTCTTTATATCCTTTATCTCCCTGTTGATTCCATGCTTCAGCATTATATCCATCACTTCTATTATCCACACTCCCTATTCGTTATTTCTCAAGTCATTCTCTATTATCTACTTTATCAATCTCTTTTCATCTGATGTTAATATTTGCTGCAACAGCACAAGTTTCCTTTCTTCAACTCTCTGTCGAATTGTCCAGTACAATGGTAATACAATAATGGCTGTACCGCAAAATATTGCCCGAAGTCTAAGTGCCGACCGAGCTTGCGAGGTCGGTGCAATGACTGAGGGCGATATTTTCGGTACAGCACGGGGTAATCGGTTATTATTGTATTTGTTAACCGTCTAAGTTAGATAAAAAAAAAAATAAGAAGTTCGGTTTACTGTTTTTATAATAATAACATAATTCACTACTTTTGTTATCACTCGAGATAAAAATTCGAAACAGTCCTGTTTAAAAATAGAAATATTCTATGCAGAATTCGAAAGTCCCTATAGAATAAATCCTTGTAAACAAAACATTACGATGTTCGATTTTACAGAAGAATGTGTAAAGTTAAATGTTTAGTTACAGCGATTATTGAAGTAAATTTTTCGACTAGCTAGCCAAGAATGACCAAAGAGGTGAAGTTATGAGTCTGAAAATGAGGGGGACGCATTTGTTATAAATTCGTCGTCCTGTATTTATTATTTTTTGATAAAAATGGATATCTTATCATCGTTTTGTTTATACAATGTAGCTAGCTAGGTAGTTAGCTAACTAGCTATGTTAAAGAAGCTTCCGGACAAATTTTTTGACGCTAAATCTGGGTACTTCAACAGTAAAACTTGACATTGCTGTTGTTTCTCTTCTTTGAAATGTTTTTATCGATAAATGTATTGTAGGAATTTCTAATGCTTCTTGTAACTTTTTTTCATGTTGTTTACATTTTAAGCTACCATTTTTCTTGACGACGGGCAATACCGCTCCATATCGGCCCGTCGTCAAAAGCGCTAGTCCAATCCAGACGGTTAACAATAACCCTATAATAACTGTTTATGAGGGGAATACCAGAGAATATTGACCGACGAGGTCACTATTCGAAGGTATTGCTCGAAATAAACAGTGATTATATGGATTGTTATCCAGGTACTGCATTTTACGACAAAGAATATAACATTATAAGTAGACTATTCCCATATGGAACGTAAATTTAAACTAAAAACATATTTTTTTTAAATCGAATATCGTGTAAACATTACAGGTTTATATTGTAGCTACAACATGAATTCTTTAAAAGATAAGAGTAAGTTTCACTTCTGTTTCGCGTTTTGTTTACTTTTGCCGTGTTTATTTACATTTAATGCTACCATATTTAAACTTTAAACACGGTTGCTAATCAATCACATTGCGCGATTCTCGAAAATATCGATGCCGCCCCTTTACGCGGGTAATAATGGTCAAGATTAATGAAACAAAGACGGGTTTTTTGTCATTTTCTTACATGCCCGAAAGGGTAAAATAGCCAATCCTTCGCAGCCGGTATTTTTATTCCAAGAAATGGTGTACTTCTCTTCATTCCTCCATTCCATATTTTAAACTGCTAACCGTCCATCTTCTCCAGCTTATCTATTTTTATTCTTCTCGAAGTTTGTGTATCCTTTAGTACCATACAATATTTTATTTCGCATCTCTGTGGCTTTTATACCAATTCTTTAAAGATTTCTGTAGTATAAGATTGTTTCTATCACATCACTGACCTTTCCTTTTAGTTCTATTTGCGTACTAAATTAACCTTTTATCACACCACAATCCTAAGTATTCTGTATTCTTCTGTTCTGTCAATTTTTCCATTTCTACTTCTTCTTTTATATCCTCTTTTTTTGTTCACGCCTGTTAACCAGCACATTAATCGTAAGTTTCTTCAGATCCTCAAGCATCCTTATGTTTCTTTTCGTTGATTCTACATTTTTTTTGCTTCCTGCACCCATTATATCGTCTACAAGTATGTGGTCCCCTATTTGCAGGTTACGTTAATAAACATAGCATATTTCTCTCCCGTTGTGTTGATTGTGTTAGTCGATACATCGTGATTGGTCCGCAGATTGCACCCTGCCTTACAATGTTTTCCACCATAATTTCATCAGTTGCACCTACTAGTGTATTCCTAACCCTATAATAACTGCTTTTGAGGGCAATACCGGAGAATATTGACCGACGTCAAAGTATTGCATGAGCTTGCGAGGGCAATACGAGACAGAGGTCAATATTCAAAGGTATTGCCCGAAATAAACAGTTATTATATGGATTATTATCCGGGTACTGCATTTTACGACAAAAAAATATAACATTATAAGCAGGATGTAGCAACCATGTCTTTATAGAAACTATTCCCATATGGAACGTATACATTCTAACTAAAAATTTTTTTTTTTAAATTGAATATCGTGTACACATTACAAGTTTTTATTGTAGCTACAACATAGAATTCCTGAAAAGATACTTTTTTTAAAGTTAGCTAAACGTTTAAAACAACAAAAATAAATTGAGTTATTTTATTGACTATCATCATCCAAAATTACTCTTCGTCGTTTGCGAGGCGGAGAAATTAGATTTGGACCAAAGTTTATGCTAAATGTACAGTTATTTATCGAATTTGGTTACAAATAAAAGTAAGTTTCACTTCTGTTTCGCGTTTTGATTACTTTTTTCCGTGTTTATTTACATTTAATGCTACCATATTTAAACTTTTCTGCTATGGTAGCGGGCAATACCGTGGAATATTGCCCGCTATGACGTAAGTTCTAACCAATTACATTGCGCAATTTTCGTAAATATCGATGCCGCCCCCTTTACCCGGGTAATAAATTAATTTAGCCTTCTATTTCATCTGCATAATCAACATACTGTCTATGATTTTCTTTTATACGAATCTTCGCTATTGGAATATGTCTATAATTTGATCGAAGTCCCCTTCTCTGTATTTTGAATTATTGTGTAGTTTTCTGATGGATCGTGTAAACTGACATCAATGCTTTGATAATTTGGTCTGTTTTATCAAGGTGTCTCCAACAAGACTTACCATTTTAAGAAGGAAAAGTGCGCAGACCGGAAGATATAGCCAGGCTTGCTTAAATAACCTCGAGTAATGTAACTTGGGAACTGGTTGTTTCTTTGGTTCTAATGTGCAGTTTGACCAATATGTTTTATTATCTATAATTTGACTGTCCTTCTAATTAGAACTATAATTTTTTCCCGTGAGAGTTAAATTAAAGACATTAAACGGTGTAGTCCATGTTCTGGCTATAATTAACCAACACGTTACCGTCAAATTTGTAATAATAGATATACATATATTATACAAAATTTATATTATAATTTATATACAAAAAACAACGTATTCCACTAACAGAAGCTATAACAAACATAATTAGAGGGATTAGGGGTCCCCTTTCTTTCTACGTGTTAATAACCTACCTTAAAAATTTGCCCATCGTCAGGATATAGCTGCAAAATATTTTTGACTTCTTCAATAAGCGAAGGAAGTTGAAACTTGGTAATCTTCTTCTTTTTTACACCTGAAATATTACATGAAATAACATTTTAGAATTATAAACAAACGTTACAATAGATAGACGCCAATGTTAGAATATTGAAAACCACAAAAAAGAGAAAATACACTATTGTATTAGTCATTGTTTCCTCTGGGCGTAGGAGAGGTGAGGAACGACCTTTCCCGATCGTGATAATTGTAAAATCTATCCAACCAGCAATCGTTTACGCCTAAACACAGCTGAGAATAGCGGAGATGGTGTACTTCGAGTGGATTAATTTTCGCGAGAACTAACTTTCGCGAAATCATGTATGTTTAATGCTTATAAAACTGTACTGGCTATCAAATACGCATAAAAAGTATACTAAAAACAATATTGCCTTGTGTTTTGCTTGTTTTTGTAATTTTTACTATTTTATCATACTCCCTTTTTACGTTACTATAATAAACTATCGAGGAAAGAACCACGGAAATTCCCCGGCTGTACTTAATGTCACATTTGCTATTTCATACATAAATATTTCGTGTCTCCATAACACGACATTTTCTCGCACAATTTTTTGGGTAAATAATGGCTATTAAAAGTCTTAAAATTTCTTATAAACAGGTTTGTTATACAAATATGTATACACTGTAGTAAGCACATTTTTCTCTCACTAGTTTAAGGTGTGAGTAACAGGGGCGGATCTAGGATTTTTTTTGACTGTTGTAAAAAAGCCTCGAAGAGGCTTCAACGACCGCCAGGGCGGTAATGTTACAACTGGGGGTTTGGGGGCGTTGTGAGCCCCCCAACGGGTTCCAGGGCGGCGCCCTGGAAGCCAACGCCCTTAAACGCCCTTAAACGGCTAAAATAGCTTTTTTTATCAAGACTGCTACACTTTTAATAATCGTTCAGGATATTTAACATTTTAAGTCTTTTTGGATATGTTATTGCCAGCATATCGATTACGTCATCTAAATTTATTTTCATCTCGTTGTGGATATTTAGCAACACCAAGCCATTAAATCGACCCTGAAGAAAAGTTTCAAAATTATAATTAAATGTACTTAATGTGGTGTTTCACAATCAAAACAGATAACTCAATAAATTAATTGGCAAGATATATACACAACAAGATTAAAAATGTCACATTCTCCTTAATACGCAACATCATATTGTAGAAACATACCTGGGTCATCGGGTTTCTTGAATATGTCTTTACTCGTCGTAGCGTTGATATAGATCTCTCACAAGAACTTGTCGTTACTGGCACTACGGCAAGAATATGTAAAATCTTGAAGATATTTGGGTACAACCTAAAAATATGTGCAGCTAATGCATTATTAATTATTTCTAAGAAATAAAGCTGAATGTTTACTTGCAATGTATAGAACTTTCTCTTTTAAAAACACAAGCAATAAATTACTTTTTACCTCTTAAACCTTTGCCATTTAAATTCAATGTTGCTGACGTTTTGTCTTTTTTCATGGTGGTTGGAGGTCTATACAAAGTGATTTGGCTCAAATAACCCAAATGGCATTTTTCTCACCTCACCCATTCTTGACTACATAATATACATTCGCTCGTATATTCTGTACTTGCTTTTGGGGTAATCAACCCATTATTAAAACTTCCATGGATGTCATCTATATCATGAGGGTATACGGTTTTAATATTTTTCCTAATAACTGTTGCAGGAGCAAGCAGAATCTTGTATTTTTAGGATTATAAATGGTTTCCTTGATGACACATGACTTCCTATCTAAGTTTTAATTTCCTGTAAATTCATCAGCAACATCATGAGGAAATATTGACGCAAAAAGTTCTCTTTCATTACAAGGAAATTTCTCCATAATCTTTTTGTTAACATTTTGTGAAGTATAGAAGTTTGAATGTAAACGCAGCTCAATCGAAACAGCAGCTTGAAGTAGATAGCAAAGGCTCTCATTTCCAACAATTAATATGAAAACAGAATTTTATAAAGAATTGCCGATTCCAGTAGCTCTAAATAAATTTTTTTTTTTATTATTTATAGACGATAGTTAGCTACAAAGCTTTCTGCAAAAACAAAATGTTAAAATGAAAAAATAAAACAAACAAATAAACTATAATAACTAAGTTTATATATATATATTATTGATTAGACGTATTTATTGAAGATAAAAGTTTAAATATAAACAAAACACACTGCCAAGTGAGCATTCAGTAGCTAGTGTCTGTGAGATTCAGTCCAACTTTTTCTTCCCAACTCTTGCATCCTAATCTGATAATTCCCCAATACATGTCGAAATATGGTGCTTTACATCTCACACCAAATCTTCGAATAACTTCAGTTGTTTATCTGATATCGACTCCGCCACTTCTACACTCTTCAAGACATAAATCAAGTAAAAAAACACCGACCTGTTTCACAGCGGTCGTAAAAGGAAAAAGTTTGCAGATCACTCACCTGAATATGTGTCCTGGATCGTCATGCCGTATAATTTTCATTTTACACCACTTGGCTACACCAGAGAAATACACCAGGATATTTATTGCCCAGAAGAATGCGCAGCTTACACCAGTCGAACTGGTGTAAATAGTGAAGCCGGTACCGATTAGGATATCAAAAATTTCGCAGGATGAAACAGCCGCATTCGGCTAAATTGACACAAAAACAGGACCACAAAACCCAAACGATGGGGGGCGGGGTTTTAGTTTTAGTTTTATACGCGACAGACGCTGGCGGCCGTTATTCTAGTTCATTTTAATAATGGGCGTAAAAATCAGAGAGCAAAAGGCTCACAGAGATACATCTTAATTTTTTGAGCTGAATTTTTGCTGGTGTATTTACACCAGTACACCATAGCTAAATCCGCCCCTGAGTAAGGGAAAGAAGTGCTATGTATTAAAAATCGTGAAACTAAAATTGAATGTTGGTCAATGCATTGACATAGTTATATTCCAAAAGCATATAAAATTATCTAGACAATGATCTAAATATTTTTTGAAAAAAAAAAATCTTAGATCATAAAAAAACGCTTTAAAAAAATGACCCCTTGTTTAGAAAATTTGTTCCATTTACAAAACTAGAAGATTTTCATACATTTTGTTTACAATTTTGTATTCGCTATACATTTATCTCGGGAGCATTTTTGAATTATGCTTTGAATGTTTTTATTTTTAGAGATATTTCCCATCAAAGTTTAGTGCGAAATTATTCACGGCCTTTCATCACAAAAAGCATCATAACTCGAGTTAGGTTTACATTCACACCTTAATTCAAATTTTCTGTAGAATTCATTCGTCGCCATAGTAACGAATATATTTTTAACACTTTTTGTATGATGTGCATATGTCTACTTACTTCCACACTTTGATCATAATGAAACAACATGGGTAAGACAACAAATAATAATAAGAAAGGACAAAGATAAAAGGAAAAAAAAATTAAAAAAAATATAACAAAGATCCACATAAAAATAACGATTGCTTTTTTTATAATCTTTTGTGACGGTAATTACATTATCATAAAAGTTCGCTCGTCTGAAAGTGAGTAAAAATTATTCCCAAGATGATGAATTTATGAACATTCAGAAGAAATGTGTTTTTCTGAGTATAATAAGTTATGTGTGTTATGAATGTAAAGTAGGTTTTTTGGAATAAAGACATTCTTTCATATTGTTTTATAATTTTTTATCTTTTCTATCAAAAAGCTCGTATTCGATACTATACGAATGTGTAAAAAAAAATTTTTTGAAAAAAAATGAGATTTTTCCCTTACTCACACCTTAAGAATTGTCATAATCTTGCTTTAACAATATATCGAAACAGGAGGTGAAACTTGATTTTAAAAGAGAAGAAAATAGCTGAAAAAAACATAAAAAAAACAGAACAATCTCTTTAATAATAGCCGTATTTTGTCTGTCTCTGCGCGGACCCCCCGCTAAAGTTAGAAAATCGTGGTACGGAAACACGAATATCAAATGCGATATATTTTTATCCACTTTGTTGCGACGGGTAAATTTAAAGAACGGGTGAGCCCGTGGATTTTTCCACGGGCTAACGACTAGTTCCAGTGTATTGTATTCCCAACCATTCCTTAAATAAGGGTAAGTTACCAATTCACTCTGTATTAGCCAGCATTTTCTATCTACCAGGATGTGTATGTCTGTGTACACATGTAAACAAACACATACTATATATACTACATATATACTTCAACGAAAGAAAGAGACGTTTTTTAAGAACACCTGTTCTAGCTCAGGCTCGGTGTGCCTTTTTTTACATTTTTTAGCCTTAAATATTCTTTTTTGTGTCTTTTCAAAAATAGAGAAATATAATCAGATTTACGTATGAGGGCATTTAGGAGTAAAATATTTTTAGTTCTGCGGGTGCCAGCATGAATCACATAGAAAGTTTAAAGAAGACAGAAGAAAAAGAAAAAAAAGCTTACCACTACCAACCATTTTAACAGTTAAGTATGGTGCATAATCTAAAAAAGAAGTAATTTTAATTATTACAGAAGTTAATATCCGCCACAAAATATGTGTGACCTATCAACTTACATTAAGGATACGGTTTTTTAAAAAAATTATTTTTTTTAATTTTGATTCTTTGGCATATTTTCCTGATATTTTTAAAAAAAGAACCAAAAATATTTATTGTTAAGAGGGATAAAATGAGAAAAAATCTTTTTTATTTTTCAGTGTTTTCAATAGTGTGCTCAAAGTTTAAAATTCCTCAAATAGATTTAATCTGTATAATAATTAAAGAGAGTAATGCAGAACGAATAAAAAATTGCATCTCTACATATAACATAGGAAACATTCACACTTTAATAATCTATACAAATATATTATTATTTATCATCTATACCTTTTTAATTTATTTATTTATTTTTTTCGTTTTTATCCTGTTATGTTATGTTATCCTGTTGTCTGTTTAACAATAACTAGACCCAGTTCTGCAAAAATACTTTACCTTTAATTTTGAATAAAATATTTATGAGTTATTAATTATTCATAACGTTTAAGTGGGTGTAACCATGATTCTTGCAGGTAAAAGCAAAGGTCTTTGATTTGCTTTTTCTCGAAATAAAATTTTCAGTCGTAACGGTATATATTTTTGTCGAACACTCCCCTCCATCTTGTCGAAATTGTACGAAAACAAGTTTGTTGCGACAATTATATCTTTGGATACAAAGTCAGTCTTTTGAGCGAATTTTAACCAAATTTTATAAGTAATGATTACGGGAAATGACACAAAAAAAGGCTAGAAACATTTTTCAACCGAGTACTGAAGATGAAAAGACAAGACAAAATAATGACAAGAAAGTTGTTTTACGTAGCTAGTTTTAGCAGGTGTTATATTTTCTAATGATTCTATAAATAAAGCGAGTTTAAAAACTACTTAATGAAGTACAATAGATATAATTTCGCTTGTTTTTTTTCGACTGTCTTCACGCGTAGGTCCGGTTCTGGCAGCACCGTTTAAAAACATCGTTCTGATGTCACCATCTCGTAGCGGGTTCTTGGATGAAATAGCAGACGAATCTCTTTTTCTTTTTTGTCGCATTTGGCAGGGAAACCCGCATCGCAAGATTTAATCAAAAATGACCCAAGAATCTTTGAGTTTCAACAAAACTCACTACAGTAACGCAGATAACGCTTGCAAAACGATCAAAGAAGTTCCCAAGCCTTACAAAGAAAAAGTTATTAAAGAACGAGAAAAATTATTAAATTTACCACTTCATCAAAACGCCTTAGTCAATACGGATGTGTTTACTGGACAAATGACGAAAAAAGACTTGGATCTGTATAAGAAAGAAAATATCGAAATTGCTGCGTTCCTGCTAATATGACGCACTTACTCCAACCTCTGGATTTGACCGTAAACGGTTACGCAAAGAAGCACACACGTAAAAAGTTTAACGATTGGTATACCGCTCAGATTGGTCTGCAACCAGATGAAGGTAAATCGCTGCAAGACATCGCCGTCCCATTGCAACTTACCCGCTTGAAGCTCAATGGATGGTGGATTTATACAATAATATGACGAAAGAAGGTGGCAAGAATGTTATTAAAAACGCCTGGAAAGCAGCAGGTATAACTGAAGCGCTTGAAGCTGGTGTAGAAGGTCTCGAATCACTTGACCTTTCAAGGATATCGATCCTATGCTCCCAGCTTCTAATGCAGATAATCAACCGAATTTGAGTTCTCTTCCCAGCCTTACGAATGAGAAATTGAAAGTTGCTTACACCCCACAAAGTGAAATAATAGTGGATGAATCGGATGAAGAATCAAAATATGAAACCGATCTCTGGAGATGAAGATGATGTTGACTTCTCTCGTACCGCGTTTGACGCTTTTGATTAACGATTAAGATTCGTTTCGTTTTTTATCTAGTTGTGTTTATTTTAGCTGACGTTATAGTTGTTTTAAACTAAAATGCAAAATTACACTTTGTCTCGGTCGGTGTAGAAATGACCGGTGTAACGAGGTTCGATGAGACAGTTTCATTCGGCCCCGAATTCTTTTGACAACTTATTTTACCTTTTACAAAAATTGCTATTATGACCTCATCCGCGAAATTAAGTCCCCGCAAAAAATTAGAACATCCCTCATCCGCGAAAATAAGTCTCCGCGAAATGCTAAAATTTCGCGGATGAGCTCAACCGCGAAATTAAATCCCCGCAAAAAATGGTCCCATTAAAGTACGTGCTGAAATATCAGGAAAGAAAAGAAGTACATACAAACGCAAAAGTAGGAATGTAAGCCTCAATACCCTTTAAACCCTGCCCTTCAAACCACTGGTGATGCATTTTCTAGCAAAATGTTAAAAGCAGCTACATTCAAAAGCAAGGCAAGGGATGCAGATGAAATCTTTGGGGAAATGGTCACTCAAGAACTCAGGTTAATGTATGGGCTAGATTTCGTCACGAACGACGACATTCCCTTCTCATATATTCAGACCGGACGTTTGGGATTGGATCCAGTGTTGAAAGTAATGTGGAAACTACTCCATCGAGAAAACCAACTAACTTTCTAGTTCAGCGGGAGAATATTTATGGAAGGCCAGTTTTCAATGCTCCTTCCAAATCGGTGGGTGTGACGCAAGCAGCACCAGTCTTTGGTATGGAGAACATGACATTTACAAATATGCTGACTGAACAACAACAATAAAAGTTTATAACTTGTACCAGTTCATATATACAACCTATACACGAACTACCCTTTGAAAACATAATAAAAGACAACTTTTATATAGCTACATAATTAATCGATACAATAAATTGTTATTTATCTACTTAACTTCGCCTAACATGATCTAATTGCCATGATACCATACCGTTTTTAGCCAAAAAAATACTCTTTTAATGCATCTCAGATCTGTGAAGCAACTGTAGCAGGCCTTGAACTACGAAAATTTGGAACAGAAGTCAAGCCACCGAGATAAAATTTAACAACCTAGTTACGAAATTGATCTAATGCATCTTTGTACAGGTAATAAAATTTATCAACCCCTTTCTTACTTTTTGATTTATAAAAAACAACAGTGTTTCTTTTTTTTTATCAAATTTTGTTTTACATTTTGGTTAGTTATAATTTTCATTGTATCATTAATTTATTTTGAAATCTAATACTTAAAAAAATTCTTTACTTTATAGCACTACAGAAGACTGTTTACATGAAGTTCTGCGAATCATTTAGCCAGAAGACCCAGCATAATTTTTCTTGCCAGCGGGAAATCGGAGTAGTCAAGGTGGGAAAAATTAATTTTGTTTGAGAGAAACTCATTTTATTAACCTCGACGAAGAAAGCTTAGTTAACTAGGCTACGAATCATTAACTATTTGAATTATTAACTATTTGAATTATTAACTATTTGAATTATTAACTATTTGTTTTAGACATCTTTCAAAAAGTTTAGATTTCCCCACTTTTAATTCGTCTGCATCCTCCACATATGTCCACATTTATTTACTGACTCTTCTCGTCTACACACGTCTACATTCATTTAGTGACTCGTCTAGCCTCATGTACACTGGCCTACACTCGTCCAAATATTGGGGACGATGTTGAACAGATCATTTAGTTCAGCGTCTATCAGGATCTTTAAAATAAAACCTTGAGAGTATCTTTTTTTATCTTTTCAGGTGGATTTTTTATGAAGAACTTTTTGTAACAAATTTTGTTTACCATATCTCAATCTCCGCGCTGGAGAGCATTATTTCAATAGATTTCTGGTGACTGTTTTTTGGAAAGCGCATGTGTGAAAAAAAAAACAGAATGAAACTCAGCATAAAACAATGTAAACAAGAAGCCACACAAAGAAAATGAAACATTTTTTTAAAATGCAAAGAGAAACGTTTTTTAGAAAATGTTTCAACAGACAGAAACCTAATGCTTCAAGGTTTGTGCATGCTTCTGAGTTTTATTTACCATGTACAGCTCTCCAAAAGGGTCTGTTTTTTGAAAACCCGCCACATGTTTATTAAATAATAGGCACCTTAAGAAATAAAGACGGGAAGTTTTAAGGACGGGAATTTCCTAGAATTACGTAATTTTTCAACACTGCGCATGTTTAGAACAAAGGTGATTCCACCTATTCAGCCGTCTAGCGAAAGTTCACAACGTGAAGACACATGGTTTCGCGTCGTGAAATAAAGGTGACAACAAAGTTTTTCTTTTTCGCGATAAAAATGGATGAAGAAATTGCAAAGAGTGTCAAAAAAAGGTAAAAATCATCATTATGTATATACTTTTCTTCAAATTTGTTACATAAATGCAATATAAGTGTATAGCTAATCTGTGAAAAAACAAAATTGTGTGCACGAAAGTGAAAGCTGCTTTTTCTACTATTTTTAATATATTTTTTTTCAAGGTCACATATGGTTTGGAACAATCGTAAAGACGAACTGTTGTTGAGAGAAGTGCTTCTTTTTGAACCCTACAAATATAAAGCACGAACAAAAGAGAGAGGGAATGCTTGGAAAGTTATTGCTGAAAACTTGAATCAGCTGGATTCGGAACAATTTAAAGCGGATCAAAGATCTGTTCGTGAAAGATTTGGAATTTTAAAAACACGTTACGAAAATAAAACTTGAGAAGAATTGAAAGCTAGTGGTATTGCTCCTGAGTTTGATGAAATTATGGATGCGATGGAAGATATTTCAGAGAAAATTAAGGAGTATGAAAAGGTACATGCTGAACAAGATAGCCAGCAATCAGAGAAAAATGAAAAAGAAGCTAATGCAGCATCCGACATGAGAATGAAAGCTTTAGAAACGTTCAGTGAAAGTAAAAAAAGAACGGACCTAACCACAGAGGCTGGAGGTGAAGATACTGAGAAAAAAGCAAAAAAACTAGAAGTTCTGGAACTGATACCATACAATACTTGAGGGCAAAAGGTGAGAGAGAACAGAGTTTGAGAAAAGATGAGTTGGAATTAAAAAAACAAAAATATGAAATGCAAGCAGCACAGCAAACATCTGCTGAAAATCAACAACGGGAGATGATCCAAGTTATTAGAGAACAGATGGAGTCACAGCGACAACAGACACAGCAGATGTTAATGTTTATGGCCAATATAATGCAAAGAAGGTAGTGATTTTTAAAGCAGGGGATTGTTGATATTGGTTCTTAAGTTTTGTTTAACACTAAAAGTTTTATTGATTTGATTGCTCTTAACAAACCTTTTCAAACTCAGCAGAGAATATTGAGCATATATTTCTAAGAAAAACTGTTGTTTGTTTTTATTATTTTCAATAGAAATCCAAATAATTTTCTCAGAATTTATTTTGTTTATGTATATATATTTTGTTGAGTATGTTTTTACAAAGATATCACAAAAATGTCTAGACAACTGTATTTATTCAAAACAACTGTTGTTCACAAAAAATAATCCTCCAAATGTGGTGGCTCTATTCCAAAATACGTTGAGGTCATAGATTTATACAAGCAGGTGTGAGCATTTGTTAGCAATGCACAAGTGATATACATTTTCCCAACAGCGCTGAGTTGTATCTTCAAATTTTTTTTGAAGTCAATAAAAGCAAAATATTTTGAAATATCTCCAAATACCCATTCAACGGAGGTGCGAACTTGGCTCATTGCTTTGTTGTAATCTTTTTGCTGTTGGTTCAAGTTACCTTTAAATGGACTTTGCAGCTGTACTCGCAATGGATATGCAGGATCCCCATATACACAAAGTGGATTACCATTGGGCGATCGTGAGTGTAACTGAAGTTGTTGCAGGAGTCCAGACATTGCTAGCATTCCACTATCATGCCTTCTTCCTTCAACTGGACCATATAAGTTTGCTATCATTCCATTCGGTGCAACTATGGACTGAAACTTGATAGCATGTACTCTTTTGTGGCCATTATACAAAACACGTTGATTTCTACCTGGGCGACACACAGGTCTGACGGTTCCGTCGATGAATCCCCAACAGTGATCCAATGGTGCTCCTTTATTTGAAATAGCAGCTGCAAAAAGTTCCAGTTGCCGTGGTGCCAACCAGGGTTGATTAAATGTATGTATAAGCGTTTCATATGTGTTGTATAAATAATCCACCATATAATTACTCATGAGTGATAGCTCTGGTACAGGTCGACCAAAGATGGGAACCATATCTGCATACCTACATGGGTAAGCAAATCGTTGAGAAGCGCACAAAATGCTTCTAAACCACTGAACACTGACCCATTGTAACACGTTATTTCTTCAGGTATATGTAACTTTTCGTTCAATAAATAGACATCGTTTCTGTAAAATCGGAAATATCTTCGACACTCGTCGTCACTCAATAAATTCAAATCAAAAGGCTGATACTTCCAGTAAGGATAATCCAAATTCTTACTAGTGTTTAAATCAAACAACAACAGAAACTCTTCGTCGTTTATGAGGTTATCGTCATAAGCGAAAAGCAAACTTTCTCGAACGTCTCGGAAATACACCATGTTTGCTGTCTTGTTTCACCCCGTCTGACATTGTTTTTCTTAAGGTGATTATTCACGTACTAGATTAGTGTACCCGATCCAGTCTTTTTTCATTTTGTCCCGTCCTCAAAACTTCCCGTCCTTATTTCTTAAGGTGCCTAATAAGGCAAATCAAATGGATGTTCTCCAACGTAGGTAACTACGTTGGAGAACATATTTAAATACCTTTCACTTTTCACACAAGACGAAAAATATGCCGAAGTGCTTTTTGTAAAATCAACGAAATTTATTTTATGAAATTTATTTTACAATTATTATGCACAAATGTAACCCTTCTGGAGAAAATAAAGCCTTTGTAGTGAATCCTAAACAAACTTGTAGCTAATGAACAACAACTAAAATATATAAGCTGCTCGTTGCTTTCTAAAAACGCAACAAAGTTTATCAGCTAGCTATAGGTACTAGAAATTTCACCAATTTATCAATAAAATGAAGTGATTAATATATATTTTAGTCGCGTAGGGTTGATAAAGTCCGAAGTTTGTGGAGAAACTCCGACCATTACAAGACTGTGATATCTCCCAGTAATAAAATATATATTTTATGAAACAAAATACGAAATGTCGTATTTGCGTGAATACGCATTTCCTATTTTACGTTTTTTATAATAAAAATTTCATAGTTGCTTCGATCTGTTAATTTACTAATACAAAAAAATATAAAAGTTTTTTTGCACAATTTATCTCCATTCGGACTAGCTAAAAAAAGCTTTACAAACATAGAAAAGCTTATACCTATTGTAATAATCATAATTCATAGTCGAATTTTCAAGGATTTTCTTTATTCTTTTATTATAAACTTTTTTTTTTTAATGTTTTTATTTTTTTAATATATTTGGAAAACAACAATCAACTATGCTACAAACATATGCAGGAAACTTATTAACAAAAAATTCTCTTACCAAATGTTTATCCAATCGGGATCTTGAAAAACAGCAAGTTTTGCAAGTTTTGTTTCTGCAAACCTTTCCTTGTGAAATCACCCAAGAAAAAGAAATAACATCGTCAGACAGCAACCACATTAAAATTTTATTCACCCATTCCTAGAAACTCATTGAATTGTCTCGATTGCCCTGTACGCTATTTTTAAAACCTCGTGACTTAGAAAGGAGGAGAGCGATGGCTAACGAGCGCATTACAGACGTCATGAAGTGCAGGAATTACCAAGCATAAGTGGTTTCTCAATCTTTTGTTATCTTTTACTTCGTATTGACTCTCTAATAAACAACTTATTTAAAACAAAACATACCATTAAGATAAGAATCGTTGTTAGCATCTTATTTATTCCTATAGATGGCTTTGTTGCGATTACGCCACAAAAGTGTGGGAAGGACATAAAATTACAACCTGGTCTTTACACATTTCTTTACCGATGGAGAGAAAGAGCCTAGGGTTTTAGGTTTTTTAAACAAATTAAAATGCGTGCGGTTTAAATCCTCATATTAAAAATAAATGCAACATGCCCTGGGTTCTAGGTTGGTTGGGCTTTCACAATGTTGAGCGAGAATACTCAGAGAAGAATTTATAACAGTGGGTAATAATTGTATAAACAGGCTGCGAGATGACAATGGACCCGTTGGACAGGTTTGGCGGAGATTTTTTTCCTATAAAAAAAAAATTTATAAGTGTATATGAGCCCTAACGACCAGTCTGAGTGACAATCTATTTTTCAAATTTATTATCAAAAGTGTCATGATACTTTTTGCGTTCGAAAGTCACAGGTGCTAACAGGTACGCCCTTTGTTATATATAAGAATATACTCTATCAGAATATTCAAGATGAATTCAGACAAAAAGTTATAAATATCCTTAATGCAAATTTTGAAATTTCGCTTGCATTCTAAATATATCATTATGTAAAAATGTCATTTCTCAGTTTTGATGTGAAGTACTTATTCCCCACAAAATCTAGTTGTCTGTTAGTCAAATGAATTCGGATGCTTAAACAACAGCACCTTAGTAGTGATTTTTACACTGCATTCTCAGATCTTTCAATCTTCACTGTACTAAGAATATATCAGGATGATTTTTGGCTCAAAGTTAAAAATATTCATGTTGAAATAAAAAAACACTATTCTTCAAACGCATTAGACCAAATTGAAGTACAACGACTTTGTGCATGGCTAGCATACTGCCGGACGGTGGAGCGGGATTTGATAAGCGGTCCCGAAAATTGTGAGCCGATCCAGCCCACACTACTCTACGTACTTCAGTTTACCCACATTGATTATACTTATTGGTTGCCCGATCGAAGTGCAACATTCAAACTAGAAAATAAACACTCGGTGATATCATGATAAACCTTCAGCTACATGATAACGTCATTGACAAATTTTTTAGATATTTAAATTACAATGTGTTTTCAATTTATGACACAATAACTTGAGATGGAGGGTCAAGTTCGAATAAAATTTTACGTTTTTTGCTGCTGTCAGCATGAAATTTGATGTTCCATGTTTCCTGGGTTTTTTTTGTCAACAATTGAAACAAAATCGTGCCAACATATCAACACGAGGATTCAGAAAAAGGAGCTAACACTGGGGACGAGGTTAGACATCCTCCACCAACGAACTTATTGTCAGTTACCCTCTGTTTCTTTTTGTTGTTTTATTCGGATGCATAGCATTTCCCAACCTCGTTTCCAGGACATTTTGCCTCGTTGATGAAGTTAATAGCGACGAAAAGGGCCACAAGTACCTGGGCACGAGGTTGGGCATTTCCAATATTTAACACATTATTACACTTTTTTGTAACAACCTGGCCATATATTTTCCTGTTTTTGGGAAGAACACAAATAAATAAGATCATTTGTAGCTGAATAAGTTTAAAACAAACAAACACATCTAGCGTTAGCTGAAATTTAGACGTTCTTATAAAAGAAATGTGTACTACGGTCTATGTTGTCCTTCTGCCTCACATATTGCAAATGTCACCTTGGTCAAACTTCCTATAGTAAATGTTGAAATTATCGATCGATTAAAAAGTATGGCATGTTTTGTTCTTGCTATTTTCAAAGCAAAAGTGTATTATTCACCAGTTAGTACAAAACATATATACACAGCATCAGCTATCGTTTACTTTCGTCATGGATATTTCAGGGCCCGCATGGCGCATTATCTTTTGCAAGATTGGGTAAAAAGTCTCTACCAATCATAGTTCGGGGAACAAGCCTCGTCCAAGACAATTTTTGTGGGAGATGTTAATAAGTTCAGCGCCGATTTGAGACAAAAAGCTGGGAGAACGAAGTAAAGCGATATCGGGTTAACAAAAAAACAAAGATTTTTTAATGAATTCTCAGAAATTTGATTGATAATTCCGAGAATACAGTGGACTCTCCATAACTCGAGACCCTTTAACTCGAACCGCTCCTTAACTCGAACGAATTCGTAGGCACCGTGAAAATTTCCTAATAAACTCTCATAATCAACTCTCTATTACTCGAATCTCCATAACTCGAAAATCTCCTTAAGTCGAACAATGTTTTTTGTCCCTTGAAAGCATATTAGGCTATTTTCGCTCTTCATAACTCGAACAATCTGAAAATTGAAGAATTTCAGAGTTTTTTTCAGATTCGAATATTTTTTACGTGTGTTCGGCCCCTTAGATCATTCGAACGAAGTCATTCGAACGCGATAAGAATGATAATATTAAACATCATATCAATTTGACCAGTAAACAAACTGTAAATACGTAATTTTTAATTACAGAATAGATTTAGTCAACTGAAATAAACCGTTTACGACTTACTTCTCACCCGTAAGGTACCTTAAGGGAAGAAATTATTTGCGGAATTAATTTTTGCGGATTTTGCCCAAATCCGCAAAAATAAATTCCGCAGAAGTGAAAAAAGTTTGGTCATCCGCAAAAATAAATTCCGCAAATTTTTCAAAATACTTTATGCATAAAAAATCGATCTGTTGACTTACTGACCAAATATCGTCACTTATATTTTTAGTGATGATATTTGATTTTTTTTGATTTTGTTGAAAGATTAGAGAGATGATATTCCTTAAATCGGATGTTTTTCATACACTTAGGTACTAAATTAGGTTTTTCCTGACTATCGATTTACCAAATTTCTTGCATCCGCAAAAATTTATTCCGCAATATCTCTTTTGAGGTCGCTATCCGCAAAAATTTATTCCGCAAAATATGCCATTTTTGGGTCACTCATCCGCAAAAATAAATTCCGTACAAATTTCTTCCGCACATAATTTCTTCCCTTAAGGTAGATAATTACTCAAATACATCGTTTTCTTTCAAGGGGCTTATCATTCTCGTCCCCAGAGCTCTTTGAGATTAAAACCTCGAAAGTGAGTTTATCTCAAAGAGCTCTGGGGTCGAGAATGGGGGCTTATGTATAAAGGATAAACTTAGCAAAATTTCCAAACTCTCCATTACTCGAACCGGTCCATAACTCGAACGATTTCTGATTCCCCGTTAGAGTTCGAGTTATGGAGAGTCCACTGTACTGACAGCGTGATTTATAAATAGCCTTAACGACGACTTTCTAATTTTCTTAACGACGACTTTCTAATTTTCTTGGAAAAACTTTTATATCTTTGTTTGCTATGTTTACTCTCTTCGGCAAATATAAAAGTTTCTACATTTCTTTTAAGATCTAATCGAAATATTTAATTTTATTTTTGCTGATGAGAATTTAGATTTTTTATATGGAGTGCCAAACGCGCGGAATGCGTCAAAAAATATTTTGTATATACATAAAGCGCCGTTATGTAAAACTGTAAGTAGAATCAGAGTTTGAGTTTTGTCAAGTGGAATAAAATACTAGTACGGTGACACATCGGTGCGACCGCCAGACAACATTTCCTTTGTTCAAATAGGATGAGCTAATACGTCAATCAATAGCAACCGACGCGCGTGTACCTGCTCCACTGTGTTACTTTCGCCGATACAAACTAGCTCCCATCGTCGAGAACTTGTCCCTACGTAACGACTGACTGAGATTCCTCACCCAAAGAGTGCCGTTGATTTTCTTCGCGAAAACAATAGATAAAATAGCACCGAAGCTGCGCACCAAATTTCAACTCTATAAAAAAACCCGAATAATAGCGGGGAACATAACGCGCCCTAACCGACTGATGACGGACCGCCCTCAGGCGATCGATCAACTACAATCATTTATAAACTAGAAATTAAAAAAAAGGTTGCGAAGCATTTCGCAAGTTGCAAGCAAAATTAAACTATCCAATACTTTGTCCCTAGCGCTTCTTGTTTCTTTGGCGCTAACATCTTCCGAAATACATCAAAATTGAATATCATAGCGTAGAAGAACCCTGGGGACGAGGTAGGGAAATGAACGCTCTGCAGAACAATTCGTTGCGCAAAAACAGTTTTTTTTTGCGAATAGAGTGCGCGAGTATTTGATGTGCGTGGGATATTTCTTTTCAAAATGTGCGAGAAAATTAGATTACGCGAAACTAACAAACGAATAACGCGTGTTAAAATTTTGTACCACCTTTTCCCACAGAATGATAAAAGTAAAGAGCGCAATACAAAATTACACTTTTAGCAGTATTCCGAAAGATATGTAATACATCGAGTTGTACAACCCGCAGAAGTTGGTCCTAACGTTAACGATTTCGTAGATGACCTTACAACAAAACAGTATTTTTTTCACGTAAAAATACCGGCACTAGAAGCCACAGAATCTGCTGGAACGAGTTTCGAAAACTCACGGGAAACAATTAAAACAAAAACAAACAAATCAAAACAGTTTTTTAACTTTATCAAGATTTATTAAATAGCTTCAATTTTGGGCAGAAAAAACAATAACGGTTTCGCTTTCTTTTCACCACACGCATTGGAAGATTACATCACTCACTGCCATTGTACACAATCTAAAAGAAAAAGAAAACATTTTCATATAGTGAAGTTTCCAGTGCCTTTAAGGGACGGCCAAGTCAATGGAATTGAAAGCGCTGTTTTTCATCCCATAAATAATTAAGGCTAGTTCGGTAAAGTATAAAAGAAAAAACTAAACAATTTGGCAACTTTACTAATTTTATATGCAAAGTTCCAACCATACCAACAGTTTCCAAATCTGACAAAATCATTCAGGATTTGATTGATGCAAGGCCAAGGGAAACAAGACGTATGATATACTTAAACAACCTCGCAAATAAAAGTTACAAAAAGCTGTCTATCAGATTGTGATTTCTGTTACGAAGTTAGACACGACATATTTTGCTATTCAGATAGGCAATAATATTTGTTACACACTATGCAGTTATTTTTCAAAATTGATTTGTGAGATATTCTTGAACGAAAAATTCCTCGAAATTTCAATTTTCAATGGGTCAGTCTGGGGTAAACTGACTGACAGGAAGAAAAAAGACCACAAGCCCCACCTAAAATTTGCGTAATTCAGTAGACCCCCCCCCAAAAAAAAAAAAAAGAATAGAAAAAAAGAACGGGTATAAGAGAGTCACTCAGTGAGAACAATCAAAATAAAAAAAATAATATATGAGTAAATCTTAATTTTTCGAAAAAGGAAATAGCTGTAGTTAAAAAAATATATTACCAGAACTGTCACAAACAGCAAACTTCGTTAAAAAAAATCCTGTGCACTTATGGCACGGAGACAAATAACAAGAACGGAATCGGAAAATTTATGTTCATTCGGCGTGTTTCCGAAATCATATTTCTCTATGTTGGTGTGTCATTAGCGTAGCGAAAAGAATTCCGTTCTCGTCATTATTTACAATATAATTTGCCTTTTGCTTACACTTTAACCAAATTTTGTAAAATCGATGTATTTAATAAATTGATATGGTGGAGCGTCTTCGTTTCTCTTTTAAGCTAAATTCACACTGAAAACGCAGTTCCTTGCGGCGCGGCACGTCGCCGCATGACAATTAAAAATTACTTATTTCAGCATGCGGCAACGCAAAACGCTACGCGGCAATCCAAACTTGCCGCAGCGTCATGCGGCGAACCGAAAGTGAGTATACGTCATTTAGCGGCAACTATATATGGTTTTAAAACGCGCCGCGACGCATAACTTTTTTTTTAGTGTGAATTTAGCATTACGTAATGTTGTGGTTCGCAGACTACTTTTCAGGCATTTGCGGAGACCTTAATTCTGCCTACATTCACTTTTGTAAACTTTGGTGGAAACACCTTTACTTTACCAGTTAGTTAAATAATGCTTTTGAACACTTATCTTATCTTTTTAAAAAATAAAATAACAGCAAAGAAAAATAAAAGTAAAAATAGTTACCAAAATGAGATTCGAACACACGACTACTCCCGTGTCGGTGCTCAGAGAGGCAAAAATTTCCATTCTTGTGGGACACATTTGCGTTTTAATACAAGCTCACGAGCTTGTAATTAAATAAGTTTATTGTCCTAGACACTCAAAACACATGCTTCTCATCATTCGGGTTTTTTTTCAACCAACATTAATGTAATCACCCAGAGGAAATTATAATGTCTCTTGCCTGTGTTTTGGAAGCTAAGTACACAAATACAAAAATATTACAAGTGCTGAACTTTGGCAATCATATTTTGCAATCAGACCCTTTTAAAAACTATGCTGAATCATGTCTATTATTAAATTCATCACTATAGAATAGCACCTTGGATAGGATTCTTTGTTGGATGAATAGAATGACTGACAAATGGTTTATCGTAAATAAAATGGTAATTTTTACACAAATAATTTTAAAAATAATGAACTTTTTTATGTGGGTTGTTCTCAAGCACACGTGGGCGGTGGACAAGAAACTGTGATGTAATTTCTCTTGGTCTATTATTCCTGAGAAATTCTAAAATAAGAGGGTGTCAATAAGCCGCAAACGCCCACATATATAAGGGCGAGTTCGGGCAACTTTTCGAATTAAATTAGCGGTTGTCTTCCGAAACCGCCCGCACTTTCCCGCACTTGCGTGGAGCATTCCTAAAATTCAATTCCTTGTAACATACCTTGCGGACGATAGTTGGAAAAAGGCGCTTTAAGAAAAAGGAGTTAATAAAGTTTATATATAAGTTATTTATCAAGTAAATTTTATCAAAAACCATCAAAAACAGTTCTTTTAAGAACTTTGCCACCACATAGTAAGTTTATTTTATGGTCTATGCGGGTTTTTTCGGGCGAATATATATATACTTGAATTTTTTTCAAAACGCCAAACTTGCCCAAAAACGCCCGCATTTTTTACGGCGTATGCAGCTTATCAGCACCCTCGTTCTAAAATTACAAGCAGTTTCGAAGTTGCCCACGCCTTTTAGAGGACGTGTGCGGCTTGGGCATCCTTGGAGTTCTGGTTTAAATGACAGTTTTAATGTCGTTTTAAACCTTGTTCTCAGGGAGGGCGTACGAACAACTAATTCCTATTGACAATTACATTGCTGTTGGTTTAATAGCAAAAATGGAAATTTTTTAATTACTGTTGTGTAACAGGTTACTTAATAAATAAAAAATTGTGATGAAAAAACGGTTGGTCGACTCACTCTAACACCTGAGCTATATTTGTTTTGTCTACAGGTTTTCCTATCTGGCTATCAGTCAGGTAGTAATACAGCTTCTCCATATGTATTCTACAAATTACTTTCAATTCTTTTATACAAAACAGAGCTAGCGCTAGCTAGCTAGCTACCTTTTGTGTGATTAAGCCTTACCTTGATTTGGATAAAACCAATTAAAATTGATAATGTTGTATTCTTACATCTTCTTAGAAACAATAAAATAAAACACAGCTCGGCGCGTTATAATTGTACAAATTACTTCAATCTTTCTTTAGAAAAGGGTGGCTTACACAGGAGCTTTCCAATCCAACTCAAATCTCCAGAAAAAGCACAGCAACAAATTTTAAGCGAAAAGCATAGCAACAAAAAAGCGGGAAGACTTAAGCACTTACAGCTTCATTATTATCAGGACTTGGTGTAAACTATATGAAAAAATCAAGAAAAAAAACTTATTACAATCAGTTTGTAGTCAAATACAATCATACGTAATGAGACCAACATAACTACACAAAAATTAATCAGATATATGTGTTTTTAATTACTTAAAGATGTATTTGGGTTAAGTCTGTAAAATATGCTTCAGATTAGCCGATAGCTGTTTTCTGATTCCTCGATTTTACTCACCAGTTTTTTGCTTCCGGCAAACGGAAAATCGGGAGGGGGGGTACAAAGCCAACTTATTGGCATTTTTAGCTGCTCGGTCCAAACTTATTTGTTCTAGTAAAGAAAAAAATAACCTACTCTTTTGTGAAAAAATATCAGTCATATTTCCTTACGCTGATTTTATATGATTTTTTTTCTATCGAAATTTTGAGAATCTCGATAATTCTCTTGGTATACCTCGCGTGTAGCAAACGTGCTCCACAATTTCCCTTCGCAAAAAACGTAATATTTCTATTTATATTCACAAAAGGATTACAAAAACACAGAATTTCGCATAATTATGATGATTTTTTTCCTTAATCAGAACTTTTCGAGCTCAAGATTAAAATGGCATATGAAACCGCACTCGATTAGTTTTGTAAACAAAACTTTAAAAAGCTACCCAAATTTATGAAAAACGCATTGGTGTTATTTGTAGTACAGTCTGCGTTGTGCATGAAGAAAGAGCTCATAGTGACATAAAAAAGTTGACTGGTGATATAAGAAAAAACGACAGCCCTGTCTTAACTTTTGGAGTATGAAGCTGGCTAGGAACAAAAGTTTTATAATATGCTTAACTCGTAGCAAGTAATAAAAAAACAAATGTAGAGGTGTTGATATCATATAGCTTTAGCTATGTATATTAGCCTGATACTTTGTTTACATTTGTACGGTGGCTTGTACGTGTCATTTTTAGGTGCACTTATAATTGTAAAAGCTAAGTGGCGGTTTTCGACAGTTAGAAGAGCTAAGTGGCGGTTTTCGACAGTTAGAAGAGCTAAGTGGCGGTTTTCGACAGTTAGAAGAGCTAAGTGACGGTTCTCGACAGTTGAAGAGCTAAGTGGCGGTTTTCGACAGTTAGAAGAGCTAAGTGGCGGTTTTCGACAGTTAGAAGAGCTAAGTGGCGGTTTTCGACAGTTAGAAGAGCTAAGTGGCGGTTTTCGACAGTTAGAAGAGCTAACTGGTGGTTTTTGAAAGTTAGAAGAACTAACTGCCTAATTTCGATAGTTAGAAGAGCTAACTGGTGGTTTTCGATAGTTAGAAGAGCTAACTGGTGGTTTTCGGCAGTTAGAAGAGCTAACTGGTGGTTTTCGATAGTTAGAAGAGCTAACTGGTGGTTTTCGGCAGTTAGAAGAGCTAACTGGTGGTTTTCGATAGTTAGAAGAGCTAACTGGTGGTTTTCGGCAGTTAGAAGAGCTAACTGGTGGTTTTCGATAGTTAGAAGAGTTAACTGGTGGTTTTTGAAAGTTAGAAGAACTAACTGGTGGTTTTCGGCAATTACAAGAGCTAACTAGCGGAATTTTTCATTGGTTAAAAATTCTGATTCAATTGACGAACGGAAATGCTTCTTTGTGTGTCACGTGGCTATTAAGAATATTATTGTATTAATAGGCTGCTTTTAGCCCAATATAAACTTTCCTACTTCCTTCAAGCCAAGATCTACTTAATTATTAACATTATTCAACTGTTTGTTTAAAATCACCTTCACAAAAATAAATCCCATTTTTTGGATATATAGTGTCTCTGAGAAATCTATGAATTTCATTAATACCCTAACCGTATTCATGGAGGGGCGGATAAAATTTACTAACTCTTAGTTTAATAACTCTTTTTTTTTAATGTAACATGCAACAAGTGACCAATGTTTCTTAAAATTCTGGTTTCTCGTATTCCAAATATTAACAAATTAGAAAGTGTGTTACACAACCCAACGTAGCACACATTTTATTTAGATCCTATCTGACTTTATTTCAATCATGAAAGTTGCTCCTAATACTTTTGCACATGTATCTTTGTAAGGTTGATATCCCCCCCCCCTTCCTATAAAAAAGGGTATATCAGAAACTTAGAAACTATGATATGAGGGATATTTTTTGGCCCAATTTCATCAAACCGGTCTAACAACATGTCATACCCATTATTTTAATTTTTACCAAAGATACACGTATTTTTTATGAAACTGATTTTACAAGGTAGGCTTAATATTTCCTAAAAAATCATCCATTTCAGCCTGAAATATTTCTGAATTGTTTCTTAGGTTTTTGAAATTTGGAAAATGGAGCCTTGTGTTACTTAAACTCGTGTTTCTAATAAAAAATTTTACCTTTAGCGAAAAGTATGGTTTTGAAAGAGAAGTGTGCTTTTCATGCGCTGACTTTGCTCGACACTTTTATCTTATATCCCTTTCCCACCCTCGTCCCCAGGGTTTTTTGTCTTTTTTGATATAAGAGAAGACGACGAAAAATACCCTGGTATCGTTGAGTGATTTTTGGCCAATATATGGCCAGATTATGCGAACGCATCATGAGGAATACGTTATTTAAGCGATCAAAAAATGGCGGAACTTTAGCGGTTAGAAAATTTATGTTCCAGCAACAGAAAACGTATACTGACAATTGTATTGTCTCACTAGTAAAAAATACAGAAAAAAAATTATCTTGGTAACTGCAATAAACTCGCCATAGTATGGCATATGCTTGGCGAGTAAATTTATAACGCGCTATCTGGTCTGCTATTTTTTCGTGGCTAGGAATAATGGCCGTAACATTTCTTCAGAAATTCTAATTTCAAGGTTGTTGGATGATGGATGTTGGATCAAGAAAGAAAATTGATGTGAAATATAGTATACCAAGTTAGTTTATTTAGCATTTCTAGTTTTAGCGCTAGTAGTGATTATTAATTATATATATATCTACCCTAATGTATTGCTGAAGCTTCTAAAAGTCGAAGAGTTCTACTGACCAAATATAATTCGAGTTTTGTACATCGGTTTGTTAAAAGAGCATAACAAAGCATCAAAGTCAACCAAATTTCAAAATGAAAAAAGTGTGTATTTTGCAGAATGTACCTTAACGTCGCCGAGAATATTAATATAGTTTAGCTAGCTAGCAATTACTTTCTGAATAGAACTTTTGTTTCTGAATTTAGATAGTTCATTGTTTGGATTTTAAATCCAATTTATGGGTAACGTTTTTATTTTTGTGGCGTTCTGAATCATATGGAAAAAAACAAGGGAGTGAAGAGAAGGGCAGAATTATTTCTGGATATATAAATATGTAGACAGCTTCAGATTATAAAAGCCTCCCAGCTGGGATGGAAACGAAGTATAGCTATACTTCTCTGTTATCAAGACAAATCCTTAGTGGAGTTTTGAGCCAAAAATTAATTAGAAATGAAGTCTATAATATAGACCAAAAGCTTTTATGCTTGGTATAATTGTTGAAGTCTTGCTTCATGGATATTCAGTAATCTTGAAATTTGTGATGAGCTAAAAGTTTTAGAAAAAAAAATTGTTTACAAAAGGTTTCAGATAGTCTACAAAAGTTTCCAAACATTCTGTTATGTAAAGGAGCAGAACTATTAAGGGATACTTTAGGGGAATTAATTTTTGAAACACTTTCAAATTTTTACGAGAACTATTTTTTGCAAAGTTAGCAAGTTTAAAATATCTTGTTTAAAATACCTTCTTAATTTGGATACATTAACAAGTACGAGTATATGTACTGAAAGGGAAAGCTAAAAGTGGGCTATAAAAAATACTTCTCTTTCGAAAGCATACTTTTTGCTAAAAATAAAATTGAAATAAAGACTTGAGACACAAAATATTTTCACTATTATCATAGTTCCTGTTTTAAATATTTTCAGGGACACCAATAAACCATTTTTCACAGTTATATCAATTTTGACAGTATATCAATTTTGACAAAGATACATGTGCAAAAAACATTAGGAGCAATTTTCATGATTGAAATATGTGATAGTCTAAGTGTTATGTTAGGGTCTAAATAAAAATTTGTACTATGTTTGATTGGTGCAACCCAGTTTCATATTTGCTAATTTTTTGAACGCACTATCTCACAGATAGACAATAAAAAAATATTCCATAATTGTGTTTTTTGTTGCAGGATGCCCATAAAACAAAAGTCAGCAAATGCCAGCTGCAGGTAGGTTGATTTTAACTGCCCCTGCATGAATACGGTTAAGGTAGTTATGAATTTCAGGGATTTCCCAGAGACAATAGAGCCCCCCTTTCCTAAGTTTATTAATTATTCTCTTTTCTTAAACAAATTCATCAATTTTAAGTTAATATATATTTGATAAATTTTTGAAAATAGGGTCCCAATAAATATTTATTTATTTTTCTAAATCTGATTTCAAACAAATATTGCAAGTCTTTGGGAGAAATTTAATTGAGGAACAAAGAAACAAAGTTTCTAATCCTCTCAAAATTGCAAATTTTACTATGCAAAAGTTAAGCTAGCTAGCTAATAGCTAAATGTAAACAAAATACCAAGCTAACATATATAAAGCTAGCTGTCATCAACACGTCTACATTAGGTTTTTGATCATCTACCACGTGCTAAACGTAAAAAACCTTAAATAATAATTAATAATAATAATAATAATAATAATAATAATAATAATAATAATAATAATAATAATAATAATAATAATAATAATAATAATAATAATAATAATAATAATAATAATAATAATAATAATAATAATAATAATAATAATAATAATAATAATAATAATAATAATAATAATAATAATAATAATAATAATAATAATAATAATAATAATAATAATAAATATTTAAAGTGGCTAGCCCAGAAAATCACAAAAACCTATAGTTAGTGGATTGTTTCCACTGGGGGCCACTAGAACAAAAAAGAAACAAAAAATGATAAACCTTAGACTGCCTCAGCTCAATCAAACATAGTAACATTGAAATTGAAAAGAAAAAGAATAAAAAACAAAAATTAAAAAGTTAAAAAGTGATCTCCATTAGAATTTGCCAAATACATTAGAGATTGAAGTCTTAAACAAAAGCAGACTTCCATTACAGGTCACTTGGTCTGGAAGATTATTCCACACTTTTGCAGCTCTAAATGGGAAGGCTTTTTTGCCAAATTCCGTGTTGACCAAGGGAAGTCACACTTCCCTTGGTCAACACGGAATTTGGCAAAAAAGTTTTTTGAAACTCCTCTTGTTTGATGATTATGACAGTGTTTTGCCAGAAGGAATTTTGAGCGCATGTAATCGGGAGCAATGTGATTCATGGCTTTGAAAACTAATATGGCATCGTTTTTGATGAGTAAATTATTCAGTGAATATTCCCTCTCTTTCCCAAGAAAGGTACGGACACATTTTAATCGTTTTTCTAGTTTTCCCAATCTACTTTGGGTGGCACAAGCCCATGTCGAGGAGCAGTAGTTGAAATATGGCATGACAAGTGCATTAATTAAAAGGTTTTTTGTATGAGGTGTTAAACAGGATGCAATGGTTCTAATTTTAGAATATTTAATTAGTATTTTTCTATTTATGTCATTAATGTGCTCTTCCCATTGCATTTTTTGATCAAATGTTACCCCAAGATATTTAACTTTTTCGCTCCTCTTCAAAGGAATACCCATATAGTTGATAGTTTTGTTCTCAACTTTTTTTAACTGGCTGTGGTTGCCGAAAAAGATTGTTTCAGTTTTGTCCGTCTTAATAGTCATTTTGTTATTATTCAGCCAGAGGTCGACTTGCGAAAGTTCTAACTCGACCTGGGAGACAAGGGTATCCAAGTTTTTATGGGACGAAATAATTATTGTATTATCTGCATATAGATGGTGGTAGTTTGAATTGATGACAGATTTTAAGTCATCAATATACAAAAGAAAGAGCAGGGGCCCCAACACAGATCCCTGCGGCACCCCAAAAGCGTCTTCATGAAGCAGATCTGATCCTGTGTCGTTTACAAGGGTCAGCTGCATTCGGCCCGTTAAGTAGGACTCGAACCAGTCAAAGGCAGCATCTCTGATGCCAAAACACCATAGTTTTTTTAACAAAATTTTATGATCAACAGTGTCAAAAGCTTTTTTAAGGTCAATGAGCACAGCACAAACAAAGTTTCGTTGGTCGAGCTCAGTAAGGATAAAATCAGAGACATCGACTACTGCAGTTTCTGTGGAAAAGAGTTTTCGAAATCCGGACTGTTTGTCATTCAGGAAGTTGTGCTCAGAAATAAAATGAGACATTTGCTCATGCACTAACTTTTCAAAAATTCTCATAGGAATTGGCAAAATGGAGATAGGCCGATAATTAGTAGGATCTGTTTTATTGCCACTTTTAAAAATAGGCGAGACCCTTTTAGTCTTCCAACATTTAGGTACATAACCAGTAAATAAAGATTTGTTGAAAAGACTTGATAAATAAATACTTAAAACTGACGAACCTGCCTTTAGCAGTCGTGAACCAATTCCGTCCAAGCCTGTAGCTTTATTAAGTTTTGGTGAACTAATTATTTTTTCGACACTTTTGGTCTCAATAGGACCCCACCGAAAATCGTGTCCGCTAACAGGTGGATTAACATTAGTAGTGTTAGAAGAAAATTTTGAGGCTAGTTTGGCACCAACACTGACAAAAAATGAATTGAATGTGTTGGAAATTTCTTTTGGGTGAGAAGTTTCTGTACCATCGTTTTGGACTACTCGTTTTATCGAGGTAGTATTGCCTGACTTATCAGGAACCAGTTTTTTTAGGATTTTCCAAAGTTGTTTTGGCCGTTTTTGAAAGTCCTGCAAAACGTCATTTTTGAGTCGATTTTTGAGACCCATTACCTGGTTCCTTTTTTGTTTGAAAGCTTCCCAGTCTATGATGGATTTTGTTTTTGATGCTTTCCGTTTTAAGAAGTCTCTTTCTTTGATGGCTATTATTAATTCAGCAGTGACCCATGCCTCAATACGCCCAGAAAATCTATGTGTTTGAAAGGGGCATGTTTGTCAGCCACTGTTTTAACATATTTATTCAGTTTCTCACATGCTTCATCAAGGTCATCATAATTATTAAAATATGACCAGTCTAAATTCCTGAGGTCCTTCAGAAAAGCCTCTTCACTGAAGTTCTTGTAGCTACGAACCTTGATAGTTTTAGGTTCAAAGTTTGGCCTTTTGAATTTTCTGATCACATAAAGTAAATTGTGATCACTGATGCCCAAATCCATGACACCAGTTTTAGAAATACAAGAACTGTTAGAAAGTATCAAGTCTATAAGAGTGCTACTATTTTCGGTAACACGAGTTGGCTCCGTAATATGTTGTTTTAGGAAAGAGCGGAGCATAATTCCTTTATTTTGGAGGAAAGACCATATTTTGAAAGCATGTTACAGTTAAAATCTCCCAAGATAAAAACTTCTTTTTCTTTTGGGAGTTTATTAAAATACTGTTTAAAATGAGTACGCAGGTTTTCGGTACTCTGCAAATCACTACCTCCAGGTGGCCTGTAAACCCCACACACGTAAATAGGTTTAGTCTTTTTCAGGCACACTTTCACCCATAGTGATTCAACATTTTCGAAGTATAGGTGTCTCTTGTTAGCTAGTTAGCTCTACATACACTTGTTTTTCTTATATTAGTAACCTACTTTTTTATGCCGCTATCTTCTTTCTTAATGTACAACGCGACACCATGAACTAGTCAGTAATATTTTTATAAATCTAGCAAAGTAAAACCAAACGTTTTTAATAAATTTAACTAGCTTTTAGGCTGTTCAGTCACGTGACTTTTTGCCGTGTTCGGAAATTCAGCTTAAAACAAGCCCGCACACGGCAATGCGGATTTTGTTATTGTGCGTGATGGCACTTATTTTAAATCGTCGAATTCGGCACCTATTTCGCCTAAAACAGATAGTAACTGGGCAGATAAAAATTGTTGAGTACCTGAGGTTTGTTTTTTTGAATGAGACTTGTTTAAACGACCAACAATGTATTCATATTTCGACGAGGGAAATGTAAACTTGGCGCAAACAGAGGAAAGTGCAAGACATATCAGGTAGTCTCACTTGAAATTAGTTTATATTAAAAATATACTTTCAATTTCTATTCTTATTCGTAACTTTCCTGCATGACAAATCTGGAGAAAATGCGTTTTTTGTTTATATCGAACCCCCGTCTTAAAGTTCTATGTGACTTGTCTGCAGTGCAACAACGAATTTCAATTTTTATTTATTTTATTTTATTATATTATATAATTTATAGTCTTGGAATGATGGATATATGGCTATGTGCTAGATGTTCCAGTTAACATTAGACACAGCTACTAAACTAAAGCACCATGGCTAGCTATCTAGCTATATATTAGCCGAAGTAGTGGGCAAAGAGATGAAGTGCTGTGTGGTTTGATGTCGTGTTTATTAATTCCATCATACCACTGTGTGGTTAATAAATAAAGGTATATTTTGCTTACTGCTAGTGTGCTATGGTTTTTAAACACTGGTAAATTATCAGGCCTGGAAATTTGATTTAGCTACCATTATTTTTTTACAAAAAGATCTCAGGCCTAAAGTTAGCTAAGAGTCAGAGTAGGTTACTTTATAGCTAGCTTATACTGTTTTGAAAAGCAAGATTTAGATAATAATTTAAGAGATGATGATTATATAATGTTATTTTTGTAAATATTCCAGTGTTTAGTGTTTAGTATGTATATATATATCATAATTTCTGACGTAAACTAGAAAGGCAGATAATACACGTTTTTTTATAAGAAACCTGGTGAACGGCCTAGTTCTAAAAGTACCTTATTTGTAGGCTGAAATTCCATGTTTTTAGTTCCAAAAGTTTCTTATTTAGTTTCTTAATTTCTAGTAAAATAAGCGTTCTTATATCAAATAAATAGCTAGTTCTAAAAGTTTTTTAAATTTTTGGACTTTAATTTTCGTTTAAGTCTCTTTTATTAAAAGTTCTCAACAACAACGTAATAAAACTACTTACTCCCTAGTGATATTGTAACAAACAAGTTTCTTATTTCAGAAATAGACATAGAATGTAGTAGTAAAAGTTTCTTAAATTTTAAAGATTCTACATGTAGGTTTCTTATAAACATGTTTCTTATAAAAAAACAACGTGTACACAGTCTAGGAATGGTATTTTAAAAATAATATGCATATATAATATATACCGTAATGATCCGAACAAGCGCCCTGGGCGCTTATTAAATTTTTGGATTTTTTGCATGTGCGCTTAATCGAGGGGGGGGGGGGAGGGCTTAAAAATGCTGGGCGCTTATAAATTTTTCCTAATTTTGTACAAATTAAAGACAACGGTAATTCTCAATTTTGTTTTTTTTCGAGGGGGGCGCTTAAAAAATGCTGGGCGCTTAATCGGATATCGTATGGGATATCTGTTCATGAACTGAAAAAAATTATCATGGATATATTATCCCATAAACGTGCAGAAGTTTTGCTAGCTCAAATGAATTTTTACAGGCATGTTATGCGTATTGGTTTAAAGGGGAAATCCTAAGTGTAGCGAAACGACATTCAAATTCTCAAATGCACCTTGTTTAATGTAGTGTATGATTCAAAACATGAGACAGAGTTTTTCCAATAATTTTAGATTTTTAGAAGGGAGAATAAAGTACTAGTAAGTTGTTAAATTAGATATTCGAGAGAAGAAATTTTTGTGGTAATGTAACTCCTTTTAACTGTGGCACTTTTTTTATGGCAAAAACTTCTTTCTTTGAGGATCGTTGTTTTGTGAACTTGTAACATGTATTTAGTATATATTGTGCTATTAAAACATTTAGCACTTATGGTAGCCTAATATTCTGTGTTCTTTTTTTATTTAGGTGCTTAAATGTGCAGTTGTTCCATTTTCATCTGGTCTGCATATTTATACTCTGTCAAATATTTTGTACGCTTTAGAAGTGTTTGTCCAAGTTTTTATAGTTACGAACTTGTCGTGTTTTATAGTGATTTCTGTGGGCTTTCCTTTTACATTTTCTTTAATTTGAAATATCTTTTCAGCTATTACGTTATTTTCTCTGGCTAGTCTGCAAATATATGTTATTGTCCAAAATTTTGCACATTTCTACGAAGTCTCTCAATGTTAAGATTACAGTTGATAATCTCTTTTTACTGGTTGTGTATAATTTTTGTGCTTTTATATTTATTTTTCATCATTTTTGAGCTATGGCATCATTTTTACTATCTGGTCTGCAAATTACACTTTTGTCAGATATTTTGTCCTCTTCAAGAGTGTTTGTATAATTTTTGAATAGTTACTAATTTGTGCTGTTTTATTATGTTCCTGTGAAATTTTTTTGCATTTTAATCAATTTGAAAGATTTTTTTCAGCTATGACTTCATTTTTTCTATCTGGTCTGCAAATTTACACCCTTGTCCGAAATTTCGTACACTTCAATGAACTTTGTCTAACGTTAAGATTGCAGTTTATAAAATTGTTTACTGGTTGTTGTATACTTTCTTGTGCTTTTAAAGCGATTTGTAGTAGTATTTGAGCTATGACGTCATCATGACGTCATTTCTAAAAATAAACCATCAAAAATTGATACATTTTTTCTTTTACCAATGTTCTATCTACTGTGAAAATTTTAAGTTCTTACCATGCCTCAATCTGGAGTTATTGATTTTTAAAGATAGAAATTGTAAAACATTCCCATACATGACCCCCGTCTTTGTGCCGTGTTTTGTTGCGAAATTGGCCGAAAAACGCAACAAAAAAGCGCTATACTATCTATCATAAAAATAACAATAACTAGAGAATGGCTTGGAGTTAAAAGTTGCGCGACCCCTCGTTGAAACCGTATTGAAATGTAGAAAATGGTGCATACGGCTAGAAAGTCGAACGGCGCATAGAAAAATTTGACCTGAACAGCCTATTTATATATAACAAAGTTTTGTTGTTTACAAATATAATCGACGACGGCTCAATGCGCCATTCTAATCTTGACCTGAAAAAGTGCTGACTAAGGAAAAAAAGTTGTAATAATTATGCGAAAATGTAAAAGCTAATAAAATTTCAATATCCGGTCAACGATACCAGGGTATTTTTCGACGTCACCTCTCATATCAAGAAGGCAAAAAACCCTGGGGACGAGGGTGTCTGGAACCTTTCAATCAGTTTCTTGTAATCAGTTTTTTTTCTGAAATTTTAGCTCATCACACATCTAAACATTACTGAATATCCATGGAGGAAGGCTTCATTAATCATTCTAATCATACAAGATTTTGGTATATAGTATAAACTTCATTTCTAATTAATTTATGAGACATAATAGTCAGGGCGCTTGAGAGCCAAACATTATAAATAACAACCCGGACAAATTGAGACTATTAAAAATGGAAATTATATTGGTATGGGATATGAAATCACTTTACTGGCCTTTGTGAAATTTCTTGTGGCGCCAATCCAGGGCGTTTATAGGTTTTGATGACCGCACTAAGTAAGAAAAAATTTGATGACATTAAATTTGATGACATTAATCTGATTTTTTGAAAAATGATGTAAAAAGAAACAAAAAATGTATAAGCACTATATATTTTAAATCAAGTGTTGGCTCTGTCCAGTCGTTTGAAATGTTCGTGACGTCACAATCTTCTAATGTCGTAACTGCATAGTGATATAACAAGAAGCCTAGATCTATTATCTGCTAGCGTTGTTGTGGCAACGATGTTATGAAATTAAATGAAATTATAACGATATTATAACAAATTATAAGTATATTGTAGAAAAATTATAACTGTATTATAGAATATATTTAATGATATTATACAAGTGTACCTGGCCTTAACTAACCTGCAATGTTAAAATACAACTCAATAAATAAAAAATAAAATTTATGAATAATTAATTAGTTCTGCTGAATATAGCTTTAGTCTACGTGCTTGAAAAATTGTACAGAAAGAAATGACGTAACATCAAAGATGGCGCATTATAAGACGATCTTCATTATTCTTGCGGTCGGAATCGCGTCATAATACTGGTTGAACCAATCACGGGCCAGTATTCAGGTTAAGCAGCCATTATGAAATGGTGTACAAATGCCGTAATCATAATGTTTTTGTGGTGAAACCTTTATAAATACAATACTGGATTTTTCAAGGAATTCTTTTTTTTTTTTAGTCAAATCTTTAATATGTTTTAGATACTGCTTAATTTTTGCCATTTTGCGACATTTTAATGCCGTTTTGCTTGTAAATTCTGTTTAATTAAGGTTGCTACTGTGAAGGTTTGACCGTGAAAAGTCCACTTTGTACCCCATCGGACCGCAAGAATGCTACACTGCACGAGTTTTTACTTTAGCATATAAACTTTAATAAAGTATTGTTCATTAGCTGTGGAACACACAGCTTCTAGTTTCGGCTGAAAGCTCGAACAAAATCCTGATCTTCTGGGATTTAAGTGAAGATATGCGTATCTCGGACGCGGTTAGTAAAATTGACGTTTAATCTGCCATTTTAAAAGCTGCATAGCTCAGGTTTGAAAAAGATCTCTTTTTGTCTTGTAAATGCTGCGTATGTTTTCTATACTATCACAAATCTTAGTAAAATGTTTTTTATTATTTTGGCTATCACAGACGTATATAGCAGACCAGCTACCGTAGTCAGTGTCAGTTAGATGGCAATATAATACATACAGACAGCTAGCTAGCTATTTTGTGCTTTTCTCTCAAGTTTTCAATTTAGTTTGGTATGAGTCCGTTTTGGGCTAGCCATTGTTACTTCTTATGTTGTTTTTTACCAACCTAAAGGTAGCCACAAAGTAGTAGGGAGGCATATATAGCTTTTGTAATAATAATCCTGCAAATTTTAGCTATGATGCTTTTTTCATACATCATAATTTATTGTGTTTGCTTCAACATAGCAATAGAATAAAATATTTTATCCTAGTGGTATAAACGAGCTTCGATGTTTACGTTTTGTTGGAATTTCCACGCTTGTGCATAAAATCTGAAAAAACGACAGATTATAAAATGGGCCAGACTATATAGAAGAAGAAAGTTAACATTCAGGGAGAACGGATAATTAGCATGTAACAGGACAGTTAGTCCACGCTTATACGACTATAATACGGTGGAGATCTTTTTCGCTTAAATTTCCACAATTTTCTTTAATATGTCGATATTGTAATGTATGACTTCTCCATGTTTTTCACGCCTGACTACGTCTTTTCAATGCTTTTCCATAAAATCAGTGTTGTCGTTTCAAGAGCATTCATAAATTGAATCTGCTAATTATACATATATATATACAAAATTTATACGGCTAATTATACAGTAACAGCTGTCATATTTGTTGTGATGAAGCTGAGGCCATGCAGTGCCAGCAAAGTCTGGATTTAGACGGTTAATTAGCCGGTACGTGTTTAAAAATAAATATCTTTCACGCGCAGTCGTTTCTTGTTCTTTTTTTGCTTTTTATTGAAGCATAACATGCTATGGAACTAGGTAGATGACTATTGGAATATCGATATCGAAGAAAAGTACAGAAATTTAAGCAAATCAGATCTCTACCGTATAATTAGCCGCACAAGCAGCTCATTTTACTGCATGTATCGTATAATTATCCTGTAATGGCTAACTAAAGTTAAAAGTTAATTATCAGTTCACCCTGACAGGTCAAGTTATGGTTAAAAAGTATCTAGTAGCATTTTTTCACTGATGTATAAAGTAAATTATAATCTGCATGCAAAAACTAGATTTTAAATTTAAGATCAAATTTTTAAGATGCCTTCACTGAAAATTAAAGTTTGTAATAGGCTGGTTGGTCTACGGCTTTTCGCATGCTTATTTTGCCTGTCGATTTGTGCAAAAGATCTTGGGAATATATACAACACCACATCACAATGGAACTAGTCTGAAATTGCTCAGATTTGTAGAAATTTTCTGCAGACCATGTCTCAAAGAGTGTTCTATTGGACTAGCCTTCAACCCATAAAAAAACGGTTGACTATCACAGATATCTTTAGATTTTCGCCCATGATATATTTCCCTGTCATCCTTTTACAGGCGTCCTTGGCACAAAATAACAATTCGGCTACCAGTTTAAATAAAATATGCATATTATTATTGAGCTCGCTGCTCAGTGACTAAACAGGAGGGTTCTACAATTTAGCCACCCTGTTTAATTTTTCCTCTGTAAAACAAGCACCAAGCATTAGTTATGCTACCTAAATTGCAAAGTCAACCTTTTGTTGCCTTAATGAATTTCTTATCTTCAATGCTTTAAAGTGTTTTCTCGATGCTGTATATATTTTATTGACATAAACTAGCTCTTATGCAGGGATATTGTTTTATTAAAACATGCTTTTACTGGTACAACTTTTAACTTTTATTAGAAACCTTATTTACTTAAAAAAATGATGTAACTTTTCTATTTCATTATATTTCAGTCTTGCGTTTGTGAAAAGTAATAAAAACGAGTTTTAGTAATTAGTCTAGCATCACCTGTTGCAAATGCTAGGCAAGCGAGGCTTGAGTTTTTATTGGTTTGCAATACGTTGATGATTAGAAATAGGCTTTGTGTATCCTCAGTAACAAAAAAAAACCCAGCTCCGTTATAACATTGGTTCCACAGCTTCATAGCTGTGCAGCTATCTTGTTGGATAATAAAACAATCTGTTGCACTGTTAAGATTCTTATTGGCTTAAAACTCATTTTAGCCTCGTTCTCAGAAAAAAATCTTTAGCCTGGATAAGTTTCGGGCGTCTAGCCTAGCTGCGCTGTCTCTCTCTATCTCTCTATCTCCTCAGGCGATTTTAAAGATTCCGCCTTCGCTGGCGGAAATCAAAGATTTTTATACGCTTTATATAAATTCATAAGAACAGGAAACAATTAATAAAATATGTTTTAAACCAGTCTGTAAATCAATTTATATTTCCTTCTCAGATTAGACGATCCTTCCGAACCTTGCAAAATCTTACCATGTCCATTATGATATGGCACCTGTGGGAATTGCTGAAGTGATTTTTTAATAAAAGCTGTTGCGTACGAAACTCTTTTACAGTGACACAACAGAGCGGCACGTTTTAGTGGAAGTTGTTGAGGCTCTGGTGTTTTTTTCTTACTGCAAAACTTTTTGTAACGAGCTTCGTTGGTGTTGTTGCAGTTAATGCCATACAGCTATGACACACAAATGTTTTAAGTGTTGGAAACAGTGTTGCATAGATTTCTTAAGGATGGTAAAGGCTTTTACCTTTCCTATACCGTGAAACGCACTGGTGTAATCGTTCCCGGTAAATGTATGAAGTGCAGAGAGTGCTCGGCAACATTTTTGTAGTTATTTCTTCTTCAAAGTGCAGAGCATATATTGCAATGTCACTGTCAACGGTAGATATGCAAGCAGAATGGCCTACGTTTACAGTGACGTGTTGTGCGCATAAGAAGATCTTTGTATCTACCTCCTCCTGACTTGTTTCCAGTGATTCCTTTTCCGAACAAATGTTAATTACGTTTGGACAAGTTAGTTTGTAAAACTTCGAAGCGGGATTTACATACAGAGCAAATTGCGCAGAGAAATTTTTAGCAAAGTGAGTTGCATGTGACCAATCCTGTAGAATCCATAAACTTCGCCCACAGCCTTGATCGATGCTGCTCACGTCTTTTAATCCTCACCCGCAGGGTTCCTGAAGCACCTCTTTTGTCTCTTTTCAAATGATTTACCTTATAGTCAGAAATTTTCGCGACATTTTAATTTCGCGATAAAAATTTTGGGACAATTTCGCGATTTTTATTTTCGCGATTCGTTGCCTTGAATTTTTTTCGCGACATTTAATTTTCGCGAATTTCATAGAGTTACGGAGTGGAGGAAAAACAAAATATGATTTTTAAGTGCGTTTTTCTGCTCTAATAATGACATCTGTAAAAGGAAGCTTTTTTCATAAAAGGCGTCAATGTTATAATCAATAAGGTAGCGGAAGAACCTTTATTTTTGATCAAGCGAGGATAGTACAACCTTTCAAACTCGCCTCGGCGTTTGCCTAAATAATGGTATTGACGTTAAGGAAAATGTTGAAACGAAATCCCATACTGTCTTTTAGACCCATGTCCTCCGACCTCTTCTGGCCTTTGGTATCTGGTTAGGAATGTCACTAGGGATAAAAGAATTAAAACTGAAGAGGTTTCATAGGTGTAAGAGTTAGACAGGAAAGTTTAAAAAAAGAGGAAATTTCATAAAAAAGGAGATCAATGATTTATAACACAAAATGCCATTTAGGTTAAAAGGCAAACCGCCTTCTAAAATTGTGTTTAAAAGTGCATTTCTTCCTTAATTTTCCCGGGTTTTATCAAACTGGGTATCACCAGAATTATTTTGTTGCAAAAATTTTACGTCTGCCACCCTGTGGAGTCTAAAAAATGAAGAAAAAAAGAAAATATTTCGCGGTTTTTATTTTCGCGATTTCGTCAATTAAATTTTTTTCGCGGCATTTTAAATTCGCGAAAATGCCCAAAAATCGCGAAAATCGCGAAAATTAGTTGTCGCGAAAATTTCTGACTATAAGGTAATTGAATTTTGATTATATTGGTCGGTAACAAAGTATACATTAGCGTTGGCCTTCATGATTTGACGTAACACAAACTCTGAAACGTCGCCAAGTGTTAAAAGATTAACGGATGTTAGCTGTTAAAGTATGACTATTATATCAAACTACCCGGGAGACCCGGCGTCGAAACGCCGGGTTGAGCCACAAGTAACTGTGCGGCCTGGCGTTGAGGTGGAGCGCTTTAATACAGGTATGCAATATAATTTGGCTGAAATAAAAACACAGTTTACAACTGGTTGCTACCCCGTCATAGCAGAAACAGTCGGGCAACCTTTTTTATTTTTCGGAGAATGTTCCCGGTGAAAGTTCAAAAATGAATTTTATTTCAGGCTGAGCGCTTAGTACAAGTAAACAATGTTGCACATCCATATAGGTGTAATACCCTTTTCCGAAAAAAACTTTAACGAAACTTCGGATAAACAGAAACACAGGAAACAGCTCGTCGGTAACACTGAACCGAGTGCTTAGTACAGGTAAACCGTGTTGCACATGCGTTTATGCTTAATTCCCTTTTAACATAGTTCACAACCCGTTGTTACCCCGTCATAGCAAAAACAATTAGTCACTATTATTTTGTTTTGCAGAATAAGTTTCAGTAAACGTAATAGCCTTTTTCCAAAAAATAACTGCAACTTCTCAACTTCAATGTTAATAAAAAACACACAAAACATCCCCGTGCTTGTTAACACTAGGTTGAATGTTTATTACAGGTATACCGTGTCACACATGAGTATATAATAGGCGTAATATCATTTTTCAAAAAAACTTTATCACAACGGTTTAAATAAAAACACAGGAAACAGCCAATCGTTATCCTGTCCACCTAACAAAATTTACTCTGCGGAATAAGTTTTCATGACAGTAATAAAATGTAGTTACTTAACTATATTTAGCATCATAAAAATTATTAAATAAGAAATTTATTGTAGCTAGCTAAAAATTGCATTTGGCTACTTTCACTTTTTAGGCAGAGGTAGCTCAAGAGCTAGCTAGATAGCCACAACCCCAACATAAAAATGAACCAAACTGAATAAAAACTTTAAAAGAATGGGAATAAATACGGCTAGGTATAGCTAGCTAGCTAGCTTCAGCAGAATGCTGCCTCGAAATCTACGTTCCTAGCTAAAATCTTAAAATTTGTTTGTTTAAGATTTATACATAGCTAGAGAACGTGATAATATATTTATTATATTCTAATAGCGCTATGTGATGAGCAGCTATCATGAGAATGTGTTGACCCTTGCATTCTTTTGCAAGGATTTAAAAAATACAAAGGGGTGAAACGTTAAGGTGTAGCTAAGTGCTTCAAAAGAAATGGGAAAAGATTGGGAAGAGATTAAGTGTGTAAAAGCAATGTAAAAGCAATCCGTCCTCGTGGCCTCGTGGTTGCGTATGTATATTTTGGTGATCTCGTTGACACCCCGGACTAAAATTAAACGCCAGGTTGCGTAAACACGTGAAACGAATAAGGTTTCTGATTGGTTAATGAAATTAAAGTCCAGCGCAAAAGGGTTGACAGGCTTAATAGTCCGGATTAATAGTCCGGATTAATGGTCCGGATTAATGGTTGGGGTGGCTAGGTCGAAAATGTCGATTTTTTGCAGTGGCGAAGATGGTGGTAAAAAGGTTAGTAGGACGATGAAAAGGTTATGAAAAAAACAAATACTATGGTTGTTTCAGCATTGCTTAGGCGTGGTTAGAGGGAAGCAGCGATGCGCAGCTAAGCTACCATTTTGCGTAACAGACAGACAGACAGACGTATACGGGTATTATAATATAGACTAGTCGGTAGCCCGTGGAAAAATCCACGGGTTCGCCCGTCTTTTATTTAAACCATTTTGTGTTTCCGTAACACTGCTCTCTACAGCTCCTAAATGCGACCAGCAATTAGCGGCTATTGGAAAAAAGAGTTTTAAGTAGTAATTTTTGACATTATATGTTAGTTTAAACAAGAAGGTTTCATAACAAGCGAAATATCTATACCTAAAAGTTTCACAGTTTTCACCATTCCTCCATCTGGTAGACTCAACGACCAAGGAATAATACGACAGAAATGCTGTTATGAAGGTAACAAAATGAAAATGATTTTTTATAAGAACATGAGACTTTGCCAAAGAAAAAGAAGAACAGCTACGGGCGTAAAATCGTTCTTTCAGAACTAAGTACCACTCAATTGTGAATTTTCTCAATGCAGCCCCTATTATTCAACTGATTTTTGACATTTGACAAACAACTGAAGTCTGGTTATTATATCAAAGTTATATAAAAGTGAAATAATCAAACCTCGACTTTCTCACTTTTTCCAATGACGTTTCTGTGAAAGCTCCTAAAATAATTTCCTTATCATAAATGTTATTGTGAACAAAGCATTTTACGGTGGTCATATCTAACTGCCTTTCTTCTTCTTCTTCTTCTTCTTCTTCTTCTTCTTCTTCTTCTTCTTCTTCTTCTTCTTCTTCTTCTTCTTCTTCTTCTTCTTCTTCTTCTTCTTCTTCTTCTTCTTCTTCTTCTTCTTCTTCTTCTTCTTCTTCTTCTTCTTCTTCTTCTTCTTCTTCTTCTTCTTCTTCTTCTTCTTCTTCTTCTTCTTCTTCTTCTTCTTCTTCTTCTTCTTCTTCTTCTTCTTCTTCTTCTTCTTCTTCTTCTTCTTCTTCTTCTTCTTCTTCTTCTTCTTCTTCTTCTTCTTCTTCTTCTTCTTCTTCTTCTTCTTCTTCTTCTTCTTCTTCTTCTTCTTCTTCTTCTTCTTCTTCTTCTTCTTCTTCTTCTTCTTCTTCTTCTTCTTCTTCTTCTTCTTCTTCTTCTTCTTCTTCTTCTTCTTCTTCTTCTTCTTCTTCTTCTTCTTCTTCTTCTTCTTCTTCTTCTTCTTCTTCTTCTTCTTCTTCTTCTTCTTCTTCTTCTTCTTCTTCTTCTTCTTCTTCTTCTTCTTCTTCTTCTTCTTCTTCTTCTTCTTCTTCTTCTTCTTCTTCTTCTTCTTCTTCTTCTTCTTCTTCTTCTTCTTCTTCTTCTTCTTCTTCTTCTTCTTCTTCTTCTTCTTCTTCTTCTTCTTCTTCTTCTTCTTCTTCTTCTTCTTCTTCTTCTTCTTCTTCTTCTTCTTCTTCTTCTTCGTGTAAAACACATTTTCCACACTTTCGATTTTTCCTCGTTTCCAGAAACCAAGATATTCGATTTTTGAAATCGAACGTTTTCATTTTTTAAAATAAGTAGGGGGTCGGATGTAAATATAAAAGCTTTAATATTTTACCTCGTTTTTCATTGATTGAAAATATAAGTAGCTTGTACTTTTTACTTACTTTTGTTTATGTAATTCTGTATTAAGATTTGAGTATTTTTCGAGCGTTTTAAAATTATAAAACTTGTAAATATATTTCATATACCCCCTGATCCATAATTTAGTAAGGCAGTTAAAAATGAAACGTTCTTCCGTGGTGTAAAAAGATGGCGTCTTTGATGCGAGAATTTGTGTTCACGTTTTACGTGAATGTTTTTGTTATTATTTTATTAGCGCTTGAGAACTAAAATCTTTCACATAGATTAGTTGACAAGTATTGAATTTTGTTACCCTTTTTCTCCACGGTCAGTTTTTGAACTGAAACTACAGTTGACCTTTAAAAATTTGACCTTGAAATTATAGGGAAGGGAGAAGTAACAGTTTAATAGGAGTGATAGTAAAAGCAATAGTTTTGGTGATACACACATGGTATTCTTAACTTGCATTTTTAACATATGTGAAGAATTCTATGTTCGTAGCAGGAACTACGATACGGAGCACAAGGCTGTACAAATCAAATTTCGACATCACCTTAGTGAAAGGGTTTTGCATATTTTGGGAGCTCTTCCCAAAACATTGCCGAGAGCCGCCTGGTGCCAAATGATATTTTACCGGCTATTCGAAAAGTTTCAATTATTCTTAAACTCTATTGTCTTGAACAATTTTTGTTTTGTGGAATCTTAGAAACAGCCTGTAAATTTAGAAAGCGTTACGACAGGTTATTTTCTGACCGTCATATCATGCATGACAGGGTTCCTGTGTCTTCACTTCGTAAGTTACCCTTATGTTCTAAATTGCTTTTATACTAAAAAAACATACCCGAACATCGTTTTATAGTGACGATATCCCTTATTTTTGAAACATAAAACGAAATCACCCCTGTTGCTAGAAGCCTACTTCACGTTGTCAAGTCTATCAGCCAGATATCTATCTTTTTTACCTATATGGCTTAACATTCAACTAGTCGATGACACTATCCGAAAATAACATGCTGGCTAAAGAACTTGTTTTCCCATAAGAATTTAACTGAGTTTTCGATCCGATATGCAGCCAAGGTCATTGAAAACAGGTTTCGCTATAAATATTTTAATTCATCATTTGTTTTAAAAAAGGGATATTTTCGTAACTACAGCGAGGAGGGAAGAATCTACGTTAAACATTTATGTACCCTTCTTCTTGTCTGGTAACAATATAGGTAAAAATATATACAATACTTAATAACAAAAATGCAAAAGAATCTTGCAGTAAGACATACTAACGAAAGAAATTATTGTCGCCGCGATACGATGCAACATAACGTACATGGTGTAAGCCAGCCCACCGCTGTCTTGTTCAGTTACTTAAAGATGTGGGGGTTGGTTTACACCAGCTGGACTGACTATCGTTAATATCCAATCTAAATATATAGTACTTGGTCACCTTAGATAGTTAGATACAGCAATCAAAAAAGCTAGTTGAAATAACTAGAGTCAACTATGCATATCATACTCCATGTATCACTGCTTCAAGATATGCTTAAGTTCATACGCGTTTACATCAAAGATACGTAAAAGAAACTAATATTTACAGTAAATAACTAAAATAAATAAATAATACATTATTTTTAAACAAAACATTTCAGTCTTAAATGACATCATCATGTGACGTAATAGTATAATTGTCATAGCAACAACTTCTACGCCTCTATTTATTCCAGCACCTGGTGCTCGTATTTACAGTCTTTACACATCTCCTAAATAGATGGTCCATATCCGCCCCAACTTGGACTAATTGGGGGTGGTCCATGCACGTCAACCGCACATAGTGGGTACTCTTGAACTGAATGTGGGTGTGTATGGGACTGATGATACAATTGCCGAGATTGAGAATAGGGGCAATAAGGTTCAGGGTTGTACGGACGAGGTGGAGATTGATACGAAGGTAGATAATTTGAATAAGATGGTGCTCTTTCAAGGGAAGGGTAAGAATTAGGTAAAATGTTCGGTTGTGGTAGATGATAGGTACTGTTGTACGAGCATTGTGATTTATATTCTGTTGTTTCTGGTTGATTGTTTTCAATCTTTGATAGCGTTTCACCTGACGCTTTTCCAGTTTCTATTGTTGGTGATCTGACTTCATCTGGCGAGTTCCTGCCTTTTTCTGAATCTGAGTCACTGTTTGTAGATTGAGATATTGCTGGCGACTTTCTTGTTTTTTGGCGATGTTTTGCGCGTCTATTCTTAAACCACACCTAGAGAGAAAATGAGAAAATGAATTATAGACTACGAGAAGTCCGGACAAACTTACAGACCAGTAAATTATCCTACATATATTCTCCCCTTAAAAAAATGCATTCCTTTGAACCTAAATGTTTAAAAATTTAAAGAAAAAACTGAATTATATAGCCCGCGGGAGATTCCCACATACAGACAGTAAATTAATCTCCTGTAATTAGCGCATTTTTTTTAATCTAAATCTTTAAAAATCACAGGACCTCAGTCTGAAATATTCCGTACATTTTTTCAAAGAATGCGTGAAGCAAATACTTCACTTCTAGTCCGGTAATACATTTCAATTTTTTTAATAATCAAACTTTCTCTAATACGCGCCATCTACATGGCAATGTAATTTAATCACATCAAAGCACTGAAATGCAAGATAGTATTAAGAAACGGTAGAATGTCGCCCACTCTGGCTTCGTTAGTGCTATTAACGAATATAATCTGAACAGTCTTGACAGCAACGGTAAAATATAATAATATCAAACAATAACAACCTGCACGCGAGATTCAGGAAGAGAAATCCTTCGTGCTACATCTTCACGCATGAATACATCTGGATATTTTGTTTCACGAAACAGGTTTTCCAAGATTTCTAATTGTCCTTTTGTGAACGTCGTCCTTTCTCGACGTTGTTTACGATGGGTAGCCTAAAAAACACAAAGAAGCCAAATTAGATTAAAATCTCAAGGTAGACATTTTTTCCAATCAAGGATCCGGATTAATAAGCTGAAAACTAAATTTATATTTTGCATAAAAAAGAAGGTCACGAAATACTCATAATAGGTGCTTACCGTACGGGTATGGATAAGGGTGCACAGGAAAGTTGAACGGATGGTGGGGAGTATGATAAGGAGACACGGTGTTATATGGCCAAGTCATGATTGTACACTGCGTTTTAGAATCTAAATAAAAAAGTCTGTCAGTCAAATTATATATTACTTTATGTTATGGAAAGGTTTTTTTCTGTTTCGTTGAGAGTAGCTAATATCTTGTGTTGTTTAAAAGACGCCTCTCTTACCATAGGCTAGTTTGAATAGACTGGGAGCCCTACGCAAAAATCTATATAAAATTAAAAATGAAGTTGCTATAAACGTTTAGGAGAAGAATTACCAAGATGGAAAACAGTAAAGCCAAATACACAAAGTAATAACAATATACGATATTTCTGATAATGAACGTAAATGTTTGAAAAACTTATGCTTTAGCCTAAAGATAAATGTTGTTTTAAATTTATACATAACTTTATTGCTTATATGTTGTACAATTTATTAAAACTATTTCTTATAAGAGTAAATCAAACCAGCGAAAGCTACCATTTTTAAATCTGATATTCTCTCTGAAAAGAAAAATCTCATCGTGGCAACTTACCAAGGATTGTTTTGAATTACAAATGGCTGAGCATGATTAGCTCCAATTGGTTGTTATTAAGATATTACGTCATAATAACATAGGAGGGAAAATCTGTACTAATATTTGTGCATGCCTTAGAATAAAATGTTTTAAATTCTAAAACTGACAAATTATTTCTATGCCATAGATAATATATATTTTAAAATTGTCTTATTCACAATTAGTAAATTGATATAAATATGATGTTTCTTGCAGCAATCTCCAGAACATCGCAAAGGCGTTCAAAGAATAACTCGACAGAAATTTAGTTATAAAATATTAAAAAAGCGGTAAAAATATTTTTATAATTTTTTCCCTTTTTCCTATTGATTTGTTACTGTTAATTCTCTCTTTAATTATTGCCTTAAAAACATTTTATTTACTTTATTCATCGTCAAAATATTTTTATATCAGATATTATTCCAACAACTTCGTATTTTATAGCAGATCCATTTCCCTACACTATCGCGAGAAAACTTCGTGTATGCAGCAGAAACAATTAGCATCAAAACAAATACAAAAAAGCTGCAGTTAAAAAAATACGGCGAGCAAATCATGAACATTCGTGATTAACTATTTGGAAAAACATAACGTTTCTTCAAAAATATAAAAATTCCATAGAGGTTAAAATATCATATACGAACAACTAACAACAACATTAACGACAACAACATCAACAATAACATTAACAATAAAAAACAACAACAACAACAACAACAACAACAACACCAATAGCAATAGCAATATCGCTGACCATACTAGCAAGTTCAACCTTTCGGACGTCTTCGATTAAATAATTTTTATTTTACTTTATGTTTCACGGTCTTAGTAGACTAGCGCTGAGGATTAACGGGAATCTTATTAGCCAATCAGCTGGTTTCCTCATTATTTATGCGCCCAAGAAGACGCCTTTTATTTTGTTATCAATAGTAAATGCTAGTCTTAAATTTCACTACAATACTGAATTAATAAGGATACAGCTTAGTCTGTTGAGTTGAACACCAATAGTTCTAATTTATAAAAGCTTAGCTCATCCTTATTATTTGCGATTCTAGAAAGATAACGAAGAGAACAATTTGCGTTTCACTTCAATCGAATTTTCGTGATTTAAAAATTATGGCGCCTAATCATCGCTAGTTTTTCAAACACACGACTTGTAACGAGTTGTTTTTAGATTGCTGCTCGGCTATCATTTTGTATTTCTGTTTTTATGTATTTTACTTTGTGAACGTCATATTAATAAAGTCGTACAATAATTATTTCTGAACAGAAAGGAGAAAAATGACTGAAAAATGGAGTACTATTAATTGCTATCATTTTAGCACTATATTACACACGTGAATAAATGTAAAAAGAAAGTCTTATAATTTTGGAAAAAAAATCATAAAAGGCGACGATTATTTTTTTGATTTGCATATTTCCTAAAATATACTAATTTTTTAGAATCACAGGTTTTCGTGTATCGCTTTAATTTGTTCTATGGACATGCTATTCAGAAATTTATGAAAAGTCCAATAATTTAGGCTTACTAGACCCAATCTTTTTTAGTTTTAGTCACCCACCTCATCACCCCTATTTCTAACAGTTTTGTATACATTATGGGAAAGCAATCGAACTTAGCATGAATAGGGTTTACGCTACCTTTAACTATTGTCAAATTGCTGTCAGCTTTTTCATTCCAGGTCTAAAAATTACGACAACGTTACGTTATTATGATTATTATGACTTTAGTTATCGATTCCATGAGGCGGATTTCCACAAAGTGAACTGACGGCAAAATGTATCTGAGCATGCGCAGTTTCCTTTGTTTTGATTATATTTCAACAAATTCGCTTCGCCAAAAACTATACATGTAATGTTAATAATATATGAAAAAACTTTGACGTGAGCAATTTAAAATTATCAATGTTTTAGAGATTGTTGACGTCAGCAGATTTCAGGTCAATTTTATTTTTTAGCTAAAATTTATACCATTACCATTTTTTAAACCAAGAAATATGATGTCCACAGCATTATTTGTTGCAAAACTGCTATGTTGAAGATCGTAGAGATATGCTGGTTAAATTATGCAAATAATTAGGTATAAGATATACAGCTACAAAAAATATGACACTCTCTTCATAGCAGGCATTATAAAGTTACTATAAACCTCGGTTGTGCGCATGTTTCTCTTTTTGTTCAGTCTCTATTTTACGCCGTATTAAAACAAAAACTTTGGAAGGATAAAAATATAATAGGGTAAAAGGAGCAAAATATAAAACATTGAGAGAAAGATTTTAAATCCTTGTACTGCTCAAGTGGTTAAATTAGAAGTAAAAACATCCTTTATATGGTAAGTATATAGTATAAGTTACTTCAGCTATCAAAGGCACAATTTGAAACAATAATAACAACCAAAAAAGCAAACGCTCGTTCATCATACTAATTCTAACGATGAAGAGCATATGAAGAAGTTTTTGTTGATATTTTCATGATAATATATAGCATGTATGTTTATAAAGAGAGTAGTGTATTTATTTTCTCTTTTCTGGTATAGATATTTGAATAAGTAAATAAAAAATAAAGAGATTTTTCCTTGTTATTAGCGATTTGTGATTTGATTTTATGGTACTCGTTTTTAGTTATTTTTGTACCTAGTAAACAGTTCCACCCATATTTAAATGCTTCCTCACAAATGATTTTTGGTTAAACTGATCCAAGCTCTCGGTCAGAACACAAATCAACAATAGAGTTGTTTCGAGATTACTTTGCTTTGAATGTCACGCCTGTTTTCTTGTGGCAGTTCAAATAAAGAGAAAGAAATTAGTCAAAAACAACAAAAAAGTGACTGGAAAAACAAATGTGTGCATAACATAATGTAGCGATGTTGGTTCGCACAATGTTAAGATTGTCCTATCTAAACAACACAAAACTGCAAATTTTAACATAATTGACGGTTTGACCTCAACCTTGCCTTTTTGACTGCAAATAAAGAGTTAGATTATTGCAGTATATCAAAGTAAACAAAATGCATAACATACCTGTCAGTGACTGTATTCAACTCAAATATTGTTCTGTAAAATAAACAAATCAGTTATAATTATTTATAGCACGTATTGTAGTTAGCAAGCACTATAGATATACTGCACTGGATAACACAGCTTTGGATAAATGATTTATCCTGAAATGTAAATTGATTCTAAATACCATCAGAATGGTTCTATTCAATTCAATTTCCCGCTGATGTCATTTCTAATGCATATTCTTCGTTTTAATACACAGATAAATCGGTTATCAATCCATTATATTACTTCAAATAAAATATTTAGGAAATACAAAAAAACAAACATTATTTTAATTGGCTCATCTTTCGATAGAACGATTAAGTGTAATATATACCCTTTGAAAGTGCAGATATGCAATAGCCACACGCTGCGAAATACCATAAGCCTCTTCGCTGTGTGTTGCAATGAAGTAGGATTTTTAAATCTGGTATATTTATGTCGGTGACTTTGAATGATCACGACGTCTTAACAATTCGGAATACCATAGACAGAAGGAAGAAAGACGATCTTGTGTTCGTGTAAAATGAGCAAGCGTTTCCAACCAATTAATGTGGCTTAATGTTTAACACTCGCCCCTTTGACATTTGAAATAATAATTAAAATTAAATAATTGAAAGGGAAAACACAACAGGGGTCGATAATTTGGTAGCTGGTTAGGAAATTAAAAGAATGCGAACCGATTGACCAATGTTGAGCATATAAGGGATAGTAGAGTTATTGTTGGTTGTATGAATGTCATATATACATATAAAGATGGAGTTTATCATCTGCAGTATGACTTCAGTTTATCTAACTTAGTAAAATTGAGAATGTTAAAATTCTGCATAAAGTGAAAGTATTTTCATGCAGATTTTTCAGGAAAGGGAAAGGCGCCAGTTTGAGTTACCTTTTCCCTCATAAATGCCCAAATATGCGAAGCTACTGGTCATTATATCCATCACAAAAGCCAATTTGGAGAACTTGTAATTTTATTATTGTGCAGGTCAATTCATTTGATATTTAAGATGTTTGAGGCACTGTTTTGTTCAAACACATAGCACCGACATAAACCAATTGGTCGCGATGTGATTGATGGAATTAATCTCCTACAAACTTACTTACAACACAGCTAATCGCCGCCTATTAGATTTTTTATCGTCAATTAACTACTTTGAGATGTGTTCAATTCAAATACGGATGAAAACAGCAAATAAAGTGGCATTTAGAAAAAAAAAGGAAAATGAGGCAAAAGGAATTCAAAGAAAATTAAGTAGCTGACGAAAAGCAAGCATCGATGAAGAATCATCTAAAACATTCTGCAACATCCGGTTGTATAAGACACTAGTATAAGAAGAGTTTTTTAATAACAACTCCATTATGTTTTATAACTCAAATACAGTACAAAAAAACAAAGAAGTATCTTAAGAAGAAAAATTTGCCTTTTCTTAAGAGTTAATATACTGCAGCAATTTAAATTCAAAATTTAAGTTAAAGAGCCAGGAATTTAGTGCTAATATATTTTTGTAGGCTAGTATTCTTCGGACTGTGATTCCAGTTGCTACAAAAGGTATATGGACAACGCCTTCATAAAGGAACACAATTTTTCCCTGTGCCCATAAGCACACATAAATTACATCAACACACCTAATTAAAAATTACATCAAAGGTACCGATTTCAATGGGTTATTTAACTGTTTTCACGTCATAATGAAGTGACGTTTGATAAAAATGTATGTGATATATATGTGGCGACGATTTCCTGGGGCTGTGTGAGAAGTATTAAATATACCTTCATATAAATTATCGTTTATTATTGACTTCTCATAGCATGATGTCGCCAATAGAAAGTCAAGCGGAATTTTGTTGACATTGGGACATTTAAAACAGAGAATAATAGAGAATAGAGAATAATAATTAATTCTATATGTGCACAATAGTTACCTAGCAACAACTCATTAAAGAAATACTTCATAGGAGTGTCCAATCTACCTATAGCTACCATGATCCCAGAATTTTGCAAACTTTTCCCTACCATTCAGACTAAAGAACTATTGCATGTGAATAGCAACTTATGAATATATTTTTAGTTCGATAATACTGAAACTAATTCAATGTCTTACGTACGGACTTTGCTTTCTATTTTTCTGTTGACGTCATATATTCCTCTGTTGACGTGATTCATTTATATACAACAGCATGTACGATATTAATGTTTCTAGTCACGTTTTTGAGGTTGTAAGGAATGCAATGAAACTTACTGGATTTCTAATAGTCCAGTCAACAGGAACTAGAAAATCAGATTTGTTATGCAAGACATACCTGGGATGAATCACATTATAACACAAACGTAAAACAGCTTGCATTTTTCGGCTTGAAATTTCAAAAGAATTAGCAGTGACTAAATATCAGCTAAAAATTAGTAGTAATATTCATCAAATATGATTTTGAACTAAATTTCATTGGACCTAATTTCGTCACCCCTCAAATGTATGACTAGATATTGTTCGTTCATGTTTTGAGCGATGATTGAAGATAATTTGATAATTTTAGTCATCATTTAATAATAGAAATCATCAAATTTTGCTCTTTACTGATAACTCTAATGTTGTTAAAAACCTAATCATTCTAGACTGCAACTGTTAATGAATGATCTTGCCTATCTCAGATAATCTGGATCAAAATTATTTTGCAATGTCACCAATTTACAGGTAAGATTATGAATGTCCGTTTTATTTGGCTCTTAGATTTCAGTAGATATTTCTTGTACACAAAACGGTTAATCCTTTTATCAGACGTTTTAGAGACTTGGTTCTAGCCTAAAGTACGAGCCTATAATTGGACATAGGGCTTAAACGTATTATATAAGTGGATTAAATATTTAAAAAATTTAATTAATAGAGCATATGTTAGTTGAGTAATGAAAAAACAAAAAGCTTTTTTAAATGCATGCTATGTGAGGTTTTTGAAGACAGTACCGAATGAATACAATGTTTAAGAGATCACAGTATGGCATTTCACTAATTATGAAAGTGCTTTGTTCAAATAAAGTCGGTCTCGCTTTTTAAAATTAATAGAGGCTTGCAATAATGTAATTGACACCCGGGTGTTAAAAATGCGCAGGGATGTATCACTCAATCTTTATCATCTTGTTTTTCTTATTTAACATACGGATGAAAGTTAATTAGCAAATAGATTCGGGTTTTTTGAAAAAACACATGAAATCCTAACATTGTTTGTTACTGGAGTTAACTAATTTAAAATAAATATGTTATTAAATTCTAATTATTTATCCAGGGTGCAATTGGGTGTTGATTTATGTGTCTACAAAAGGGGGTGTTTAATTTACAACCATTTTTTATTATTAGAAGCTCTAAAATTAAAACTGAATTCTAGGGCACTACAAGCATAATCTTAAATTTAAATAAACTCTTCATGGTAAACTTTAACGAAACGAAGATGTGGATTCAAACAAACTTTTAAGAAAGGCCGTTATTAAAAAAGGTGCAGTTTAAGATAATCGTACAGTCTCTTATGTTTGAAATATTTTTCTTTTATGTTCCACTACACTTTCTTTCTATTTTATAAGAAACAGAGCAAACGACGAAATAGTAAAAGTTTCTAAGAGAGCTTTTAAATGTTGACGAAGTCTATAGGAAGGATATTCAATCAAAAACATGATTTTTATAAGCTATAAACGACTACACACAATTTTTTTCTTAGAATCCATAGATTCTCACAAAAACTATCGCGAATTAACTTTCCTGAAGTATTTTTCGGGCATTAAATAAAACGCAAATTCGCGAAAAATTCTTTCCGTGAAAATTAGTTCCCTAATTTACGCCACAAATGTAAATGGGTCACTATTAACTACTGGAGGAACACAAGCTGCACAAACCAGAACATTTTAAGACACTGTTTTGCCAAACAATCGGTCACATCAATAAGTTAAGACTAATTATACAATGGTGTGATTCATGCAAAGAATTATGTTTCAGAAATTGCAATAAAATTGAATTTCTTAAGTATTACTGACGATATGGCCTTCATTTTTGATAGAATTATTCACTGAATAGAAAAAAAATGTTTTCATTATAAAGAAATGGCGCAATTGGGATAAAAAGTTGCGTCATACTTCTACGAAAGTTTTCGATTTTAAACGATAAAGGTAAAAAGATCCGTTTTTCCAGAAATATTGATGTTCACGTCATTAAACTTGGCACATGATTAGATTATATGGCATTTATAGATGTCCGAGGGAAAAAAAACATTATAATGACGTCATTAGGATCGTAAATGACGTTATTTCGCTGGTCTGGAATTTCCTTCAAATCTGGACTGTATTTTATCCCTAGGACTCATATATCTTAGCAACACCTTAGCAACCATTTCGTAACCAACATGTAATAAATATTTTTTTAACCACTACAACATGTTACAACATTAATACGTGCTGAATGCAATAACCCCGCCGCAATACCGCCATACCCCTGCAAAGTATAAAAAATTCCCCAATTTATTTTCTTTATTACAAGCCCCAATAAAAGTTACAAAAAGCCACAAAATCACAGTACTTATTAAATGTCGAACAAAATTTATGCCCAGTCAAAGAGGCCGAGGGCTAAAAACGAAGAATGTTTTGACGAAAATTTCGCAATATTTTTTGTTAAGGTCGATGAGCATTTTTTTCCGGTTAAAACGATTCAGTGCTTCCCAGCGTAAATATAATGAGAAATTTACGCACATCTAGCATTTTAAAATTTCAAGTCTACTTTGGTTTTTAAAACGATAAGTGTGATCAACTATATCACTGTGCAATACCGAAGGCTTTGCAACGTGCACCAAAACTCATCGTAGAACAAAGTTGAGTTTTGTCTACTTTGTAAAACACGGTGATACTTTGAAACAGAAGCAAAGGAGATAGACTTTGTGGCCTTTGCGAATGTTTCTTAAAGAACGCCCACTTTATTTCCAATGAGAAGCAGCGCAGTGGGATTCATTTCATTTCTTGCGGGCGAAGAAAATTGTCCTTGTTGTAAACTGACATGCGTTGGTAACTCAACTTGTCTTTGATAAGGATCCCCTTTTTTGAATACAACTTACTAGACAGGCTCACATAGGAGAGGAAAATAGTGCAACACAATGAAAGATAAAGATGATAATCCGGTGTTCGAGTGTTTTTCAGCGTTTCAGCATCCCGATCTTTGCTGTACATCCAGGAAGTGTTAAAACACACATTTTCCTGACGAATATAGCGTCCACTTTTAATGTGAGAAACCCGGAATAAAATTAAGGAGTTTAGTTTGTCTAAAAAGTTTCACAACAGTACTTTTCAATCCTTGTCGGGAAAGTCCTTAAAAAAACTAGCTAAAGTGCTAAACTTAGTGTCATCAAAATATTTGTTAGCAAAAAAAGTGTTTGTTATCAACAAAAAACTAATTAAATAGTACATATAATCCAGATTGTATAAATCATCAGCAACTTCGTACCCAGTTCAATATTACTTATCAGAAAAAACACATGAAAAGACCGTAAAGGAAACACAATAAAAAAGACTGGACAGCATATAGCATATGGCTGCTTGTTTATTGCGTTTTATCTAGAGTACGAACGTGACTACTTTCCTCCTATTCATACTTCGCATGCGGGACAAAAAGCTGAAAAAAACTTACATATAGTTATATCGAACTGTTGTAGCACTGCTACTGGAGAAATTAGTTTAGAATCCTAAATGATTTGTTTTCAGCTATTGAATCAAAATATGGCAAATCAAATGAGAACTTTCAGTTTATTTTTATTTAAATTGTCAGAAAGTATTTGCTTGCATAGTTCAAAATGTACACCATGTAATTTCCTTAACTTTTCTGATGTTGGACGAAAAACCTTTAACACATATCATAAGTTTTAGTAAGGCAAATATGCAGTTTTTTAAACCTGCTGACGACAGAACACGAAATGTTTAGAATAACTGATTTTATGCCCATTTACAGCTCGTAACAATAAACAGAATGTGGTCTGTCAGTTGGAATGTGATTTGCCAGGGGTTGGTGTGGATACGTAACTGGATATAAAAGAATTCAACTCGAGTATGGCAATTTGTGAGGTTCGTTGGGTGAAAAACTGTTTTGCTGTATACGTGTTGTATTTATTACTAATAAATTGCAATGCATTATATACAATTATATATAACTTGTTCAAAAAAGTGCTATTCTAGTTATAATAACAAATTATATATAAAAACCTTCGATAGAGTCCTATCTTAGAAGCAAAGTGGTTACCAAATACTCCGCATAACAACTCGAAAGTGTTCCTGCATAACAACTCGAAAGTGCTCCTGTAGAACAACTCAAAGGTGCTCCAAAACATCTCGAATATGCTCCACTGAACAACGTTTTGCGTGCATAAAAAGGTTATTGCTATTTACACGGTAAATAAGACACTCCATCCAATTATTGTTGTCAAATTGTCATCAAATGTGACCAAACTGTATCTGGGTTATAACAATGTATGAAATGTTTAAATAAAATTGTATTTTTTACGTTTTTTTTTTGCTAAATCACTTTTCAAGCCACACTCTTTACAAACCACCAGTTTCTTTCTTTTCTTCATCATTATTGTCGACGAGGGAGGCTGTGGATCGGTGTGATTTTCCACTTGAACTTCCTGATGATGATGCTACCGAACCGCTGGTAGATGGTCTCTTGTCTAAACCATCAGAACCATCGAGTTCAACCGCTTCTTCGACTTGCGGGTGCTGCCAAGCAGCAGGTGGTGGACCGGTGGATGAACCTAATTTAAAAAAATAATTATCGAAATGTACTTAAAATGTACATTAAATAATAAGAAGGCATCCTAAAAGACCTAGTGATATTGTTAAGTGATGCTAAACTAATTGGACATTAGATTCCCCAAAACACCGTTTGGTGCAGTCATTTACAGCTCTATTATCGACGCAGTGAATTACACACCTTTTGTCATGAGCTTCTTCTGCTCTGCTTTGTGTTTTCGGGTTAAGTTGTTCAGTTTTTCAGCCCAACGATCATAAAACCCTTCCACTTCCATCAGTAATGTATCCTTCAACATCTTTGCACGTAGGGCCATCTCCTTAACTTCGGTTGATTCCACCATTTCAAGATCTAAGTAATATTCAAACAAATTAAGTTAATATATGTAAAAAAACATTTTTCTCTCTATCTGCAGTATTACGTCAAGTATAAACGTAAAATCCCCTCTTCTTTAAACCTTAACGTTTTAATTTTCTCTTGTTATCATACCTACTAAAGTTAATTTTAACATGGAAGAACTTTATAAAAAAACATCTATAAATAAACTTACTTTTGGCTGCTTCAATCATTCGATGTCTTGGTCTTAGATAGCCATACTCAAACAGTAAACCACCAACTGTCATTACAAACAGCATTATACCTGAGCCAAGCATAGAGCGCACAAACAATGTACTCTTCGGATCAAATAAATCTGCAGATGCTTCCTCGGCTGCGCTGCCTTTTGGTTCCTATTTTAATGAAAGAAGAAAGAATGAATGAATGAATGAATGAATGAATGAATGAATGAATGAATGAATGAATGAATGAATGAATGAATGAATGAATGAATGAATGAATGAATGAATGAATGAATGAATGAATGAATGAATGAATGAATGAATGAATGAACGAATTGAATAATTAATTGAATAGTCTTCATGCCACCATTGGAATTACAGCAGTAGCACGTAACGTTACGATTTAAGTTATCGTATCACTTTCTTTATGAGGCACAATAGTATTCAATATTCTAATGGGCAGAATACATGAAGATATATTTTCCTGCGCTGACATTTAAATAGCTGTCAGTCATTTTGTTTTCTTAATACTTGAGGCGTACAGCCATGTACCTGGTCGATTGGCATATTATCTACAAAATTCTTATTTAAAAGGTGAAAATAAATAAAAACTAACCTCCAGGGTATCAACATTCTTTTCTATATCTGTAACAATCTCAGCCTTGTTTTTCTCAAGATATTCAGCGAAGGCATCGTAGATATATTTCTTTGATAACTCTTTTCCAAGAACAACTCCGTAGGCCTTATTAGCTGATATAATGTTATTGACGCGAAACTTGTTAAACAAATCCTTGTGGTACGCAGCAACGTACGAATCAATCAGACAGCCTTCAACTTTTCTTTCATCCATTTTAGCCCTCATTTCATCATAGTTGGAATAATCTAAAATCAACAATCAACAAGTAAACAAAAAACTTTCAATTTCCAGGATGGAGCAACTTAATTCGAAAAAGACAATAAAGTGATTGAGCAATGAAAGCTGGTAGGATGATGGAATCTTATAACCAGCTTCTGAATGTATACGTACTTGTCATTTCAGCATTTTTTATCACCCCCATCCTGTACTCAGCAGTATTATTGATTGCGCCAACCTTCAAAATAAAGATGAGTACAATTATTTTTATTAAAAGATACATGAGGTGATAAAAAATTGCTTCTTCATAAATGTTTTTAAAAGATAATCAGACTGGTAATCAACATTTCTTTCAACTTACCGATGTCCCGTACAATTTAACATTTGTTGACAAGGCTGTCACAGTCAAAGATGTTGTTATAACACCGGTAAAAATAGCAATTATAACCAGACCAGTTAAAATCCAAATAACAGCAAACAGGCGGCCAGGCACACCAACTGGTGCAATATCTCCATATCTATACGAAAAACGTTGTTAAATATATGTTACATATTTATATCCGTGTTGGTAATATTTTACTGTGTTTCCTTAAGCGCCACAGGCGGTTATGTAGTTTAAGAACTTTGAAAATTAATGGAATAAAGATTAATTTCGAAGATCGTATACACCTTTAGTTGTCAATGTTGACAAACGGACTTCGGCTTAGTATCATAGGTTCTTCATTAAAATCCAAAACCTCAACGTAGTGATTCCTGCCGACTTTCTATACTTCCCGAATATTTGCGGAGTCCCGCGTTGATTGTTCCATAATGGCGACATTGCAGAAACTCTAAGTAGCGCATTTTCCACGTTTTTCACACGACCTACATATCTGCTTAAGTAGAACTTTCGCAATCTACCGATGCAGAGCATTCATTAGGAGATGCAGTTTGACAATTTCGAAAAATAGGCAAAAAAATGATATTTTCTTGTGAACAGAATAGTAGTTCCTTGTAAATTCCCTGTATAAGAAATATACGCAACTGTCGCGCAAAGTAGACATCAAAAATGTCTAATAGTCCTACCCAACTGTTGTCATTGTAACAAATGCCCACCAAAATCCTTCAACAATCCCGTCAGAAAATGTTCGTGGAAATTGTTCCTCGTTCCAATAGGTATCCTGTAAAAAAAACAAAATTGAATTCATCAACGTTATTGTTAATATTTAGAGCTTGTGCAATGAAAAGTATACCTACCAACATCCACATGATTATTCCAGCTAAGACTGCCATTACGATAGTCAGTACTAGAATAGGCCAACCAGTTAAAATGGAATCAAAGATTGCCATAGCAGATGCACCTTCTTCGCTGCCGATAACCAAAAATGCAACACCAGGAGAATCCACAATTGGTAAAAAGTAAAATACATTTCTAAATCAAGAGTTAAAACTCAAAGAAAATTGCCAACAACAAAAACAACAACAACAACAACAACAAAAGCAATCTTTACCTGTATTTATTGTCAGTTTTGAGACCCTCGATAGGGAAATAAATGTCGAACATGTTGTTTTCAATCTCAGATTTTACATCACTAAGTCCTCTATCTTCCTTCTTATTATACGACTCATTCCAAATAATATCTGTAGCACCATGACCCTAAAAGCAAACATAGGATTCATTCAGGCAACATGCAACTAACTGAATTGGTTTTACTATGGTATTTGTTTATATATACCTTAGTGCAGTTCCCACAAACGGCAGCTACCATTTTCGTCATAATCGCATAAAAGACTCCCTTATCAATTTTTTTGTTACCCCCGTCTGAAGTTAAATATTTAGTATAGGGTGGGAAGTCGTACCAACTTGCTCGAAGCTCTCGTGGACATAAGCATTTTTCTAGAAAAAAGGTCATAATCATTTTTAGGCACATCATCGTTCGCCGACGTAAAATGGTCATCTATCAGTGACTAATAAAAAGTTGTGCCATTATATTCACGAAAATGCAAAATTAATTTCTCACTTTAGCTACTTTGCGAACAATATTTTTATTATTTAACATCATATGGAAAAATATTCAGCCACGCATTTAAATGAGATCATCATGCAAAGAAGACCAAGAATTACAGACAAAAAACCCTAGATGGTGCATCCCTCTACCCTGATCGGGATGAGTGATTATTATAATTGATATAACACCCAATCTACAGCGATGGTTTCATGTCGCCTTACCTGCTACTAACAATTGAAAGTCATCACTTGTTGTATCATGTTTGTTTTTGGCAATGCATCGATACGAACCCTCATCAGAGGCATTCAAATTTTGAAGTTGTATTGATCCATTAGGAAAGGTATTCTGAAGTGAAGATAAAAGTTCATAAATTAGATTTTTTGTTTGTTTTTATTAATGTATATTTTGAGATGTATTAATCACTGAGAGGGCATTTATACGACAAACCTAGAAAGTGAAAAATAATTTCTTTCACAATACAATCTTTTGTAAAATGAAGAACTCACTTTAACCATTTCGCTTCGCAAATCCACACCATGGGTCTTGTTGATGACTTTCTGCCATTTAAAAGTCGCTGGTGGGATTGCAAGAGTCCGACATTGTATTGTGATTGTTGCCCGTTCTTCTGATTTTACAGTTCGATTGCATGTTTCGTCACCAAGTTTACTCAAACATGTAACATGCGGTGGTTCTAAAAATATTAAAAGTTAATACTTGCTGACCGTTTGTGAGCGAATTTAAATAACGGGGGTTTTGTAATCGAAAACGCTATTATGATCGCACCTATAATCATAGTAGTAACCCCCGTCTAAGTAAATTTTTTTACTTCATACTAACACGCAGGCACGGATGCACGGAATAGCCACGTAGGTAATATGTGTGATAGAGATTTCCTCATGGAATTTTTCACCGATTAACGACTAGTAATTTAGAAAAACCATAAAATATTTTTAAAGAAGATGTTTCCAATAACATTATAATAGCATTTTATTTCTTTCAATAACAAACATTTTGAGATTTAAGAATGGAATTGACAGAGTTCTCAGTCTAAATAATTCGCCCTGGGTTTTCTAATTCCTACATAACTCACTTTGTGTGATTTTAATTTCGAAAGTTGCATTGAAACCAGAAAATGTTCTCGAGGAGTCAGAAACAAACTTGATCAAAACACGTTTGGTTTCAGATGTCACGTCAAATGGATCAAGTTTGCCACAGTAACCTTCAGTGTAACCGGCCTAAAAATAAAAAAAGTAAGTTAATTGCTGTAAATCCCGCAATACAAATATTTAAGACGAACGACGTTAAACAGAGGACGGCACTTTTATAAAAAACATAAGATTTTCACTCCAAAGTATTATTTTGTTCATCCCAAATAAAAAATTATTTGCGACAGTTACATAATCGTTCTTATTTTCATCTTTTATTAAGTAACATATCAGAGGTTTATAAAAAACAACATGATTATTGTCTTATTCCTGGCCCATATAGAAGCTGGCCAAATGTTAGAGATTATTAAACAATGGATGGCGGTACTTTCCAATAACTTTCCTTCTTTATATCAGAGGGCGTTTATTGGAAAGGGGCAATCAAAAGTTTAACTAAAAGATGAAACCTTCATTTCAAAAAAAATAATGAAAAACAATCATCTTTTTCCATTTACCTTGTCCCAATTTGATTGGCCATTATCTTGTTTGTACAGCATGACGTAATCATATTTTACGCATCGTTTGCTGCTTTCGAGGTCAAAATATTTAAAACGTATCGTTATGTCAGCCGCTGCTTCTGGAGATTCAATTAGCCATCCATATGTCTTGCTGACTGGGTAGGTTCCAGGGAAATGGGGTGTTTTTAAGACAATGTTAGGGTTGGTCTTGTTAAATGTTTTTAAGTTGACTTTGGCTAAAAACAAAGTTTTTTCACAATAGATACTACATCGAATCTGGAGCTAATTTTATTATTATTATCATTATTATGTACTTATTATGTACTCATTTTTACATCATAATTTCACGCGTATTTTCTTTAAGATAGGAGTATATTTAAAAAAAATTTAGCACGAAGTTTAATGACCTTTGAGAATTCTAAAATTAAAGTCTGAATTCAAAACAATCTTAAATGTATGGATTTTTGTTACGTTGTAAATGGTCTCTGTTTTAGCGTTAGAATATCTTGACAAAAAGTAACTAGATTTTACTTTATTAACTACCCAAATTTCAGACTGAACTACATATACAGAAAAAACGTATGCATTTCTTAAAAAATTCCTCTAAAACATTCCAGGTGTAAAAAAAATCAATTGAAAATTATATGAAGAACTTACGTATATCCGCCAAAGGATCTTGACAACTTATCATCTAAAGCAAACAAAGGTTTATCGTCTTTTTAGATATTATATCTTAGTTATATCTGCGTACAATTTCTATTACAATTTCTATTTTTTTTGGAAAAAGCTTTTGTATTTGTTGATGGTAAGTTAAATGAAATGTCAGTCGTCGTAAAAATGCTTTTTCCAAATTCTTTTTTTCCAAATAACTTTACTTACCCCAAGTACGAACAAAAATAAATACACGACGAAAACCGCCATCTTGTATCCAGGTGAAAATACACAAATAAAAATAACAACACGATTTAAAAACAGCTCGCGATATCAAATATTTGCCTAGCTAATATGAGATAATATCTCAGAAGAAAAATTTTCTTCTTTTTTTTTTCATGTTAATTATTAATCTATAAGGTATATTATTTTTGCTTTATTTTTTGAATATTACATTTTTTGATGTTGTATAGTTTATTTAACTTCTCACTGGTGTTTTAATTTATTTCTTCTTCATAAAATATGCATGATCAATTCAAGCTGAATCTTCTCAGCGATTTGTTGTGCTGTTCCTATGTGATTTTCAATTCTCGCCTTAAAAATACATCAGAACAGTATCTCCTACACGGATATTCAACTTTTTGTCAAGAAATTAACAAATAATACAAAGGTACGGAGAAGGGTGTATTGGATTTCATATTGACAATGTCAAAATATATATCCTCAAAAATGATATGAATCTACTTTAAAGACAGAAACTTTTGCGTGCAAAAAGTTTTGGGAGAAAAAAAAACAGGTCCAAACACAACTACTTTCAGTAACTTCTTCCCACTCATTGGTATTTTCATCGTAATTCAAATTTTCAGTAGGACAGGAGAGGGGAGAGAGGAGAGAAAGAAAATCCGCAATTTTTGATTTAGGATGTTGAAAAACATAAACTTTCGCGGCAAGTTTAAGAAATCGTTAAAATCGCGACACTTTCCGCTCATCTTTCTTACGGCTTTAATGGAAAATCTTGCCAATCTAAAACAGGGAACAGGTCCTGGGAACAAGGTTGCTGTGACAGCTAATAAATTTCTCTTTTATTTTTTTATTTCCTTTTTTCCAGGGGAAGCTTTTTATAGAATGCAAAATTAAAAAAAAAGTAAGCAAAAAAAATATTTTTGGGTGGTAGGATTCATTAAACGGGGCGTTTAGTTTCTTTTATCGGATGATTATATGGGCGTTATTGATTCTGAAGGGGCGTTCATTTTACAACAGACGTTTATTTGAGGCTTTAAGTAATTGATAGATATATCAGGTGGGAAGGGGTCGGCAAATTTAAAAAAGAACTGTTGCTAGTAGCAATATTATTGTAAGATTTTTCAATACACTACATTGTTGAGAATAAATTGGTTAATATGTTGATACTGAGTTTTTGTAGAATACTACTAAAATCTGATGCTTGAATCGACGTTTTTTTTGTTCTGTGTAATACCTTATCTTCTATAAAAATTCGTCGGAAAAAAAATTCGTTGGTAATTTGTCACTAAGACAAAAATCAGTCACTTTTTACCGAGCTTTAAATGAAACGTTCATTTTTTTTTGATTTTTTTTTAGTTTGCTTTATTGACACTAGTATAATACAAGTATATTATTATTGTCCGATTTGAAACCATTACATGCGCGTTGGATTGTTGAAATATTTGAATTCCTGAAGCAGCAGAACGAATCAGTTGTGAATGGATTCGACAAAGCAGGAATTACAATGGCTGTTAAGTCAGAAAATGAAGCCATTTCGAGAACCGAAAACCCGTTCATTCACCTGTTTACTGACAAAAATAATCTTCAAACTCATTTCAAACTTACGCATGCTTTTTATTTTTAATACTTATTAACAAAAGTTAAGCAGAAATATAGTTAGTAGGAAGCCCTAATGTATTGGTGTCGGTAAGAAAATTCGTCGGAAAAAAAATTCGTCGCTAATAAATATAAGTCAACAAGGAAAAATCCGTCACTTTTTACCGACGAATTTTTAAAAAATGGCTAATTTGGGTGTTACTATACCTCCATGGTGTTACGTAATTATTGAATGGCCACCTAGCTATACAATATATAAAACATTTAAGTGATAGAAGATTAATCTCTTGGGTCAGACATAAAATTGCTAAGGCCTTTCTTGATCACAAGTTTATTAGCTGGTTGTTTTTAGCACATAGCACATTTATTTTATCAACATCGTTCGGGAAATGTGAACCAGACCTTGACCATTCGGATCATGTTCATCAGTAGTGAATATCATGCTAAAGCACATTATATTGCTGTTTAAATGCAGTATATATTGCTTCTAGGAAAACTTTCACCATAGTTTAACTGGGAAAGTTGCTTGCTGAGGGAAGGGAAGGGATCGTAGCATAGCGTAGACTTAAGGACTGAAGGTTTGCTAAACAATATGCAAATTTTAAACCAAATATTTTCAACTGGCTTGCTTAATTATTCATCCAACATTTATAACATAATAAAAACATATTTTATATACTTCGCTAGCTAGCTATCTAAGCTAGCTTTGGTTTTGTTTCCTTATTGTATATAAGCTAGATGCTACAATTTAAGACTTACACTTTTTCACTAAGAGGTATTAGACTTGTAGCATATAAAAGCTAGGCAGCTAAATTGAGCTAAGTTGTCTTGTATCAGTAAATCCCAACAAAATCAGTTTTATCCAGTCACACGTTACCACATTTTGTTGATAAATAATGCTTCTTAAAAGATTTCATCACTATAAAATATAGTTTCTGGGTGAACAAAATATAACTTGGTTTGAATTAAAACTTTCTAAAGTCAAGCGTTGAAAAACATAAACAACCAAAATACATCGTCCCGCTAGCCGCAGAAACTGTAACAGCCAGACAAGCTCACAGTTATTTATAGTAACCAATATACTGGTTATGAAAAGCAGCCTGTACCAAGGTCTTGTTTAGCCGTCAAGTAAACGCTAGCAACTTTGACATAGGCAGCAAACTTTGCGCTACAAAAGCATTTTATAGGCTGCTGGCGAAACTAAATTGTTTTTCTAACGGTGTAGCTTAGCATTTTATTAATTGTCCTTTTTATCGTGCCATTGACTCAACATTTTACATTTGTTGGAACAGATACTACTATCTTCATCTAAACAGTATGAGTAAACAACTTCAATTTTTAATCAGTCGCGTTAACGCTTTCACATAATTCTTGTAATATCCGTCGTGACACAAAGCACTTACATCAAATTAATTCCGCTTCGGTTTATGTACACTAATTATTGTTCTAGAATTTAAAAAATTAGAAGTGGGTAGAAATTAATTCCCTCGTGATAAAATCGGGGAAATATTTTAGCAATAAAGTTGAATTTCACACTCGAAAATACTTTTACGCTTTGTCCATAACATGTTCCAGTTGTCCTAAGGGAAGCTACAGTTTAAACAACGGTCAAATTCACTTTGAAGATGGTTCCAAGCCATATGTCAGAAGTGTCCTAATGGATGCATGTGTGATGACAACATTCTAACCAGTCATGGAAATTTTTGGAGATACGTTACAACAGGTGGTGATGTACATTTTATACCCTGTCCTCCAAAGTATTGTTGCAAACCTGGAAAGTGTAAAAGTTACAATTCTTGCTTCAAACATCGAGAAGCAAGATTATGTGGAAGAGGTGGAAAAGGATGTTCTCTAACATCTTCAACCAGAATTGTGTTTTATCAGAGCAAAGAAACACGAGTATATTATGGATTATGTTCATTGCGTTAGGGTTTACATTATACACTGATGTACTTAAAGGAAATCACCAAAGTTTTTGGCACTGTCTTCACAAAGGTAAAGAAACTCACGCAGAAGTGTAGGCGTTCATAAGAAGAAAAAATTATGTACAAATACTCCTTTTTTAGAATATCTGCTGTTTGCTGAGCGTCAATATTGAAAACAAAAGCCAAACAAAAGCCTACTATATTTAATATGTCAAATATTATATGTCCAGCACAACTTAACCCTATTCGTGCTGGGGAGGGGCTGATTCAGCCCCCCCCTCTTAAACCTTTTTTTAATAACTTTTGATGTGTTTATAGTTACACCTTCAAATTTTGTGACTTTCCCTAACTTTTATTTAGCTTTATTTTCCAAAAAAATTTTTTTGGAATTATGCCGAAGTGTTGCCATGGCAACACTTCTTTTATGTTGAGTAAAGTTCTGAAAAAAAAATTTTTTACTAAAATTTTTTTTTACATGTTTTTTAAAGCTTTATGTGACTTCTTAGTTTATATTGTTATATTATTTTGTGTTTCAATTATTATTGTTACTAAATTCATCGCAATTATACAACAATTAACAAAATTCAAATTTAGTGGCTTTTTCTATATGTCACCGATATTTGATGACGTCATCACCAAAAATGCTGACGCCACCAATTTTTTTTTCACCAAATTGTTTAATAATACCTGGATAACACTTGTGGTAAGTTTCAAGTCCAACGGACAACAACGGTAGAAATTACACAGGGGGGGGGGGGGGGGAGTGGGGTCGAATCAGCCCCCCCCCCCAAGCCTTGAGGAGCCCCTAAAAGGCCCAGGACGAATAGGGTTAACCCGTGTTAGTATTTGTAATATGTATTTAAATTTAACAAGTTTTGTTAAGAAATAATGTATATTATTCTGCATTCGGTCCAGGGTTTTTCGAACATAATATGAGCCAGGCGACTCCACAACTTTCAATATGCTTGTCGAAACAATAATCAAACAAGACACAGTTACAGTATGTAATACTATAGCTGTGTCAAGTTATACCAATCAGAAGTTAAATTGTTATTCTGATCGCCACGGACCGCTTACGTGAATTCTTTGTGTTGCCGTCCCGTGGCCAAATCGTTTCTTTTTTTTCACTCTAGCTGGTTATAAAAGCCAAATGTGTATTGTGTAACGTGGTGTGAAACAGAACTTGCTATTATTCATGTATATATTAATAATTATATTACTTTTGTTAGTTACCTATAGCTAGCTGGTTAAAATTGGGAAATGTTATAGTACCTAGCTGGCTAGCTATCTAACTCACCCTTTAATCGGAGCTAGCTTAGCTTGTTTAGCTATACCTACGTGGTAGCTAGCTAGCTATCAGAAAATTAAGATACAAGATTTTGTTTGGGTGGTGGTTTGCCCACTGGAATCAGCTATTGGATTGTAGAAGTTCCTTTTTCTTAAACTTGTCCAAAATGTTGACAAAATATTTTGCGAATAAATTTTAGGAAAATAGGATCAGTTTCAATGTTTACGTTTTGAAGGGATTCTCGTGCATGTTAAAAAAAAATGACAGGGATGAAACTCAGGCGTTTTGCGATGAAAGTCAAATTGATAGCTATGTTAAACTATATAATCTTCAATTATAACAACCCTCACCACCTTAGCAGGACTGTTTTTTTGTCCTATTCATCTCTTCTAATTAAGGGACTGTGACAAATGATTTTCGGTGTATTAGCATATAATAGTTGTCAACTCTACTATAGGCAAACAATATAAAAAGTGGTGAAATTTTAACACGGGATCATATCCGACGAATTCGACACAATGAATGGTGTATCGCCTGAAACCTTTGAACGCAATGTTCAAATTGACAAAACAAATTCAACAAAATATAGCCCCTTTAATTCACTTTGGCAATCGGCAAATGGCTTTTCACGTCAGCACAAAAATTGCCGTCATTAAATTAGAAAGGCTGCTCTCGGTTAAGCATGCTGATTTTATTTTGTGCTTTATGACCGCAATGATAATAATAAATTGATAGAATAATTATGTAAAATTTATCGACCTTTTATCTCTGGTTAATAAATTCCCTCCTCAAATAATTGAAGTATTGCTTTGGAAAAACAATAATTGGATAGCAATTTGGTCTGGTCATAATTTAGATTTGTGTTAAAATTGTTTGCTTCTTCCTTATTTTTAAAATGTTATTTTTTATTAGAAAGTTCACCAGAATTTCAACAAAATCTTCAGTGAGAGAAAAAGGCCTTAATACTGAAACATTCAAATGCTACTTAGTTAACATACATTGTCCAGAATTTAGCTATTATATTCGCATCATCACTTTCACAAACAGGATTTGTATCATGGAATTTTTTGGAATTTGATATAAATAAATCTATATTATAATACCCGTATACGTCTGTCTGTCTGTCACGCAAAATGGTAGCGGCGGCTTCTTTGATCTCGCTAAGTCCTTGAGAAACCGGGGGCTTGAAATATCTCATTTTGTTATATGTTAGTATGCTATTTGTTTTTATTCATTAATTAAAAAGAATTGTTATGGTTAACATTTTTAAAAAAATGCACGTGTTATCAAAAACAAAAAACAAAATTTGAAAATCATAAAATATTAACGCCATTTTAATTATGAACCCCGTACGCTTCAAAGTTCTAGCGTTGACAGCGTGGTTGTTGGACGATCTAATGTAATGGTGGCCATTTTGAAGGTTTGTAGGTCGTTGTTGACCTTTTAGTTTTCTAAAAAAATTTGTATTGTGCTTTTTAAATATTTTGCATGTTAAGATTAAATATTGTCACGTTTTCTAGCTATGTATAAATCCAAAACAAACGAATTTTTAGGATATTGGGCTACAAACGTAGATTCCAGCTCTTCTGACATGCTAGCTAGCTAGCATAGTTTATTTCCAATCTTTTAAAGTTGTTATTCAGTTAGCTAGGTATAAAAGCTCCTTATCCAGGCCAAAATTATATATTTTATGTTTGGGTTTGTGGCTATCCAGCTAGCTAGCTGTTTATTTATATCTGGCTTAAAAGTCAAAGTAGCCAAATGCAGTAATTACACCGAAACTCTTTATCAATAATTCTTATGCTAAATGCAGTGAGGTAGATACCTTTTATTACTGTCATGAAAACTTATTCTACAAATAAAATTGATGAGATATTGTTTTAGCTGAATGGGGTAACAGCAGGCTTTTTCCTGTATTATTATTTACACCAAAGTTCCAATAAAGTTTTTTTGCAATAGGGTATAGCTGGAACGGGTAACGACAGGGTATTTCTTGATTTTTTATGTAAACCGAAGTACAGTATACTCTCGATAAGTGATACACCGGATAACTAGGACGCTCGCTATGTAGTACACTTTTTCTCGGTCCCTTGAACTTGCTTACCCTATTCAAGCAAAAAAACTTCGCATAACTGGGACCCCGGATAACTAGGACGCCCGCTATGTAGTACACTTTTTCTCGGTCCCTTGAGGCAAAAACTTCGGATAAGTGGGACATGCAATGGAATGACTTCATATTTTTTTCTTGAAACAGAAGACATTGCATTGATTTTAATCAAAAACTTGTCAACAAATCTATTCTACACATTGGTTGTTTCTTCACGTGTGCAGTTTTTTTTTTCCGTTTAATGTAGTGTAATCTTATGTTATATTGAATGGAATAGAAAAGTAATTGCAATTATCACCATTTCTTATTTATGAATTTAGCCTCAAAGTCCTCTTGTTCGCTAAGTTTTACAAAAAATCTCTCGATAACTAGGACAAATTAAGCCTTTGTATGAAAACCCTACTTACAAGGAAATTCGGATAAGTAGGACGCCCGCTAAGTAGTACACTTTTGTTCGGTCCCTTGAGTGTCCCACTTATCGAGAGTATACTGTAGCAATAAAGTTTTTTTGAAAAGCGTATTACGCCTATACGCATATGTGACATGGTTTACCTGTAATAAGCATTAAGCCCGGAATTAACAACGGACTGTTTTCTGTGCTTTTATTTAAATCAAGACTACAATAAAGTTTTTGGGAAAAAGGGTATTATTCCTATACGAATGTGCGACAAGGTGTATATATACCTGTGTATACAAGTGCCCAGCCCGATGTCACGTATTATTTTTAAACTTTCACGAAAACTTATTCCACAAAATAAAGTAATATTGACTGATTGTTTTTGCTATGACTGGGTAACAACGGGTGTAAACTGTGTTTTTATTAACGCTAAAGTTGCAGTAAAGTCATTTTTTTAAAAAATATATCACACCCGAAATACTATAATGTTGTGTGCGCTTCACTTGATTCTTAACATATATAGCATACCTGTATTAAAGTGCTACATCTAACCGTGTCGCACAGTATGCGGTTCTTGATAACCATTCCTTAGGACGTTCAACGCCAAATCACACAGTTACTTGTGGCTTAACTCGGCGTTTCAACGCCGGGTCTCCCGGCTAGTTTTAAAAATAAACTAATTAAAGAGAGGAAACAAAAAACTTTCTTAACGGCTAGCTACATAAATATAAAATAAAATGTTTTTAACATCTTATAAATGTCACCGAAATAATTTTTATAAGCAATCCACTAGGTTTAATGTTGGAACAAAAATTAAGCAACTTGCTTAGCACGCTGGATTCACCTGTTCGGTTGACGTTAGGAGTTTCTCGTATTGTTTGAACCTAGTTTTCATGTCTGAGACAGAAAAAAAGACGTCATCGCAGTGTGATTTACGCTGACAAAAATTACCTGATTAAAATTGTGTTTAAAACCAACAACATATAAAAATTGCGGTTATAAGCTTCTATTGTGTTCACTCTCTATTAGGTTAAAACAAAAAAATCAAGGAATAAAGACAGGGACATGGACGAAACAAGCCGAAGAAAAAGCAAATGAAGTTAACTGTTTTTTCCTGATTTTATCTGGTAGCACAGAATAGGCAGAATAAATTTTGCACAAGTGTGATATATCGAACTAACTTGCTGAAGTAATCACTACTGTTTTTTTAAAGTAAAAAATGAATGAACATAAAAGCTGTAAAAAGAACTTTATTTTCATTTAATATTTTAACAATGAGAAAATTGGCATTTTTTTGGTCGATTTTTTTAACATTTGTGTCATTGTCAGGAACCTTTCATTTCGATGTTTTTGTAACAAAATCTTTATAGTAAATCGTTGCATATATTATAATGCGTGAATAAATTATCTATGTCGGATTTAAACCAATCGCATTACATACAGAATTCACCAGTCTGTACCAGAAGTTTCTTGCTGCTTCTGGAGACGAGAGTTGGACAACATATTAAAAAAGGAGGTTTAATTTTCTGACTTTCATTTTCTTTAATAATTAATTTGTTTTTTATCATTCCAGGAACATTTATAGAATATCACTTTGATTTAAAATTTTATATTTTAAAGTATCCCGAATAAAATTATACGTTTTAGTAAAAGTCTTTTGATTGGTTACCTCGATTTAATTTTATTTTCTAATTCATTGCATTCAATCGAAAATAACTTGATTTATTAACTCCATGTAACCTTCGTATATGCGATGCAAGTGTAGTAATCAGACCAGGTGTATGCAGTCTGAACACGGTAAATGTTTACAAGATAATATAGTTCTAATAAAAAAAACATATATAATTATATTACGCGAATACTCTCACCGAGGCCGGTGGGTGGGTCCGCAAAACTAACTAACGATGTGTGCTTTTTCCCCGTTTATTTCGCCCTCTTATTTTCTTGGTCACGTGACAAAGCAAAGAGGAATTTAACTACTTTGTCATACTCATGCCTCTAATAAATTTATTTATCTAAAATGCTAACGCCGTTTTCAATAACAGTAGCACCATCAAAATAAGCTGTCACCATTAACAAAAAATGTCCTGGGAACGAATTGGCTGAAGTTATTCAACGAAAGTTGTGCGTATTAACATTTTGTCTCTCTATTGATAACCATATTTTGTCTGTGTATTCAAAATGGCTCTCCTGCAGTTTTATGTGATACCTCCCTCTAAGTAATTCCATTTGTGATAACAGACGGACAAGATACGCGAAATATGATGCGGAAAATATGTACGACAGGGAAAAATCTGAGGACCAGCAAATCAGTGGATTCTTCCACACACTACCGAGTAGTCAAATGAGACACCATAACAATTTTCTCAGTGAAACTAATTTAGGTGAAAAACAAAACTTAAAGCTTTTAACTGAACATTGTCTGCTAAAATTACGAGCAAAATTTAACGAAAGTGTGACGTTATTTGTTGCACATGGGTTCTTTTGTTCTTTTACCAAGAATATCGTTTAAAATAATTGTTTACTGACGTGAAAAAACGAAACTTATTAAGAATAATAAAGTTATTTGCTTCAGCTGGGCGTTATTTAACATTTGTGCAATTATGCAACCTTAGTTTCATTTCAGACCGAAATACAAATTTTACTTCAGTGTCTTACCTAGCCTCGATGTTGATTGATGTTGATTCTAAATGAGCAAAAATAAAATCTCATTTCGTCCTCGAAATAGTGAAGTAAATACGATTTACCTTAAGACATTGTTAACCGTCTGGATTTTGCAAGCGGGCAATAAGGGCTTTTAGGCGCTAAGCCCGCTCTTGACGACCGGCCGATATGGAGCGGTATTGCCCGTCATCAAGAAAAATGGTAGCTTAATATGTAAACAGGCACCAAAAAAAAAAGTTTAAGGAAGCATTGGAAATGATTATCTAACTCCTATATTGCATTTATCGCTAAAAACATTTCAAAGGAAAGAAACAACAATAATGTCAAGTTTTACTGTTAAAATACCCAGATTTAGCATCAATAAATTTGTCTGAAAGCTTCTTCAACATTTTTATATTGACTGAGTAACTAAAAGCTGATGGAACGAGTCTGAAAATGAGGGGGACGCATTTGTTTTAAATTTGTCGTCCTGGGTATTTTTTGATAAAACTGGATATCTCATCATCGTTTTTTATGGACAATGTAGCTAGCTAGCTAGGTAGTTAGTTAGCTAACTAGCTATGTTGAAGAAGCTTCTAGACAAATTTATTGACGCTAAATCTGGGTACTTCAACAGTAAAACTTGACATTGTTGTTGTTTCTATGCTATAAAAATGTTTTTATCGATAAATGTATTGCAGGAGTTAGATATATATTCATTTCCAATGCTTCTTAAAACTTATTTTCTCGTGCTTGTTTACGTTTTAAGCTACCATTTTTCTTGACGAAGGGCAATACCGTTCCATATCAGCCCGTCGTCAAGAGCGCTAAGCAAATCAGAATTCCTAAAAGCCCGTATTGCCCGCTTGGCAAATCGAGACGGTCAACAAAAAATGAAACCATCGCGATGTTCAAAAAGTGACTACGCATGTCTACAAAGTTATTGCGCATATGCAGTTGACGCGGCTCCAAAAATGAAAAACTCCATGTAACCACAACAAAACTTCATCGCGCTTTGAAATCTCATTTCGGGTGAATCTCATGTCGATTCCATGTAAAGGCTACCTTATTCCTCCTGTTGAAAAGGTTTTCAGTTTACTTATGATAGACAAACTCAAAAGAAAAGTTGTAAGTTTCGGTTCTTTCTCTTCCAATGAAACATATTCTTCCAAACGTCTTTCTTTTTTTGTTTTCTAATCATATTAAAAACAAACAAAAAACACAAATCACCAAATAAGGAAACATAAACAGAATCACCAAATAAAGTAATAATTTCCAAACGCATGCGCATATAAGAAAGTTTTTTTTACTAATCAGACATAAATGAGGAGCTTTCTTCGACAACACAACGTTTTTGAGTTTTATAGAAAATGTATATAATATGGTGTTTACTGCTTGGGTTAATGACCACGCCCAGTACAGGTATACCTATTTCTACTTCTATTATGGTACATTACTGAGTACACTGAACAAACTTAATAGCTTTTTAAACGACTCGTCGTCTTGAGTTGTTATACAGGACATCTAAAGAATTTTGCCCGAGAGAGAGAAATTGATTATTGATTATTTTAATCCTTTTTTTAATAAATATCGTTTATTTTGCAAGGAACCTAAGTCCTCCTTCCCCCACCTCTCTAAGCTACTGATCTATAATGTAAGATGTGTCTACAAACAATGCTAAACGCAGAAACGCAAAAGTTTTTTTACTCACTTATTTCTTACCTGTTTCCGTAAGTTCTATAGAAAGTAATTACTGTAAAATTTACATTTCCGTATATGTTTTAAAAAGCAAATGGAAAAATTACCTACCTTATTTCAAGTAATTTAAACGCACAATGATTAAAGCAGGCGAAATTAAAGGAGAGATGAACAAACAATTATTTTGTGGCAGTCAGAAAATAAATTTTAAAGGAGAGGCGAACAAAAAATTATTTTGTGGCGGCCAGAAAATAAATTTAAAGCAAGAGAAAAAAATATAGATTTCTAAATCTTTAAATCTAATAAGATAAGTACTAGTTATCGCACAGTGCCGAGAAAAATATCGGCAATATTTTTTGAGTGTTTTTATGTTCTCGTTACATATTTAACGAGCCTTTAGGCGAGTGAAATATACGAGAACATAAAAAACGAAAAAAATATCAGCCGATATTTTTCGAGAGCATGTGCGATAACTTGTTTATCATATACTTGGCCTTATATCATGTTAATTTCACATAGTCGGTTGCACACTGCTTAATTATGTTCACGACATTGACAAGCATTGTTATCGGGCCAATAAAATCACTGCAAGGTAATTTATTTCATTTATATTCATGAACTTATAAATTATTTGAATTTATGAAGTTACGTGCGATTTAGATCATTATAACAAATTATGTTCATGTCACGCGTGAAAGAATTTTAATGAAAATATAAACTACGAATTTTTAAAGGAATAAATTATCATTGCGAAGCCAAATAACACAGAACTCCATCGTCGTGCTATTATATAATTCTTTCGAGGAGACTGATATAATTCAATTGTTTTTCATCCCCGGTGGAGAGCGCGTGCTCTATGATTAATTACTATTTAATGACTGTTGAAACAAAAGAAAATTTTCGAATTATAAAATGTATATTTGTGAAAATAAATTCACCGACAAGTTTTCGTTTTTAAGAACATAATAGGCTTTTTCTACGAATTTTCAACCAATCAAGGGAAAAATATAAGCTTTTTGCACGCTAAATCAGCCAATCAAAGGAAGAATATAAGCTTTTTGCACTCTGTATAAGTAAAAATTGCACTCGTTTCTCGGTTGAAAAACAAAATACAGCATATAATTCGTGCAGATTAGCCAATCAAGTTGCGAGAAAAACTCAAAGTATATGATAACTACTATTATAACCAAAAATAACTTTATTTTACGACTAAGTATCTATACATCTTCCTAACAACAATTTTACAGTGTGGAAATAAGTAGGTTTTGGATGTACTTACCAGTAAACATCAAAAATAAGATTTTTTGGCTTGATATAACCAATAATATTTTACGTACTATAGTAGTAACAGCATTTTATAACCTTTGTTTAAACTTCTTTGAA